>CM062294.1:137725851-138325851 GCA_031216915.1 Pictodentalium vernedei | reverse complement strand
TGCGGCAAATCGATCTGGGCTAAAACAATTTTAGTTGCTCCCTCCCCTCCATTTGTTATTCTGTCTCCAACACAGCTGTGACACGTCCTTCGGGGATGAAGGACGTACCACGCCATAAATTTTAATGGTCCGCATTTTCATTAATATTTTATGTGGAGTCAGACCAATGCCTGTAAAAGTGTCGAAGAATGTGTTGTCTTATTGTACTTCACGACTGTTAAAAAAGACAATCTGTCTGTGTATATTTCTTACACTGATATGGGCGAATTAGATTTTACATGCTGTGTTTATTATATTTTACATGCACCAATTCCAGGAGACACGATATTATTGGCGATAAACCATAAACATCCACTATCTTTGGCAGTGGATGTCCATGTTCCATCCCCGACAATCCCGTGCCATCTGCATACATTTATAGACCTTGCTCCAACGAGCAGCGGCGCCATGGGGAGGTGGGATATGGGGGGGGGGGGGGGGGAGTACTTACTCCCTCCACCTTTTTCGCCAAGTGTAGTAAACAAATACTATCATTTTAATTTTTGTATTGAACGTTGCGTTGTAATGGTGGGTATGCTTAATTCCATATTCCCAAGTGCACTAAATCAGAGAAGTTTTTAAATTATGTTTGTGTGTGCCCCCCACCCCCTCCCCCCCCCCCCCCACCCCCAACACACACACATTAGCAGCAAACAACAAACAAGAGTCGAGGGCCCAAATTGCAACAAGGTGTGCCGACTTGAAACGGTCTGGAACATTTCGAGGAATGCTAGAATCGAGAGCGTGCAACGCATCCGTTTGGAATGCAGCCTACTTTCATTTTCGATTTGAGTGTCGTTTGGTGCTTTGTGCTCGCACTTTACAACAGCGTTCTTCCGTTAAAATGTCACCATGTACGACGTTTTCTATAACTGAAAGACATAACCAGTAAGTTTCAAATGGATAAAACTGTTTTAATTTAATTGTCTGAGAATGCTCCAGAGAACACCATTTACAACGTAAGTTTTAAAAATGTTTAAAACATACGCGCGACGGGCAATACCCAGCTGTACCCCCTCACTTCTGTATCTCTGGCGCCGCCACTGCCAACGAGGGTTCCTATGAGCTGATATAAATTGGCTTCTTTTCTTGGAAATTTGAATGCTGGAATATTTTGGTTTTGAAGCCAACGGAGGACCTCACTGCCCTTCCATGTTCCAACGGTTGGCAACGAGATCCATCCCATAGAATCCAGTGACAAGAGTGAGATTACCCCATCTCGTTCTCGGCGTAGACTCGACGCCACTATTCCCGAGTGACGATTCGCATCAAGACTCACAATTGAAAAGTAGCGCCCCCTTAAACACAAAATCCTGGGTCCGCCGGAACGGGAGAAGGAATATCAGAATTTTCAGACATTGTGGGCCGAGAATTCAAATTTTCTGACAGTGTTGCCGGGTAATTTAAAATTAAAGCAGTTGGGAAAATATTTATTTAGAAATATATCTACTTCACACTTCATAGTTTGGAAACATTCCATCACAAAATAAGAACTTAAGCGGACAAACTTTAGCGACAGACGCCGAGATATTAAGAAGGGATCACAATTTGAAAAAAAATCGCAAATCAGACATCTCTTTCTAATGCGCTCCTACACTTTATACTTCGATTTCAGATCAAGTTTTGAGAAAATCCCATAACAATTTAGGAGTTAGTCTGGTCGCAAGAACCACACGTTTACAGACTGAAGCTTCATCTTTGACTTTACGAAGTTTCACGCCAATATCCAGAAAAATACAGAGAGGGGTCAAAGTCTATCGCGGAAGTCTAAAGCATCCTACTCTCTTTATTACCATGGCAACTATGCGAATAAGGACCTGACCAATACTCAAAGTAACCGACACAACATACCTTAAAAATTGTCTCTATGTGAATTAAATAAGAGTTTAGTTTTCCCATCATTTTCATGGGTGCATATACACTTTCCAACGCCCACATTTTTATCCAACAATTGGCATGTTGTCGGATGCTGGTTCAGTCCTGTTGGTATACAAATGTGAAACAGGCGAAGCAAGATTTATGTTAGAATTGAGGAGACAGCATCCTTTATCCATCATTTTCCTATTTCTTTCCCATTCATATGAGAATACACCACCACTTTTTAAAGGAGGTCAACGCAGTGAAATTTCTGACAGACATTAATTTCTGCCGCATATTTTATGGTCTCGCCCTTCCCCCAGGAGTAGCTGTCTACGCTACTGAGAGTGTTCGGCTCGAACGTTTGTAGAGAATATACACAGAACGACACGTGTGTGTGAATGGGTGAAACGATATTGCACGAGTGCCAGAGCGGCAGTATAGAACGAGAGGCCGGAGGCCTCGAGTTTTATCCTGCCGCGATGGCACAAGTACCATATCGATTCATCCATTCACACACGCGTGACGTTCTGTGTTTATTACACGCCTTTGCGTCTATAAAACAATTATTAGAAGGACAGTCAACAATTTATTTGATAATTATCACCAAAATTAACACATTTTGTCGCCAACCAAACTTGCGACTGGGAACTTGTCTTACTCTTTCGTCCTCTGAGTTCTAATGAGTTCTACTGGCACATAGAACACATTGGAACTCAGGGAGTGACTTTCAGCTATCGCCAGGGATTGAAATTGTAATTGTGGTACACGATTTGTATAAAATTCCGTCAACGATTTCCGTTCCACCATGTGCGGAACAGATTTTTATTTTCCTCACGGCTTTGTGTTGCTGTAGATTGGGGTTTCAAAGAACAGGCGTGTAATAAAATACACAGAGTGTACACATAATAAAAGTAAGATTCACTCAGTTGGAAATGCTTTGGTAATATTACACAGTTATGTACTTTAGTGGTGGTGAATATGATGTGATATTAACCTAAAAAACGTATGCTTCGGTCAATATGAGCTTTTCGGTTCATATCACATCACATTTACCTCATCAAAAGTCCATATCTGTTTTATTATATACACCATCATAAAAAACACAAGAAACAACGATATCCTTTTCTTCTCATAACTGTTGCGTCGTTTCATGTTCCCTTCCAATCGAAAACACCGTTAAAACATCCCTACTTGGCCATGCGCAAGCCCACTTCCCCTAACGCCCGGGTATTTTCTGGACCTCGGTAATCCTATGGGAAACGAGCACCCAGGTTCCTGCCTGCTTTCTGCAAAAAAACATTACTTTACACATTCTATTCCACTCACAAGGCAACGTCACGCAGCACACGTTTCTCAACTTCTGTTAAACTTCTGTTAAACTAAACATGTTTTTATTTATTTCATATTGACAATTTTATATGCAGATCCTTGGATCACGGTAAGGATGTTAGGTTCGTCTTCTGTAATATAAGTAAGATATTTGACAGGATCTGGCATAAAGGTTTGGCGTATAAATTACATGGTATTGGCATAAAGGGTAAGGTATTGTCGTGGTTTGAATTTATCTTGAGAATAGGGCGCAGCAAGTAGTAGTTAATGGGGAAAAGTACGGCATTACATTGATCCTTGCTGCTGTTCCTCATGAATCTGTTTTAGGAACGCTGCTTAATTAATGTATATATTAATGATATTGTTAATGATATTACTTCAAATATCCATCTGTATGCAGATCGCATATCACTGTACCTTATTGTTAAGGATCCTACATTGGCATCTGATTTATTGAATCGAGACCCGAATAAGATAGATTTATGGTAAAAAACATGGCAAGTTTTATTCAGTCCCGAGAAAACAGTGAGCACGTGCATTAGCCGAAAAAATACCTCTCAAGTGTATTCGACACTTTCTCGGTTAGGTACGCCTATATCTGAAACGAGTACCCATAAACACCTGGGACTTTATTTCCATAGTTCTGGTACGTGGGATGCCCACACAGACAGCACAGTACTTAAGATAAGCCCAATGATAAATTCCCTACGCAGCCGCAAGTATCGCATATCTAGAACAGCGTTAGTGGCAATATAAAACTCTTTCATTTTACCACTTGTGACTATGTGGATGTTATTTGGGTAACTGTTCAGGAAGAAAACTAGATCAGCGTGAAACCCCACGGTAAGATGCGTTACGCACTATTTGTGGGCCACAAGGGAAACATGTTTTATAACATAGCGTAAGTGCAGAAGACGTCACTAACTTTCAGTGTTTTACAAAATGGAAAATGGAGTTACCCAGTTGTATTTATCTCTGTAGGTGCCAAACCAAGTCGCAAATGTTACGTCATACTCATTGAGTTCAACTGACTCCCTTCGAGAAATACCCTGTCGCTCAGTGAGTTACTACTGCTCTTTCTTGCCATCAATATACGATTATGGAACGCTCTTGGTCCCTCTACTCGCATCTGTTTGATGTCATATTCTTTCAGAAACGGGTTGACAAGTGGGGACATTTGCATTCCATGGTACTATGGGGTTGGCAAGAGAGAAAAACACAGACACTTTGCTGTAGACACCGATTGGAGGTGTAGTAATTTAAAAGCACATGAATTCGAAAGATTCTTCGTAAATAGCCCCGGATGAAATTGTGGTTATGTATATGAACCCACTGAACACTACTTCCTGCCGTGTCCGCTTTACGCAGATAAGCCGAATATTCTGGTGCAGAGGCTGATTGACTTAGACGTATCATGCTCAGACCTACTCTTTGGGAACGCCCGATTTAGTCGAGATAAAAATGAAATTGTTGTGAATAGTGTGCATACATTCCTCACGACCATGAATCGTTTTGACGAGCAATATGATGTATATGTATGCATATGTAAGTTTTTATATGTACATATATGCGTGCGCACGTATGTATATGTGTATAATATTTATCTATATCACATGAAACGTCGTCAGTTTCGATGTAACAACCCATGTCTTATTTTCTGATTATCAACTAGTGTCTAATCGGCGCGTGGTCCCATAACAGCAGCATTGCATTCTTGTGCGTACTTCACATGACGTCAATTACGACAGCAGGAGTAAGTAAAGCGCATTCCTGACGTCATTGTGTGAAGCGTCTGTCCCAACGAACTGATTGTCGGTTGTTTTGGGAGAATTTAGCGACAATGAATTAACCTTTTACCCAACGAATCGCCCGCATCCGCCCGCGTAATATGCATATTCAGCAGTTGAAAAAATAGTATTTTTCAAAACATTTCAACAAAACCATATCATGTGACCCCTCATTGGAACGAGCTCGTCGAGCTCAATCCAACGAGGGGTCACATGATATGGTTTCGTTGAATTTTTTTAAACATTTGAAAAAGTGACAATTAACATAATAAATTTTGATGTCGTCTGCGTTGGGTAAAGGGTTAAATAAAAAGTGTAAAAAAACATTCGAAAATTCATGTGATATACAGAATCTTTAACTCGTGATGTTTGGATACAAACTTTTTCGAAACTCGTTTGATGAATTCGATTCACAACTCGCCTAAAGGCTCGTTGTGAATCAAATTCATCAAACTCGTTTCAAAAAATCTTTGGAGCTGTCAGTGGAGCTGACATTTTCTTTGTTTTCGTGTCTCCAGGGAAAAACGTTCCGAAAGTACCCGTGTTTTGTCCACAAACTCCAGTACTATGACCTTTACAAGGTGTCAAATTAACCAATCACGGCTGATGTCACAGGCGTGAGACATAATAATATAATATATTACAATTTTGAAAGTATGACAAAGTAATAAGTAATAGAGATTTTTTAATACCAGTAATCGTAAAATAATATAATAGTCTCAAAAATATCTGAGTAATATTTATTACTCTTTTATTACAATTTAGATACTGGAAATGTTTAGTATGTGTTTAGAGCAAATCATTAAATAATATATTTAAACATGCTATAATTACTGTTAACTTGTGTTTTCACAGATACACTGTTGTCAATATACAGAATTATGTGAGTGATTTCAATCCATGCTTACAAACAGTACTGTATATACAGACAGAAAAAGAAACTTTTTTTTGTCTGCTTTTATTGAGGAATTTTCATTTTCTGACCGTGTTTGATCTCTATATTAGGTAATAGGTGTAGTCAGACAAATACATAAAATATAGTAAAATACGAAGTTAACCCTCAATTCATTCATTATGTATTTTTTTTCTTGTGATGATAAAGCCAGCTAATGGTACCATTTATTGGAATCCTCTCATCATGTCCAACAAATGATGCCAGAGTGACCGAAAAGGAATTCAATTGTTTTCTTAATTTTATGACTTTGACACTTGTATTTATATTTAATCCTATTGTTCTCTCCACGCAACTGCTTTAATTGGCGTAACATGCCCTCTCACCTATTAAACAATAGTCAAAGGATGCATAAGGAGATTAACGACACTGTAAAGAAAATACCAATATGATTAGTACAGTGTCAACTGAAAAAAGGTGAGTTAATCCTCTGCACTCTGATGTCAAAATGGCAATGTTTTCAGCAGTAAATATTTCCCATAATGCAGTTTGATATTTAACCAAATATACCTTGTTTGACAGAGCTCAATGAGCTCTGTCAAACAAGATATAATTGGTTAAATTCATAGTTAAACAAGAGAAAAACAGTGTCTAACGACAATTAAATCGCATTACCAGTGTGCTAGGGGTTAATGTACTTAAATTATACCTGTGTCGAGAATGCCAGTCCCTGGTATCATTTGTTGTTAGACTAGATATGCTGCCCTTCAAGCATTGATAGCAGGAACTGTTTGTATTGGAAAAACATCAAAGGGTTAAGGAATCAGTGTGGGAGACAGTGCCTCAGAAATATTGGGAGGCTACATAATGCAAAGCACAAGGTGTTGTTGATGAAAGAAAAGCAGGCTGTATTATATTGTGCAAATACACTACATCCTGCTTTTCCATCATCAACAAGATCTTGTGTTTTGCAATATATATTTTTTTAAAACTCTCTGAGAAATAAAGAGAAGATATGAAGTAAAAGGTTTTGTTCTCCTAATGCATCTTGTGATCTACATTGTTAAAATCAAAAGCAATAGTAATATAATATATTATATTTGAATGTAATAATCCCCAGGCTTGCCGGTCAGTCAAACCTTCAATTCTGTCAGTGTACACATTACGGATTCACCAGCCTGCCCATCAACAGATATATGGCGCGTTACTGAGAGCAATATTATTTATTATTTTTAAATATCAATTCACGGTTATGTACATTTACAATTCCTAGAGGTCCGCACGGGGTTACCATATGATTCCTACCAGGATAATTCTTATGTCTCAGGAAATCTCTTCTTTAATGCAGTCAAAGCTATGCGATTGGCTGAACTTCTTAAATGTTCACCATTCTTCGGTTTACTTAATTTTCACTATTTCTGTGCTTATAGGTTGGAGGGAAGCTAGCCCGAACGGTCAGATTCACGAGTTCCATATTTGATGGTTGCATATGACACTGGATGGCGGGCTGCAGTGAATAAAATGTTTTGGTGATAAGTAACGAAATATACGACCCTAACAGAACCTAAACAACACAGATGGTTAATTTGTCAATTAAATCAACGAGCTCTGCACCCCCCCCCCCCCCCCCCACCCTTATCCCATATCTCGAGATCTCGACATTCAGTTTACGGGGGTATGCATGCATGCGATAGCCATGCCGTTGGAATTGTGCGACTGCGAAGTTGGAACATAGTGACACTTTCAAAACTAGGAACACAGTCTGTCAGATAGTATCCACAGCAAAGATTTTAGGACAAATGGTTGGGAGTGTCCAAAATATCGTTCCTCTATCGTACGACCAAAAGTGATACGGTACAAAGTGCTGCAAAACCGGCGGACCAGTGATTGTCAGATCTTCCCTCTTATTTTATAGGTGGTATGTCGTCTGTACTCCCCACCTCATCTCACCTCTCCAAGTAGTCTGAAAATTAATCAGTGCATTCCAATGAAGGGCCATAAACTATATTTTCGAAGCAAAACGTGATGAAAAATAATTAAAGTTCCTTGGCGATTTTTATTTATTTTATTTGTGTGTTTGTTTATTGGGGTGTAAAGACACTTTCAATAGCCAGAGCCGCATTGTGTAGGACAGTTTTAGGTAAGGGAAGTCAGAGTACCCGGAGAGAATCAACGTCCGGTGGCTAGCAAATGTAAGTCTCTCCAACTCTCTAACTATAATCACTCAGATGTAGTAACTGTTGAAGGCAAATGCACCATCGCAGTGCAGAACTCATAAGTACGCCCTGGCACCGTGTCCCACATGTATTCATCGTATTCTCGCGATAAAAAAGACAAAACGCGGTACTTACCACCGTATAAGTGATATAATATGCCGAAAGTCAGGAAAAGACTGGCCTCCGCAGGAAATACAAATTTAACATGGAAGTATTTTTTTCACTGTGGTATGCATCTTTAACCTATCACTCGATTTTTTCGAGGTGTACTCTTGTAGCAGAGAAAGGTCTTCCAGTTGGAGAACAGCTTAACTCAATGTGAAGGTGATAAGGTATCTCCCTGTTCTGTGTACTCTCGCAACTATTTGGTCTACTCTTGATCTTGTTCTGAACCTCTTGAAATATGAAATGTCTTACCGAATCGACCTATCAAATCGCTCTTGCACAATCAAACGAGCAAGCAAAATGACCCTTTTACCAAAACTCCAGTCCACTATCAATCTATACATTGCTTTCACAAAGTCGAGACATTTGCAGTTTTACTTGGGTGGATGGGTGTCGCTGACACTTTAACAGCCAGTTTCATGTCATGTCGTGTCGTGATCGAAGAAAATCGGAGTATTTGATGCAAATGGGGGCAAATAATGTCAAACATTCCACTTTACGCGTAGCCATTGGCGTCGCTGGGATCATTTGCATTTATTTGACTTCAGGTACATTTATTTAAGCACCCTTTGATCTTAATAGGAATGATATTGGATTTTTGTTCTTTTCATTTTGTCCACCTAATTTTTGAAATAAATCAACAAAAATGTACCATGTGACCCCTCTGTGAAACAACCTCGACGAGCTCGTTCCAATGAGTGGTCGCAAGGTATGGTTTGGTTGAATATATAAACATTCACAAAGACAATTGCATAGTCATATGGGCGTCTCTATAAATTTACTGAGCGTCTTTGTAAACGTATCGGTAGCGGTTATGTAGGAATTCCTATAGCACATTTTCCAGTCGTTTCGAGAAACAGAGACCACGTCTCAAAGTAACGACTGCTGGGAACACTAAGATATTATTAATCTCTAAACTCTCAGTCCTTCAGTCTAATTATGTAATATCTTAGGGGTTTCAGGGCGAAGTAAATAGTCATTGTTTTGAATATCTAGGACTAGGGCACGGAAGGATATCTGTATATACCTCTGTTGGTTAAGTTGGTTAAGGAGCATTGCATTACATAACGGCAATCTGCGTATAAACTCCAGGTGAACAACAACCCATAACAGCGACTTGTGACCTGAGAGCCTGATTTGTCTCCCCTTCTAATATGAATGGAGTGGTCGTAATCCATACGTGGGTAATGATGTCCCACCTATGGATTACGACCACTTGCGTCAGATGACCACACGTTTCTGTGTTTCTGATGATTTGTATCACTAGCACAGCAGGACCAGTCATACTATATTCCAACAAACCAGCCCTCACCCAGTGTGTTGTACATGTCGCTGGCCAAAAGATTACACTGAAGAAAACAACAATTACCGAAGAAAAAACATTAGAGTCTTAATGAAAGAATATCACGGATCAGTATAGACTAGCAAAATCCATGCCTCAACAATTATCAACAAAAAACTTAAAAGGCAGGGTTCTCAAAAAATTTAAAATAGAAATGTTAATTGTAACCGGAACTCCTTGGCGAAAAATGCAGTTGAAGATTTTCAATAGAAAATGTTTTTCGTTAGCGCGCCCAACAGACAGGCAACCATCAGGGATACTTGCACAACAACAGAACCTGGAATGAAAGAAAAAAATAAATATGATTAAACGCATCTGGACTTTCCATATTAACAATAAAAGCATGAGGGCGTTAAACGTCTGAATGTGACTTTATCTCTGAGGAAACGGGCAGGCGATCGCCCGTCTTTGTATAATTCCCAGCCACTTATAACTTTAACCCTCTGAACCCGTAATGTCGATTTTTCGATTCAAGGCATAATTCCGTCCGATTTTTGTTTTAATATAGGAGGTCTATATACGGTGATAAAATAATAACTGCAGTCTACAGCCAGGCGGCTGCAGGCTGCAGTTATTGTTTTATCCTCCCCCCCCCCCCCTCCCCCTGTATATTGACACTGGACTGACCCATCTCACTGCAAGTGTACGCAAAGACGATACCATTCCAGGAAACAAGGGTTCAACGGGTTAAAGCTTGAATACTTTGAACGAAAGGTAAAAGCACATTAATCTACAATTTATCTTCATTAAATACATTTGCTGTTCGAATACGAATGCTGAAATAGTGAGGAGTTATCACAGTCTAAAGAGTAAAAGTAGAAATAAGGATTGCTGGAGAATTTATTTATTTATTTATTGATGTTTAAGGTCACATATTTATGCACAATGGCTAATCATGACCGTGGCAGTTTTACGGGTGGAGGAAGCCGGAGTACCCGGAGAGAACCACATAGCAACGACGAGCAGCTGCCAGCTCCCCAACATCGTAACTCCGCACTGCAGCACAGGCAGGGTTAGATTGGTTGAAGACATGCGTACCATCGACGTGCAGTACGCCTTAGTACACGGCGGCATCGTGCCCCCACATGGGCAATGGGGTGAAGTGTCTTGCCCAAGGACACAACGCGGTTGCCGATGGTGGGATTCGAACCGAGGACCTCTCGGCTTGCAGCCTGCACCTCTACCTACTGAGCCACCGCGCCCCCTGATTCCTGGAGAATGTCCTAAGTAAAAGCATAACCAAGATAGCCGTTGATTCCTTCACTATTTCGGTATGGTTCCGAATCAAAAATCGGCATCAGATGGACTTTAAAACAAAAAACACAACGCGGTGCGCCTTTTACCTAATCCTGCTTGGCCAAATAAAATAATTACATAGGGGGGGGGGGGGGCGGAGGTGTGAGAGGGGGGGGGGGGTCTCTGTGTAAAATAAAGGGTCAGTTTCACTCCCGGTGTTTTTTGATGGACATGACCACCGTGCTTATCCCCTGACTCGAATGGAATCATAAAATTATGAAAAAAGGAAAGCCAATTTATAATAGCTTACGGCTATTGATGTATGCATATTGTACAATATTATCGTCCGCGATGACACATGGGGATATACTGCATGTTGCAGTGGATGATCATGTGTTATGCGAGATAAAACCGTGTCCCTAGAAGTCTCGATGTTTAGAAAACAACAACATTTTAGTTGTAAAATAATGGGGTGCGGGTGGGGCGGGTCTCAATGTATGTTAGACTAAATCTCAAAATTCTCTTGCCCTACACTTCAAGTGAATCCCCGTGGGTACCATGATTCCACAAACTGGGCGAACGGGCATCTCTTTCGCTTATTGTTCTCAAAAGAAATTGAAGGTCACCGTTTTTCCATTCCCCCACTTCTGCTCAGTAAACATTGGATATTTCGAAACTAGGATCTACCTATAGAAGGATGAACAATAGATTTCTTTGGCCATGGCAAATGGAAGCTGTATGTGATGTAACACATTTATATAGTGGTATAAGATATCCGAGCGCTATCGAATAGTGCTTTATACATGGATAGAATTTCATGAAATAATATGGAGTCTACTACTAAGTTATAGGAGACGCGATGGCTCAGTGGGTAGAGATGCATGCTGCAAGCCCAGGGGTCCGCGGTTCGAATGACACCTGCGCCAAACGTGTTGAGTCCTTGGGCAAGACATTTTATCCCAATTTGCCCTCGTGGGGGCACGGTGGCGTTGTGTACTAAGGCGTACTGCACGCCGATGATGCACTTCTCTTTAACCAATGCTAACCCTGCTTGTGTGGAGTTAGTACGTTGGGGAGTCTGACAGTTTCTCGCTGTTGCTCGGTGGTTATCTTCGGCTACTCCGGCTTCCTCCACCCGTAAAACTGCCTGACACGAAGTGACCCTAGCCGTCGAAAGTGTCGTTAAACCTCAATAAATAAATAAATAAATACTAAGTTATAAGTTAGTCATCTTCGTATTTTACACTTACAAGCTAAACACATCAGTCTCTATTCAGAAAAATTTCAAAATGGAATTGTTGGAAAAGAGTCATGGAAAAAAGGATTAGGTTACCTTTTCAGGTACCGTTAATTCCAATTTGTTCAGGCCTGCAAACACATACCAATACCTTTTTCGACTGATCATTTGTAAACATTTTTTGACATTATTGGGCCGCGTGATGGTATTTTGGGGAAAAAAGAGAGAGACGATGGAAGGGTGGGGGCGGGGGCATTGCACCAAACTCATCACTTTCATTTTCTCTTGAATCCAGCTCTGTGTATTGTTCAACCGATTACCCGTGGGAGTCTTCCGTGAAAGAAAACTCATTTTCAGAAGTTTCAATCTTTACCAGGAGAGGCTATCAAATACAGTATAGAGGCTTTAGATGTAATTAAGTAGATAATTGATTTTGGTGTATTAAACTGGTGAAAATATGTGCTTTTATCGTTCAGATCTATATGAGGCCTGCCTCGTGTACCACATACCTTCAGTGTTTGTGTAATGTTTGTATAATTGAATACGCTACAAATATTTAAATACACACTTGCTTTCTAACCTAATATGTATCAGCTAAAACATCTCCGTGCCCCACCCTCTAAAAGCCTGAATTCTACGATGAGCATGGGATGTCAACTAACGAAATTAATGATGGCATAACAGGTTTGATGAAAATTTACGTTCTTTCTAGCCTAAAAATGTATTATAATAATGCCATTTGGACCTTTTTTTTAATTTCTGCGGGGGGGGGGGGGGGGGGGAGGGAGGGAGACCACACTAAAGAACACCTCCACGTCCACGCCAACACATAAGGAACACTGCCTCCATATATTTCCCTAACTCAAGATTTACATCTTTAGGATTTACGGCTGCGGCCTAAAAATACCTGTCTCCCTCCCCGCGAAAGGTCCCAGTGGCCTCCTATAATATATATACCTGGCTATGAACCGGGTGTTATTGAGTACAATTTAACCATTTGTGGGAGTTCTTTCCTAATCAAGCTTGTGTAATAATGGGTTATGACGTTATGACCTATATGTTTTAAGCAAAATAGAAGCAAGAAAAGTTTTAAGCTGAATGAACATGAACATTTTTTTTTTCTTGAGAGGGGTGGGGTCTGCGTTTTTGTGTGTAGTTTAAGGTTCGGCAATTGATTTTGTTTAAATATTACAAAATAGGCGCACATCAGCTTTAGTATGAATGCACAGCTGACGGAATATGATGTAATCACTCAAACCTTCTATTATCTTTTTCTTGAATAGTTGGTCTAGTACTAACTTTGGACATAACTGCGCAGAAAATTTCAGATGTTATCAATAAATTATGCCAGAGGGCAGTATTATTAATAAGAGTAATGCCGAAGATAATTGCAACTTTTTGAGGTTATCAAAAAAATTATTCTAGCCCATACTGTAATCTGATGTTCTGAAAAAAGTATTGGATCCAACAGTTGCCCAAAGCAATTGTCAACCAACAGAATACCACAGGCAGTCAAAAACACTGAGTTTGGCTATCACTTTGAGTTTCCAGTTACACTATTCTAGAATCTAAAACTGTAGGCCTACTGTTATCGTGTATGTATACTTACGAGGGGATGTTGAAAAGTTTTGAGCCTAACGCAAGTTTAATATCAGGGTTCTGAAAGCAAATCGAATCGAACAACAGTTTACACTGAGGTCAGGACTGGCTTACTTGCACTTATACTCTTACTAGTTAGCCATCAACCGACATCCAAAAAGTGGTACCCCGCTTGAAATGGCAGCAATAGAGAAAACCGAATACAGAGCAGTAATAAAGGTTTTAGTTCTGGAAGGCAATTCATAGAATATTCATGGAATATTCCTAACCGATGTTTCAGACCACTTTGGAATTTTTTGTATAGAATTAGCCCATACAAACCCTGAGAGTTCAAAACCCCTTCTCTCCAGGAAAATAAAATACAGAAGTATAGAACTTTTTAAGTCGTTGTTGTCTCAAAGTGATTTTTCTGCAGTTATGGAGGCAGGCTGTCCCAATATAGCTTATGATAACTTCTTGAATATCTATTTGAATGCCTTCGAAACAGCCTTCGCTTTAAAAAGCCTCAAACCAAATAAGAAATTCATAAAACGACAGCCGTGGATGACAAAAGGTCTTTTAGTGTCATCCAATAACACAAATAAATTCTTCAACAAGAAGTTGCGATCTCTCTCAGAAATTAATATTAGGAATTACAAACAATTACTGCCGGGTATTTAACAAAATTTGAAAACAAAGCTATGTATTATGAAAAAATCCTCATCGAAAACAAGAACAACATGCGGAAAACATGGAAAGTTTTGAATAATACATTAAATAGGAATAAAAATAAAAGATCCCTACTCTGCTTCTTCAATCTTGGTGACAAAAAAATAGATACGCCAAGGGTCATTGCACAAGAATTTAAAGACTTCTTTACACACATAGGCAACAAGACTTCAAAACTGATATCCAGCCCCCCCCCCCCCCCACACCCCCACGTCATTTGACGAGTACTTGAATACTAGACAACCCCAAAACATATTTATTACACCGACGTCGCCTTCTGAAATAACGAATATCGTAAATTCAATGAAACCTAAATTAAGCCAATACTGTGAAATTGTATCGACGAGTATCCTTAAATACTTGATAAACTCCATTGCCACCCACTCGCGCAAATTTTGAACAACTCATTTAACCGGGGTATAGTTCCTGACAGGGTGAAAATTGCTAAGGTTACCCCAATTTTTAAAACAGGTGATGGAAACAGTTTTACGAATTATAGACCAATCAGTATTTTGCCTGTTTTTTTTTTAAATTCTAGAAAACATTATGTTTATAAGTCTCACAAAGTTTTAAACAAATTCGACATTCTCTATCCCCACCAATACGGCTTTAGGAAACATCACAATACAATGCACCCAGTTATACAATTGTTAAAACATATAGCCACAGAAAATAATAAAGTGAGTAAAGACAGTACACTAGCCTTATTCTTGGATCTCTCTAAGGTCTTTGACACTATAAGCTACGAGATACTACTTCAAAATTAGAAAATTGTGGAATAAGAAGCAATGTTAATCACTGGTTCAAAAGCTACCTCCAGAACGGGATACTGTATGTCTTCTTTGTTGACAGGAAATCGAACTTAGCTGAAATAACATGTGGGGTACCGCAAGGTTCAGTATTAGACCCAATCCTTTTTCTTGTTTACATAAACGATATAAATAATTCAACAACATTAAATGTTCTATCGTTTGCAGATGATACCTTGGGATACAAGTCTGGAGTAGAGATAAATCCGCTGGTCGAAGAATTCAACAAGGAATACAAAAAATATTCAATTGGTGCTCCGCCAACCACTTAGTTTTGAACCCGAAAAAAACGAAATATATAATTATCTACCCAACCCACAAAGAAAATACTTCCCAAGAGAATATATGTTTTAATAATCAGATTATCGACAAAGTTGGCAACAGACAGAACGAAAAATCAGTAAAATTCCTGGGCATAAATATTGACGAAAATCTAACCTATCGTGGACACATATCCCAAATCTGCTCGGAAGTTGCCTTTGCCAATCTCACTCTAAGTAAAGTGAAAAAAAAGTCTTCCTCACAGACTTATGAAAACGTTATATTTTACCTTAATACAAAGTCTCTTTATATTCGGAATTCCGTTATGGGGAGACTCAAAAGCTTGCAATCGACTGTTTAAACTACAAAAATGATCAATACGAATCATAAATAATAAGAAATATAATGCTAGTAGGTGATAATTGAGAATTCAAACACACCTGTACATGTACGTGTACGAGTACATGTACATTCGTGTACACCTCCATAGGATTTAGTGTTAAAATCGTGTACAGGTACACGATTTGAACGTTTTTTAGGGTGTGTTAGAATATATTTAACACTGAATTGTATCCTAGACGCCCGTAGTTTTACGTACACGTACATGTACCGTTTTGATTGAAATCGACAAATGGATTTCTCCCATAGGATTCAGTGTTAAATTGCGAGCAAAAAAACGTTTTGTCGTTTCTAACACATCATCTTGTCGATTCTAACAATCCGCGTCCGTACACGATTTTAACACTGAAACCCTATGGAGGCGTACACGGAGATCCACTTGCGGATTTTAGGTCGGAAATCGACTCGTGTACAGACGTTGTGTTTGAATTCGCAAACCCACTGTCGCGTTTCTCGAAGTAGGACTAGCGCACGTTATTGCGAGGTGATCTCAACAAGCACTTGATGGAAATGTTTTGAACGAAGAGTGTTGTCGGTGTGTTAGAAATCCGCAAACCCGCTGTCACGTTTTTATTGATATATAGGAGAGAAAAAAAATATATAAATAAATAGTTATTTAAAAAAATAAATGTCTATATTTGAGTTCCTTGATTCTCAAATTGCATAATTATTGACTGGCTGATAGAGAACGCTTGTTCCGATGCACGACCCGACTGATGATCTCTGATTCACCGGTGGGTTCGTGTATCGAATCGAGTGTGGTTTGACCGGCAAATGAGCAATCGAACACATCTCATGTTTCAAATTTTCTGGTCAATTTTGAGGTCATCTTGATTGAGAGTGGACGCACTTTGAGCCATTTGATAAAAAAATTTTTGATATTTTTGATATCTCTTGTTTCTCTTCTTCTGACATTGATTTTCATAATTATGCATCAAATTTATATTCGTTAAAAGAATCGGATTGTATTAACCCTTTTAACAAGCAAGATTTTGAGGGGGATATTCTACCCGAAAGTCAGTCGACTGATAATACTCATTTAATTGAGTGCATGTATTTTGACAAATCTGATTTTATTCAAATTCATAACAATATTGTTCAGTCAGGTAAACACAATTTTCAAAATTGTAGAATTCCTGTTATTTCTGGTCCTCATGTTCCTTTCTTTAGAACTGAGTTAATACATTATTCAGACTATGCTATATGTGATTTTATAGAATTTGGATTTCCTATTGGCTACTCTGACAACCTTAAATTTTCCAAACACACTATTATTAATCACAAGGGAGCTCGAGATTTTCCGGATGAAGTTGAGAAGTTTATTAAAACAGAATTAACATATGATTCAGTTCTAGGCCCTTTTTCGGGAAATCCTTTTGCTACTCAAATCAAAATCAGTCCTCTAAACTCAGTTCCAAAGAGGAACTCTGTGGATCGCAGGATAATTCTGGATCTAAGCTTTCCACCTGGCTTCTCTGTTAATGATGGTATTTCCAAAAACAAGTATTTAGATGAACACATTCAGTTAAAATATCCCTCAATTGACAGCCTTGTACAATTAATTAAAACTTTCGGACAGAATTGTTTACTTTTCAAAAAAGATTTGAAACGAGCATATGGACAAATTCCGATTGATCCAGGAGATGTTCATTTAGTTGGCTTCTCTTGGAATAATAAATTGTATTTTGATAAAGTTTTATCCATGGGTCTCAGGTCAGCGGCATTTATTTGCCAAAGAGTTACTAGTGCCGTCTCTTATATTTGTTCATTACATGCTTTGAGACTCATTAATTATTTAGATGATTTTGCAGGGGCCCAGTCATCAGATTTAGCTGATAGGGATTACAAATTGTTAGAAAGCCTATTGTTCAGTTGTGGTTTAGAGGAATCTAATGAAAAAGCCTGTCAACCGTCAACCAAAATGGTATTTCTAGGTATCTTGTTTGATACAGAGAATCTTACTCTTCAAATTACTTTGGATCGATTGGAGGAAATCTTGCAGCCGGTTGCTATGTGGAACAGAAAGGACAGAGCTACATTACGCGAAGTTCAATCCTTGTTGGGCAAGTTGAATTTCGTTTCTTCTTGTGTGAGGCCAGGACGCATATTTGTTTCTAGAATTTTGTTTTGGCTTAGGTCTTTTGGCTCCAACATCCATACTCTACATGACATTCCAGAATTTGTTAAATTAGATTTACTTTGGTGGCAGGAATTTCTTCCAGTGTTCAATGGTATTTCGATTATGATGTTTGATGCTTGGTCTTCTCCCGATGGAATTATTTCCTGTGATGCTTCACTTCAGGGCTGTGGTGGAGTGTATTGTTCTCATTTTTTCCATTCAGTTTTTCCAGTATTTATCCAAGAGATGGGTCTACACATAAATGAATTAGAGCTTTTAGCCATTGTTGTATCTCTCAAATTGTGGGCTACCAAGTTGAAAGGGCAAAGAGTTTTGATAAACTGTGACAATTTTTCTTCAGTTTCCATCATTAACAAGGGATCCACAAGGAATTCATTTATGCAAACATGCCTGAGAGAAATCTGTTTCGTTGCTGCTGTATTTGAGTTTGAAATTAAAGCTAAGCACATTCAAGGTTGTGATAACCGACTAGCGGATTATCTTTCCAGGTGGGATGAGAATTCTGATAATTCAGTTAAATTTTTTGACTTGTTTGAACATATAAATGTATGTGAAAAATTTGTTCCTTTTATTTTATTCAAGTTCGATCATCATTGGTGATATTTTCTTTTTTTACAGAATTGGAATTAATTTCCTTAAGGAAGGATGTTCACTTCACCATATCCAATGCCTTTGCTTCTGGAACTTATAGGAATTTTAGGACTCGGTGGAAAGCATATCTTTTATTCTGTACATACTTCAATTTAATTGCTTTTCCAGCTTCCTTAGAAAATTTGAAATGTTACGTACAATTTTTAAGTAGATCATTGTCCTCACCTTCTTCTATTAAGAATTACATTTATGGGGTTAAAATGTTACATTTGATTTCGAACATTCCTACAACAGTTTTTCATTCGTTCGAACTCGCACTTATTTATCGCGGTTTGAATAGATTGAAAAAACATTGTGTTAAACAGGCATTGCCTATCACCCCTTCAATTCTTTTAGAGATTTTCCCACACATTCAGCAGGATAATTGCGACCATGTTTCTTTTTGGACCTTATTTCTTTTAGCCTTTTTTCTTATGATAAGAAAATCGAATTTGGTGCCCACCTCTGATACTTTATTCGATTCAAATCTTCAGTTACTCAGAAATGATATTTCGGTTTCGGATGAATTACTTCTGGTGGTCATCAAATGGTCTATGACTATTCAATTTGGACAGAAAATTTTAAAAATTCCAGTTTTAGCCATCCCAAATTCGCCTTTATGTCCAGTCACGGCGTACAAAAGAATGATTACTCTTGTACCTGGTAAATCCTCTGATCCCGTCTTTATATCAAAGACTTCAGGCAAGGTTAAACCTCTTACATATTCCTTGCTACAATCTTTTCTGAGACGTATGATTGAATTAATTGGTCGAAATCCATTTTTGTACTCATCTCATAGTTTTAGGCGTGGCGGGGCTTCCTGGGCATTTCAAGCTGATGTACCTGGTGAACTCATTCAATATATGGGAGATTGGGCTAGTGATGCCTACAAGAAATATTTACATTATACTTTAAAAGACAAGTTTTTTATTGCAACTAGAATGAGAGATTTAATCTTAACTTCTAATAGTGGTTCAGACTGAATCTCTCTTTCTTTTGTTTTTTCAGCAAAGAGAACTAGACAAGTCACTATCGTCTCAGATTCAATATGTAAGTATGTTTCCGACATTTATGACACAGCAGTGAAATCGTTCCCAGGATATAACATTGGTGGAATCACATGTCTCATTAACTCTGAAAAACTAGATCTGTCAATTTATTCTCATGTTATATTTCACATAGGGACAAATGACGTCCAAAGAAAGACTGTGGCTCAAATCATAGCTGCTTATAATAATTTGTTAACACTAGCCAAATCTCATTCAAATGCACAATTTATTTTTTCTTCTATTTTGCCTCGCCCTGTAGATTTTGATTGCCTAGGAGGTAAGGTCATTGAAATTAATACAAAATTAAGAAATCTTTGTTTGAGTAGGAATATTATGTTTCTTAAGTCGTATCGACCTTTTTTTACATAAAGGCAAACCCAGCAGTGAGCTTTTCGCTCCAAATGATATGTTGCATTTAAATCTTGAAGGCACTCGTCGTTTAAGGTCTTTCTTTATTCAAGTTATTAATCATCTTAAATAATCACCTTCTTATTGTTCAATGTATGTAACTTTGTTTTCTCCTTTACTTTCAGATTTCCTTTTTAGGCTTACACAGTTGGACTCCAACTGTGAGCCTACTGTTTGAATGAGAGGCATAAATTGGCCTCCAACATCCAGAGATTTCAAGGGAATATTTGATGGTAACGTGAGTTCTTTGTTTCATACTTCATCTTTCATTTTGGTGCCTTCGGCTTGGCAGCCCTGAAAATTTTGTCTCCCAAATGATTTTTAGGCTATTTGTGATCAAATGCTTGATATTTCACATTTGATCACGACATAGTCATAGATGCTGAAAGTTATTTTGAATCTACGAAATATTCTACCCATTACATTAAGATCATTAATAATTCACTTCCTTGAATACATGCCCTCTAACCTACAGAGACCCCTTAGCCGTGCATTTCATATAGTACCTTCTATCATCTTATGATGATTTTATTTTGTAAGATGAATGTTTTCATTATTCTTGTCTATAAGCTTATGTGTACATTATTACTTCATGTATACTTTCAACATTCGGTTCAGTTGAGATGACCTCAACGCCTCAATAAATCATTGAACTTATTGCTTCTTGATTCTGTTCGCTTCCAGTCAATAATTATATCAAATCGAATAGATAATAAAAAAATACGTAAATCATGAGCGATTCTCAGACTATTAGAGTAAGGTTTCTTTTAAAAATGCTGATGAGAGCCTACGCATTCTGCGTGAACGAACAACTAGGTCGTCTCTTGTTAGAACGATGCGTCGGATGTCGGGATCACCTAGACTTCGATCACGAGAATCATTCGTGTCTGTGGATGGAAAGGGAAGATATGGCCGTCAAGTATTTCGAACCGGCGTTCGAACGCGTTCAAATCAATGAAATGATCGCGTTTTGGAAGAGATTACTCTTCTGTAAGGATCAAAGCAAGCCCACAGTTTTGGAAGAACAGAAATTGGCGCGTAAAAGTCTGACTTTACGAGATAAGGGATGCATCATGAAATTATTGTTCAATGAAGCATACGTCTAAGTTTTTTCGTTGATATAAAATAAGGAGAATAGAAAATAAAAATAAATACACATATCAATTTTTATCTAATATTAGAAAGAAAAAAACAAAAACGAGAACCAGAAATAAATTGTATCCGACGTTAGTGGACGACGAGGATGAGAAGCCAATCGACGTTTTGCCGACGGCACCGTCGCTAGAAGAAAGAGAAAGAGGAGAGAGGTATCGCATCGATCAAATCAGTAGAATCCAAGAGTATCTAACTCGAGAGAGAGATTCTCGTCGTTCTCTCAAGAAGAAGTATTTGCATTTCGTGAAATTCGTCAACGTGATCGACACGACACTCATCACGATTTCCATGGGTTTACACGCGGCCGGCATCAGATTGTTGTCGACCGCGGTCGGCATTCCGATCGTGTTGACCGTAGAAGGAGTTGCTCTCGCCGCCGGATTGTTTAGCATGCTCGAAAACTTTTTGAGTAGGAAATTATATCTGAAGGCGAGGAAACATGGCAAGATTCGTGTCTTGGCCGACTCCAAGATCGACACGATATCCGAAATGATCTCTATGACGTTGAAAGACGGTAGGATATCGGACGGAGAATACTTCGCGATATTGAGCGAGAAAACGAAATACGATGTCGTGAAAGAAGTCGTGAGAATCAAGACTCGTCAGATCATCAAGGAAGAGATGAAGGATTCTCTCGTGGAAAAGGGGAGGAAAGAGGTCAGGGAGGAATTCAGTAAGATGATAGAACTCAAGAGCAGCGATTGAAAAAAAAAAAATATATAATAAGAACAGAATTAATTAATTATTAAATTTATATATAAAATAAAAACGAAATTAATTTAAATAACTCTTAAAAAATGTATTGCATAAAGTGTAAGAGAGTTACCGAGACGAGTAATTCTCGAGAAGTGCGAACTAAAAACGACAGACAGATGCTTCGCGGAATTTGTGACGTGTGTGGTTCTGTCAAGACACGATTCATCAAAAAAAAAAGAACGCGAGCAAAGGTAAAGGCATCGTGAATAAAATGATCAATAATCTACATTCGAAATGCATCTGCCCGGTCACAGTTTCACGGGACCCGGAACGAAATTGAACAAGAGACTCAACGCCGATCTGACTCCCAAATCTTGGAGCAAATCTGTGAATAGGGTGGACGCGGCCGCGTATGATCACGATCTGTGCTACGTCGAACATCCCGACACCAAGACTCACAACGACGTCTGTGATAAAAACATGTTGGGGAAATTGAGAGACATATCGAATCCAACCAGGAGAGAGAAGATGGAACGTTCGCTGGTCGGCAATCTGATCGGTGCGAAACGTCGATTCGGATGGGGCGTTCAAAAAAAAAGCGCATCTGAAAAGAAGAAGAAACGATTATTGACGAGCAAATTCGATGAGGAGTTACACAAATCCATAGTGCGTAAATTTCGAAAGAGAAGGGTGTTCGTGAAGGGTCTGGATGATATTTGGTCTGCCGACTTGGTCGACATGGGATCGTTTTCGAGGTGGAACGAGGGCGTCAAATATCTATTGACTGTCATCGACGTGTTTTCCAAATACGGTTGGATCAGAGCTTTAAAGAATAAATCGGGACCTTGCGTCGCCGAGGCTCTGAAGAGCGTGTTCGACTCGTCTTCTCGAAAACTGAGTAAATTGTGGATGGATAAGGGAAAGGAATCCTACAACAAGCACGTTCATCAATTGGTAGACCTCTATTCGATCGAAAACGAAGAGAAAGCTAGCGTGGTGGAAAGTTGGAATCGAACGATGAAGGAAAAGATGCACAGATACTTCACGGCGAATTCGACCAAGAAATACATATACGCTCTGAACGGTCTGGTTAAAGATTACAACAACACCCGACACAGATCGATCAAGATGACTCCCGCGGAAGATAGCGATCCTCGAAACGAAAAACGGGTCTACACGAATCTATATCCTGAGAGATCTAAGATCAGGAAGAAGTCTAGAACGCCGAAAGTTGCGGTCGGTGATCGAGTGAGAATTTACGCTTATAAGAAGCACTTCGAAAAGGGTTATACTCCTCGATGGACCTCGGAAATCTTCGTGATAATCAAAATATTTCACACCAATCCGGTGACTTATGAAATCGAAGCTTTGGAGAAGAGATCATCGGAAAGTTTTACGAGCAACAATTACAGAAGACGAAGTTTTGATAAAGAAAACAACATTTTTTTTATTTACTCTCTTTAACATTTTCTAGTTTACACATATATATAAGAGAGAAAAAAAAAATAATAAAAAATAATTAAAAACTATTTTTTAGATAAAGAAAGCAAGTTAATTAATAAACAAAAAAGTAAAAATCCTTTAAAATGACAAATATACTAGATATAGCACAAAGCATAGTGAAAGATGAAAGTATTCAAGAATATGAGGTTCACGAATACGAACCGGTAACCAGAACGAGTTTGAACAATGCGGGAGAGATAAGAATCAACGTTGAAACTCAAGATCTATTCGTACATCCTAGCGAGAGTTACATAGTGGTGCAGAGACGTCTCACCAAGGAAGACGGAAGCGACTACGCCGACGACGACACGGTTACTCTAGCCAATAATGGCATCATGCATCTATTCAGTAATATAAAATACATGCTATCCGGACAAGAGATAGAATCTGTGTTTCATCCCGGTCATGCCACCACGATGTTTGGACTCTTGACGTATCCTGATGATTTTTCGAAATCCAGAGGACTTAATCAGTTGTGGGTGAAAGACACTGTAGGCCCTGCTAGCGCTGGTACCGTCGCAATATTCGACTACGTCGTCAAGACGTCCAGACCTAAAAGAACGTTTTCGTTCAGGATACCTTTGAAACACATCTTCGGATTTGCGGACGATTACAACAAGATCATGTACGGATTCAAACACAATCTGACGTTGATTTGAAAAGGAAACGATGACGCAATAGTGAGACTCGCTGCGACCAATGCGGGTAAGATAACTCTACACAAGATATCGTGGTTCGTTCCGCACGTGGAGCCTTCGATCGTGGAGAAAGCGCATCTCTACAAGATAATAGAATCCAAGAGTAAATTACCCGCGGGATTTAGAATGAGACAGTGCGACACGGCTAGCATTCCTCCCTCCACGTATCACTTCGATTGGAGATTGACGGTGAAATCCACTTCCGAGAGACCGCGTTTCATCGTGGTTGCATTTCAGACTGATAGGGACGGGTCTCAGGAAAAGAATGCGTCGCTGTTCGATCACTGCCATTTGAGAAACATGCAAGTGTTTCTGAACGCCACGAGATATCCAGCAATCGATTACAGCACGTCGTTCGACAAGAACGATTTCTGCAGACTGTACGGCGACGCCGCTGATTTTAGAAAGGAGTATCATGGTCTAGACGAATTGATGAGCAACCCTAACATATCTCCCGGCGAATACAAGTCGATGTATCCCATGTTCGTATTCGACATCAGTAAACAGAGTGAATGACTCAAGAGTAGCGTCTTAGACATTCAGATCAAGATGCAATTCGATAGGAACGTTCCGAGAAAAACCGAAGCCTTCGCCCTGGTCCTGTCGGACAGAGAATTACAATTCGAATCAGACGGAAATAAGATGTCGATCATTCGATGAGAGACGAGTGTGAAAAAAAATAAAAACAAAAAAAAAAAATAATGTGTGATTATTAAAAAACAAAAAAAATAAATAAAGTAATGTGATCTAGAGAGATTGAACATCTTTCTAAATCTCATTACTTTTTTTTTGGTTTTTTTTTTGTTTTTAATTCATTATTTTCCACGCATTCACTGTTTGTTCAAAGGAACTAGTTCGATCAGTAGACTCACCACGGAAGTGGCGGCGTCGGGATTATTGGTTTTCGTAACGAAATTAATCCTGTCTCCGGCGTTCACTTTGAGAGGCGTGCCGAACGTGCTAACATTCGCATGTTGATTCTCAGTCTTTTCGACGCTATATCTCTTATCGCTCTCCACACCATTCACCATGAGATTGACGACCGCTCTGTTATTCAAATCCGAGGAAGCCAGATTCATTCGAAGGATTTCACCTCCCAGCGGCATGGGATATCCCACCTGACCATGTTTCGATCCGCTACCTCCATTTCCGAAAGACCACTCAGCTTTTCCCTCATCTAAGGTGCCGGCCTCTTCGGCCCACACAGTGATCAATTGTCTTGAATATTTGACTTTCTCCACCACCGAAATCAGGGAGCAGGCATCCGCCATGTTCACGGGATCTGGTAGATTCGTGAGCGCGTGTCCACCCATGTCTAGTTTACCTTCCATGATGTCACCCTTTCTCCAGACCGAGTTGTCATCCACATACTTTCTGCTGACCGCGCTGGAATCGATTTCTATAATTTTGATTCCATCTTGATTTTCTGGACTCTCAATGTCTCTATCGATTTCTGTAATTTTGATTCCATCTAATTCTTCTTGATTTTCTGGACTCTCGATGTCTCTATCGATTTCTATAATTTTGAATCCATCTAATTCTTCTTGATTTCGGGACTCTCGATGTCTCTATCGATTTCTATAATTTTGAATCCATCTAATTCCTCTTGATTTTCTGGAATCCTGTCATCTACAATCGTATCTGGAATCCAATCATCCACATTCATGTCATCTCTAATTAGATCCACAGTCCAATGTCCGAGTGCCAAAGTGCTTATTTTATCGTCTAACACGAATCTCTTATCGTCGTCGGCTGTCAGCGAAATCTTGTTGACTCTTTCAGTATACAAGTCATGATTTTCACTTCGAATCGATTTCATAGTCTTATACACCGGACCACTTCCTAACAGACAATCTTTATACTCTTAGAAAGAGATGTTTTTCTTCACCACGCATGCTTTAACTCCTTTGCACTTCTTGATCTCTTCATCTTCTAGACGATAAAGCACACAGTTTGGGTCTCAAGCCCACGAATTCGACGATTTGTTTACCACCGCTCTCGTCCTTAAATTTACCCAACACCTTCTTGTTGTTGTTCGATTGAATGTTGGACGGGTGATCGACGGGTTAATTGCTCGTGTCGAACCACTCGGCCACGTCCTGAGATATATCTTGGTAGACGTCTTTCGTCTCTATCTCGTAAACAAAACTGTCCGTGTCGGTGAACAGTAGTTTGGCTTTATCACCAAATTTTCGTTTGACTTAATCGTAGTGAAACTCGTACATCAATTGCTTGCTGATATCTAAGATGATCGGTCCAAGATAATACGGTTTGTCAAACTTCAGGTGCGTCTTTTGCATGTGAATGGCCACTAGATTTTCGTTGAATATGGTTCGGTGTTTGTAATTGGGTTTCGCCACTAATGTTTTAGCTCTTTTCTCATACGTGACGAGTCGAACGTCGGTTCTCTTCCTGATGTTTTCCATCGATTTACCGTACACGCAGTTGTTCATGAGTTTGAAGAAATCTTTTTCGACATCGTTCTTGGCTCGAATTCTGAGATTCGTGTTGAGATCGATGTATTTTTTCATCCAAGGCTCTTCGTCAAATCGAATGATGCTATGTATGTCAACTAATTTCATCCCGTAATCGACATACTGTTTCAAACTCTCGCTGTAGACGACGTAGTTACGTTTGTTAAATAAATTGGGAATGAGTTTTTCCTCGTTTCCTTTGTTCGGTTCCATTCGTTCGGGAGCCAGTGGATAATCGTTGTGTGGATCATGTAATTCTTCCAGATAGTTCAAATCGACTTCTAAAATGCAAGGATAGTCTCTCCATTTTTGCATCTCTTCCGGTTCCTTCACCCATTCGAAATTTCCAATCGGTAAAGGATGACTCATAGCCCAACCGTACAGATTATTGGCGTCCCAATACTGTATGTATTTAGTCGACCGTTTCGAATCGAAACATTCTTTCATGTAGGGATTGTTAGCTTCAGAATATCTGTGAGAGATCATCGAGACGCCACCTCTCGCTGCCCTTTCGAACATGGGCAACATGTTCACGTCAGATAATAATTCCAATTGGACTTTGGTGGTCTTCAACAGAGCGTCCCACGCTAGACCGGGTGCGGTGAAATACCAAGCGCATCCAGATCGTAATTTCGACAACAGACGTCTCGAAAATTTTCAAACACGTCTGCCAAGAGAAGAACGTCGGTTTTCAGATAGAGATCGTGATAATCTCTCGTGGTTTTCATATCGAATGATTTCCACACGTTTTTAGCGTGTTCGTAATTCTCGTCGGAAATGTCGGATTCGTATAATTTCGAATAAAAATTTTCTTTCGAAGGTAGTGCGGTGTCTTCGAATCTCTTTAGATCATTCATGTAATCGTAAGGATAGACTCCTTTCCTCAACATGACGTCTACTCGTTCTCCAAAATGTTCGCTTGTGATTTTAAATTTATCCTTGCTCATGTTATCGACTAATTTTTCCAGAACGGTTGACATGAATTTAAAACTGTCGATGAAACGTATGGCTCTACGATTGAAGTTCGTTTTTTCTTCCAACGTCTCTCTGTTGATTACTCTTTTCTTCTCCATGAGCTTCCATTTTGTGAAGGAAATGTATCTTTCTTCGCTGTTCACGATTCAATTTAATTCTTCGTGTGAGGTGCCGATATATTTCACGAACAGATGACTGTCATAACCCGAGAGATTGTGAAATATCACCGGATAGAAAACGGCGTCTCGATATTTTAAATTACACTTGCTGTGAGTCAGACTGTGATACAGACCCGTGTAATGATCGTGGTCTCTGACCTTCTTATTTTCCTTCGAATTCTCGTCGAACGATTGTCTGCATATGTGACATTCGGTGGCTCTGTTATTTTCATCCTGCTGCTCTCGCGTGATGATCATTGTCACTGGAGTTTTGAATTTGTCGTATAACATTTGAATTTTCGATTCTAACTCTTCCACGAACCTTTGAGCCACGTCGTCGTCTTCATACTGTTTCCTGTAGGTGAAGGGACCCATGTCGTGTTGCGAGTCAAAAGCGCATTTCACGTAAATGCAATAGCCTGAAGGTATGTGTTTTTGATATCTTTCGACGTAACTCTGAAGAGCATTGGGTTTACAGGAACTCATTTTCGCGGTGAAACATTCAAAATTGGCGTACACGACGAATGGTACTTTTAACCTTCTATTGTGATTTTCAAACTTCACGATGGTGTTGGGTTTGGGCATTTCGACGGCGACACCTTGATTTTCGTTGCAATATTCCTGATGTTTCGCCAATGAGTCTTCGCTGTGAAACACGTCCATGCAATTGCAACATAAAGATATCTTTCCGTTATGTTTATTATTTTGTTTCGACAGTAATCCGCTCGGATTTGGAACCCAACAATAATGATGATTGTTACCGTTCAAAATCAATAATAAAATAATCGTCTTTTCTCTTCCGAGATGCGAAGTTTGTCTGAGAGGATAGATCGTTCGTTTTTCCTCGTCGTATCCCAAGACGTTCACCGCTACAGTGGGATTTTGAGCCTCGAAACGTTTGATGTGTTTTAACTGCATTGGAAAAGTCACTCCGGTCCAATCGATATTTTTAGAAGTCTCCTCATAATGAGAAACTCTATCAGGGTTCATTTTGACAGGGTTTAAAGCGGAGGTGACTGCCCATTTAAAACACTGATCATCATTATTTTTCACGTTCATCACGGCGTGTTTTTTAGCTAGGAAATATGGTATTTTCACGTAGGAAGACCCTTTCAACAAATCGTTTTTAGTTATGTGAATTTCGAGTTTCAACACCTTATCGAACGTCCAGTTACTACCTTCATGTTGATAATTCGTGAGAGACGTTAACATCTTGTCTTTCATCTTTTCGAAAACGTCTGATAAATCTGAACCTCGAAATACGGGTTCAACGTTAGATCTGAAATATGCATTTTTCACGATGCTTTCGCAGGACTTTACATTGATTTTATTCATCACGCAATGGAGTATCATCTTAATTTTTAGTCCCACGTCCATGTATTTGCGAAACAAATCAAATACTTTTTTCTTCACCCGTTCCATGAACAATTTTGGATCGATTTTCTTCAACGAGGGAACCACGTCGAAAGTTTTAAAAATGCCTTTGATCGCACTCTCCCGTTCCACGGACTTCGATTGAAATAGTTCTGTGGCAAGTTGCGCTAGATATTCTTTTCCTTTCCCTCTGTCTATTGCTCATCGAATTTTGCTCGATATATCTTGTTTGCCTAGAAACTGAAGTGCATCACTCGATTTCGTTTTAGTTTTTCTTTTCTTTTCTTTGGAAACTTGAAGTTCTTCTTCAACGGCTTTTCGTTTAGTCGTCTTCTTATTTTTCACAATCGAAACGTTTTTAGTTTTTTTCGACGTCGGCATTTTGATTCCTTTTACTATCTTTTTCTTCTTCTTCTCATTTTTCACAACCGATGCATTTTTTGACGTTGTTGCTATCGGCATTTCGTTTGCCTTTCCATCGTTTCGCAAATGTTTCTGTATGACTTCAGTTTTTTTTTATTTAGTTCTATGATTTCTGAAATGTGAAATTTTTAATAGTTTACAAATCTCGTTTAACTGAGGTACGGTTTTCTCATTTAAATTTTCCAATTTTTTTTTATCTGTTTGCTTCATTTTGTAAGAATATATTTTTTCGAATTTTGTATTTTAAATAATTTGTTTATAAAGTTTTTTTTTTCATATTAAAGAAAAAAATATTTTTTTGATGAAATTAATCAATTTTTTATGTTCCTTAACGTCAAAAAATTGATTAATTTCATAAAAAAAATATTTTTTTTTTCATATTAAAGAAAAACAAAACTTTTTAAACAAATTATTTAAAATACAATTTAAAATATACATTATTTGCAAGAATTCGTAAAACAAAAAAAAACAAATAATCGATCACGACGACAACATCCAAGACAGAATCTCGACATAAACATTGACGTTGTTTAATAAATCATTATTCTCCAAAAAACCAAGAAGAAAAAAATCATAATTTATATTTATGCATTTCGAAAGAAAACGATACGATTTGCGATAGAAAATCGAATCATAATACTATAATACTATTAGCGAACAAAAATTAATCGACAATGTCGTTTGAACTATTAAAAAAGAAGGTTCAAGACAAATAGAACTCTTACGACTTTTACGCAAAGTCTTGCACGAGGTTCAAAACAAATTTCCGCAAAGCAGACGCATGTTCATGTCACCCGATTCCTTCTCAATAGATGATGATAACTGCAAGATGCGAAGGCTAATTTTTAAACGTTCAAAGTCTTGCACGTTCTAAAAACTCATGAAAAAAAAATCGAATTAATACGAAAAAAGGATGTTAAAATTTAACTTTATTTATATATAAAGAGAAACTTTTTTAACAAATTATTGTTTAAAATACAAAATTTAAAATATATATTATTTGCAAGAATTCATAAAAACCAAATAATCGATCATGACAGCAACACCTAAAAGATGCGAATTGAAATTGAAACGAGTCGAAGTGTGTACGAAATTAGGTTTTAAAATCTATACATTACAACAACACGATCCCATTGAATTGAACGAGGTTAAGACGATGGGCTTAGAGCGCTACTACAACAAATATCATATGTGTGTATATTGAAATTGGATGAAGCCATGCTCGATTTGTTTTGCGAGTACCAAAGCGATCTGGTGAATAATATCATCGTCGCCTAAGACAGAAAATTCGACAAGGACGATTTGTTGTTGTTCTTTAGAAATTACATATATCCAATAATCTCACTCGAACTCTTGGACAAATTGGGTGGTGAGAGCGCATTCACCGATGTAAAAAAACTTAAAAGTGTAAAGATAAACATACAAGACATTTTCGTAAGTGAAAAAATGACGCATGTCAACATGCTAATAACGGACTTGGAAATATAAACACTAGAGAGATTGATTTTAGCAAAGAAGAAGGAAAAAAAGTAATGAGATCTAAAGGTGATCTCATTACTTTTTACAAAAAAAAATTTTCACATTAAAGAAATTAAAAAAAAACAACTTTTTTTTTATATATATAAGGAGCAAAAAAAAAACAAAACTTTTTTTAAACAAATTATTAAAATACAAAATTTAAAATATACATTATTTGCAAGAATTCATAAAAACAAAAAAAAACAAATAATCAATCATGAGGACAACACCACCTAAAAGATGCGAATTGAAATTGAAATGAGTCGAAACATATAAGAATTTCGGTCATAAAATCTATAGATTACAACGACACGATCCCATCGAATTGAACAAGGTCGAGACGAAGGGCTTAGAGCACAAATACGACAGATATAAGATGCCTTTGAAATTGGACGAAGCCGCGCTCGATTTGATTTATGAGTACCAAAGCGATCTGCAGAACATCATCATCGCCGAAGATAGAGAATTCGACAAGGACGATTTGTCGTTGCCCTATGGAAATTACATATTTCCAAACATCTCATTCGAACTCGTGGAGAAATTGGGTGGTGAGAGCGAGTTGACCGATGTAAAAAAACTCAAAAGAGTAAAGATAAACATTCAACACGTTTTCGAAAAAGGAGAAGACACGAGTGTCAACATGCTAATAACGGACTTGGAAATATAAACAACAGAGAGATTGATTTTTTTTGGGCGAAGAAGAAAGAAAAAAACTTGATGAGATCATCTTGAAAACATGAGTGTCAACATTCTAATAATGAGCTTGGAAATATAAACAATAGAGAGATTGATTTTTAGCAAAGAAAAATGAAAAAAAAAGTAATGAGATCATCTTTAGATCTCATTTTTTTTGTTTTCCTTCTTCTTCACTATTACCATATATTATAATAACGTTTCCTTTTTTCTCAATTTTCAGCGTCGATTCTTCTTTTTTTCTTTTTTTTTGTGATATGATACGTTTATAACAACATTTTTGTTTATCCGAATCATAATTATGAACGAATGTTGTGCATCTCTTGGTAACACTCGCATCATCACCATTCTCTTCAGAAGGTAGTGGTGACGGTGGAAAGCATCTCATTCTCAACCGTCTATCCTGCGCTTTATCTATCTCTTTCATCAGTTCTTTCCTTAGATATCCATCATTAGCGTCTAACCATTTTTTTTATTTTTTCGCTCTCTGTCTTGCGATATTCGTCATTATCATCAAATTGTTTCTCCACCTTTTCATCCAGGTGATAAATTTGTTTCTCCACCTTTTTATCCATTCTAAATATATTATTTTATACTTTCTATGATTTATATTTTATATAATTATATAATTTTATATTATAATAACATATTCAAAATCGGTATATTCTTAAACGGTGAATTCTCACAGAGCAGCAAACCCTTGCCGAGTCGCTCAATGTTCTGTCCACTCTTCAGATAGAGACCGTTTCCTCTCAGAGAGTTGCCACCTCTAACGGGTTCTAGATACAATCCTTTACCGCTGTCGTCTACGTGGACGCGACACACGGCTCCTCCCTTCCTCAAAAACAGTCTGCTACCACCCATTAATTTCTCAACTGCCGAACTAGCGAGTCCCGTGAGAGCTCCCAGGCCTAGAGTCTTTCCGAGAAAGGGTAGTGCCTTTGCGGTGAAGGGTAATGCTTTTGCGGTGATTCCTGCCAATAGCGGTAGGAAACCACCTTTCATTCTCAAATTGTATCTCAAATGAGCGGGACTCAGTCTCACCATCAACCCTCTTCCATCGCGAATCGCTTTCTCCATCCTTTTGATTTGACTTCTGGTCCAGGCGATCGAATCCCGACCGCCTCTCGTCAGATCTTCGTGAGTGAATTTGAATCTCACCGCCTCGCCTCGAGTTGTTAACACTCTCTTAAGTTTCTTCCTCTGTCCTGCGGATATGTTAACGTTTTTAATCACATATTCTGTCATAATTCTGTTTTGTAAAATATATTTACTTCAATTGTTTCTTGTTTAATAATTATATTAAAAATAATTTTGTAAAATTAATATTGCGTTTATTTTATTTTTGTTATCTATATATATACACCATTTTTTTTTTCTTTTATATTTCTCTTATGTGAAATCGTATCGTCACCCTCTCTCCGCGAAGATCTAACAGTTCACCATTTTGATCCGTCAATGTGGTTTTGTGACTATACAACGTGTCTAAAATCACTGGTAGATAAACTAAATTTTGAGGTCGCTCCACGATCTTATAACCTGGTGACACGTTCGGAAAGAAGGAATAGATCGTCGGTTGAGCACTACCATTCACGTAGCTTCCAGCAATCACGTCCACGTTCACCAGAATGCTATTGACTGCGAGAATGTCAACCGTATTTTCAGATGCCGCGTGGCTTCGATACATCTTTCGATCGAATCCCAACATCTTGCCTATAGAATCGTCCGTGTTGAAATCCACTCGAAAATTATCTTCCAAATCCAACATCGTCTGTAAGGTATTAGGAATGGGAGCGAGTCTGATCTTGTTGCTTCCCTTTCCATCTGTCGTCATTCGCATCTGAATGTAATTGTTCAAATCGTCTATGTCGTAACTCCCTTTGGGAATTCGAATCTCCAACCAATCCACTCCGTCAGAATACTTGAACGAGTTATTCTTTTCGGTGACGTTGGGAAAGGAATAATAAGTCTCCAGATTCACCAACGCCATCTCGTATCTTTTCTCTCTATTCAATTCGATGGAAGGTTCGAATTTCGTAGCGAATCGAGTCCAATCGCCACTCACCACGATTTGAATGGATTGTTTTGCAGCCGTATTCTAACAATTCTCCTTGTTCGAACATTATATTTAATTTTATTTTTTTTTTATTCAAAACTAATTATTTGAAGATTTATTATTTTCTAAATTTTATTTTCACGCTCTATCTTATTATCATCAGAAACATAAAACTTGTCGAATCCGCACCGATATTTTCCGCGATTAAATTCGCTTGTCAAATCGATCACGAAAAATTGTAAAGTCCACCATCCCAAACCCTCTTGCAGAACCTTCTGAATTCCGCCGCGCTCATGTCGTTTGCGACGTGATCGCCGTAGATGTGATTGAGATTCTTGAGATCTTGGCGAAAGAGACATAGAAAATTAGCGTTCTCCCTTATCGTCTGTCTGGGCAATCGAAAACAGGTAGAAACAGTCCACGTTGCTGTGTCGACCCCTAACGTAATGCGATTCGCATCGGTTCTGTCTCTCCAAAAGCAGATCGTCGAAAATCATGAGATTCTTATCTTCCGATTTCAGTTCTCTAGGATCCGGAACGTCGCTAGCGTTCTCATAAAATCGACACTCGACGTTCGAAGATGCATTTCTCTTCATCAGTTCCATCGCCGCACCGTCCAAAATGGTCGAAAGTGGAGCTTCACTCTTGTCGAATTCCTCCCTACTGTCAAAGATTCTGGCTATGACGTCCTTGGGCAATCTACGATCCATGCACTCTCGAAGCAATCTGTATTCGGGTTGAAACAAGCTCTTGCCAAACACAAGCAATCTGTCGTAATCCAACCAGTCGGGTCGGGACAACAGATTCATCAACAGATTGGTCTTTCCACAATTCGATTTTCCCACTATCAAGGCTCTTATTCTTTTGGGAAAGAACTCGTTATTCGACCTCTTGGTCGCGGCGTCGTTCCATGACATATCTTTAATGTTCATCTTTGTTTTATTTTTTTTTTTTGTTATTTTAGATTCTTTTCAAACGCAATTTTTTTATGTTTTTCAAACTCAGTTTTTAATGTTATTATTTATTTATATCACACCGTCGCGAGTTCTCTTCAATCCAGATCCACTCGTCATTTTGGCTAAATTTTGTATGGGTACCACAGCATCCTTAAAATCTTTCCAACTTTTCGGCGTTCGCTCTAACGCAGCTCGCTTCGCCGGCGGACTGATCAACTTGTCGATCAACGCGTCGGCTGCCCTCTTGCCAGCCACAGAAGCTATCCTACCACTGGCTTCGGAAGCAGCTTTCTTACCAGCATCCAAAGCCGTCTTCTTACCGACCTCAAACGCGGTCGATGTGAGTTTTCTACCCGCATCGCTCGTGAACGCTCGCATTATAGAATCGACGATGCCAGAACCGCCTTGAACGTAAGTTCTGACGTATCCCCTGTTCTTTATCACCAACATATTTTATTTTTATTACATATTTTTGTTTTTTTTCACTGGTAAATCGTTTTGTTGTTTTTAAATACTTTTATTATTCTAGTGAAAAATTTACTGTTTTATTTTTGTTTGTGTGTTTGTTTCTCTCTACTTATTATATACACATCAATCTGATTATCTAATCCTGTGTTACCAGCCCGTCTGCTCGCCATCAACAAACTCAATTTCTGAGACAGAGCGTCAGAATCGCTCGGAAGAAAAGTGGTTTTCACCCCTTTGCCAGTCACCGATTCGACGAACTTCTTGTTCATATCCCATATGGGTTTCACCACTTTCGTCCACTTGTAACATCTGTTGGCTTTGGGTCTCGTCTCTCTGGCATCGTTATTTCTCTTCATGGCGTGAGTCTGAACCAGAATGTCGCCGTAATTGTCAAAATCCTGATCCGTGTGATCGCTAGGCTTGTCGTAAAGGAGCAATCTGCGCAGTCCATCAGTCAATTCGTATCTGTTCGAACCCACGATCAATTCATCATCGCCAATATCTACTTCTGTGTCTCCTACAGAAACCCTTCCCTCCGAATCCTTATAAAATCCATACAACTGATCTCTCTTACCGCCATCATCATCAGACGATGCGACGCTACTAGTGGTGATAGTCGAAGCTGTATCATCAGACTCGCTCTCTGTTTGAATTCCCGTGGGAACGTAATCCGGTGTAGATTGAACGGAATACCGATTTCCAAAACTAAGAGGCAACGGACCCATTCTCAAAGAACTCTCCTTCATGGGTCTCAATTCTTCGACTATCTCCTTCCTGCTTCGCTCTCGACCCTCCGTCACGGGTTTAAATATTTTTGTGGCTTCGCGTTTGAGTTCCATTTCACCAAGACGTCTGCTTCAATCAGCTGACTGAATGCCCTTCTTAGCACGCTCAAACTCTTCTGAAATTCGATCTCGGTGTCTAGAATCCATCTGTAAAGACATCTTTCGTTTTTAATTGTTTTATTATTTTCAAAATTAAATGTTTAATTATATTTTTATGTTTTTAAGTAATAAAAATCTTTCTGTCTTTAATATAATAAACTATAAATATTCACATCTCAACTGACTGTTGATTGAATTGGAGAAGTTTTAAAAAAATACGTTTAAACAGTACATGACAAACCGGTTTCTGATTTAACGCATTTTAATAGTAGTTTTTACGTTTTGTCAAAAGATTTCCATTCACATATCAAAGAACCATTCACCCAGTGTCGAATTAAGAGAGAATCCCTTTGATGACTGTTAAAACATTTCAACAGACAAAAGAAAACTAGTTTTCTAATTTTTAACGCTGAGAACTTATTCATTTTCAAATCTCTCTCTGATTGCTACCGTGAATATATTAAAAATTTTACCACTCAAAACCTAATTGAGCGGAAAATGCGTTTAAACATTCCGCTAAGTGTTTGACTCTTTTGAACAAACGCTTAAAAGTCAATTTCTCTTCTGTACATCAAGACAAAACACGAATATCTATTACAGATCATATTTTTATCGACTCTTTTGAACAATATCCCTAAACACAATTTCTCTTCGTCACATCAAGACAAAACACAAATGTCTATAATACAGACCATATTCATAATCGACTCTTTTTGGCCGAAAACCTCATTCAGTCATAACGATAACATGTGTTAGTTTTTACTTCAGGAAAACGTGACTGGGTTTGCGGATTTCTAACACACCAACAACACTCTTCGTTGAAAACATTTCCATCAAGTGCTTGTTGAGATCACCTCGCAATAACGTGCGCTAGTCCTACATCGAGAAACGCGACATTGGGTTTGCGAATTCAAACACAACGTCTGTACACGAGTCGATTTCCGACCTAAAATCCGCAAGTGGATCTCCGTGTACGCCTCCATAGGGTTTCAGTGTTAAAATCGTGTACGGACGCGGATTGTTAGAATCGACAAGATGATGTTTTAGAAACGACAAAACGTTTTTTTGCTCGCAATTTAACACTGAATCCTATGGGAGAAATCCATTTGTCGATTTCAATCAAAACGGTACATGTACGTGTACGTAAAACTACGGGCGTCTAGGATACAATTCAGTGTTAAATATATTCTAACACACCCTAAAAAAACGTTCAAATCGTGTACCTGTACACGATTTTAACACTAAATCCTATGGAGGTGTACACGAATGTACATGTACACGTACACGTACATGTACAGGTGTGTTTGAATTCTCAATTATCACCTACTAATGCTCATACTGACCCACTGTTTACTAATGATGGAATTTTAAAGATAAAAGACTTGTATAATTTGCATGCTTCTCTGTTCATGTTTGACTGGCAAAATGGAAATCTCCCATCATCATTTGCGAATTTTTGTCGTTCTGTAAATAACCAAACCAATGTAAACACAATCAAAACGGGTCTTCTATATATACATAGAACGAGAACAGAAACCTTAGATAAATTACCTGTCTTTGCATTTCCTAAACTATGGAATGAACTAGAAAGAGATATCAGGGCAATACAAACAGGAAGAAGTTAACAAAAACGCTAATTACAAGATTTCTTTCGACATACTCAAATAATATCTCCTTTTCTAATCCCTACTGTCCAGATTGTGCTGTCTAGTTGTTATTTATAACGCATCCCCGGTTATGTATCCCCTTTCACTAGTTCATACCGACTTTCGTCAACTCAGCCCCAGGATACTCTCTGGATTAACAAGCTCTCAAGAAGTATTGGTAACTCATTCTCAATGTAATTTGTCTGGTATTCTCGTCCCCGTTGGCTTTTGATTCGGTCTTTACCCATGTTTTTTATGATCTTATTTTTAAACAATTTGTCTCTCACTCTGTGTACGTATAAATTAAAGGAATGGTGAAGTCCGCAGCCTAGCTAAACTGGGTTCCGACCACCACTCGCACCACCTACACGTGATTTATTCGAGCTAATCTTAAAAGAAGATAATGGGAATTTACTATGTTGCATTAGAACTCCTTCATCCCTCCCCCCTTTCTCCTTCTATTTCACTCTACTTTCCTCTTCTACATCTCAATGCTCATTCTCTCTCCTACACAGGGAAGACAGGAAGACAGCCAGTCTGGCTATACCTTACCCTACCAGTATATGAATGAAGTATTGACGGTTTTGTAACCTAGTGTCAACGATATTTATATGTTGTAAATGTTCTGTTTTTATATACTTTATGTTTAGTCTTTTGTAAATTTGAGTGCTGGTGAATAAATTATATATCACTATATTAATTCAGCCAAGTGTATTGAAAAAAGATTAACAGACGTTTTTGAGAAGGCTTCCCCATCATCTGCCACCATTAAGCAATGGGTCAAGGAATTTCAACGTGGGAGAAAGGGTCCTGAAGATGACCCCAGTTCAGGTCGTTCTACAACTAGCACTAACAAAGAAAAATCTTGTGATGAATAGCCGCCGAATCACACTCCATGAGTTAGAGGAGACAACTGGCATATCACATGGATCAACAGAGACTATCCCCCACGAACATCTATGTATGTCAGAGGTGTGTGCAAGATGGATTCCAAGAATGCTTTCAGATGAAATGAAGCTATCGAGGGTCACCATTAGTAATGCCATGTTAACAAGATATAAACCAAAACCCTGAAGACCTCCATTTTAGGTTAGTTACCTGTGATGACTATGACTCCGACAGCAAACAGGAATCAATGGAATTGAAACATGCCATGTCTCCAAGAACAATGATGTTCAAAGCCTCTAGATCCGTCCGCAAGGTTATGGACACGATATTTTGGGATAGTCGAGGGGCTATTCATATAGATTATCTGCCACATGGAACAACAATAAACGGTGAATATTATGCCAGCTTATGGATGAAAGTGCGACAGTCCAGTGAGGAGAAGCGTCGTGGCATAACTAGATATGGAGTTATTCTTCATCAGGACAATGCACCAGTTCACAACAGTCGTGCTGCAGTGGCAGCTGTCCAAGAATGTGGCTTTGAAATCTTCTCCAGACCTGGCACCAAGTAACTACCATCTCTTTCCAAATTTGAAGAAACACTTACGTGGTCAAAGATTTCAAGATGATGAGGAACGTTCTGCTGCTGTGGAGGCTTGGCTACAGGACCAATATATGGACTTCTACAGACGCGGCGTCAACGACTGGCACACCTGGTGGAACAAGTGTATTGAATAACAAGAGGACTATGTTGAAAGATATATATGTTCTGTACCGATATTCCAGATTTATTTATGTTAGGCTCAAACCCTTTTGACATCCCCTCGTATATACGTATATATGCATATATATGTATATATATATCATAAGCTCTTGGGTGCGGCTTCGTGGTGTCCGTTACGATGTTTTTAATGAATTGGGGTCTTTGTCGTGTCCATTCGGATAATTAGATTTTCTTATACAAAAAAACATTACTACGTACTTGGAATGCGAACCAAATAAAGTGGTTTTCGGTGTTTTGTTGGGAGTTGGGTTCATTGTCGGGGCCTTTTGGGTAATTAGATTTATTTCTAGCTATTCAAACACACCATCAGGGGACGACTCCTTCATACTGTAGGCCACTGGATTACAAAGTAACCATGCGCCACTATAGAAACCAAGATAGCGGCCTTCTGCAAATAAAATAGACGACGGAACGCGAGTAGCTCTAACAACACACGCTGCGCATGCGCACTGACATCGCGCATCACTATGAAGATGACGTCACAGCATGGCCACTCACACGGGCTACAAGATTACGTAGCCTTGGTCATGCTACTATGACGTCACATATGAGAATCGGCATGGTATACGGCCAGATATGTGCGATCCATCACTCTCCAACTAACTACCGACATACACATTATCATTGTAGTTCAGGACACAGCACTCACTTCTGGACAAGATATGAAACTCGCTTGTTGCAGAGTCACAATGCATCATAGAATTCTTCATTTTGCTGGTAGTTTATCAAATATGTCTGAAATCCACCTGCAGTCCCACTTCACCATTGAATGCATACGAGGAAGGCGTCAAAGGCCAAATATCGGCTAAAAAACGAAAACATTGTAGTGGATACCTTGAACCGGTTCAATGGGGAAATTCCGGATTGTTTATCTGGGGACCCCAACGTATCGGACAGCGATTTTTGGACCGACCGCCAACGAAGGTCCAGCTCGCCCCTCATAACTAGTCCAGATCTAAGTTACTAATCTCGTTTCCTTAATTTCATTTACAATGAAGACTGGTCGGGAAACTTTCATATACATGACTTTTCTGTTCATAAACTATTCATCACAACGATTATGTCACTACCTTTATCCGCGTGAGGGTATGACATGGAGTTGCTCAGCCTCGCCATTCAAAATGTTGGGCGATGAGCTGACAAGGAGTATCGACATTCGACCGATGGCCCAACTTGGCTCGCAGAGCTGAGTTGGGACCGTACTATGATTTTCTTCCCTGTCATGTAAACTCGAAATAGGTTCGTTCTTCGTTTATTGTGCTTCCTAATCACTTCAGGCTTCGTAAAGGAAACAATGATTGAAAACGATTCTGTTATTTACATTTAATACGAACTGACTCCAATATTTAACACATTCAACAATCTGATCAACATGGCAGAAAAAAATATTATTAGTTAAGTCGTTTCTCATCGATTCCATTTGATCTATAGCCCTGTACTGGCGCTACATTATACTTTGAAAATGTCACTGTCGCGGCCCGCAACAAGAGATTCATACACTAAGTCTTAATTTTCATGTTTGTGCGTATCTGCAGCTCTTCCTGTTGGGGGATCCCAATTGGCAATGTTAATTACCTGGTTCAACATAGTTCTGATTTGGATTCGATTCGTCCACTCGGTCGGCTAGCTTAGCAAGTCTACATCACATATTTATACACGTGTCAGTTCAAAGAACTCTTCGCGGATGTTCCTGATATTCCTGCCTTTTGGAATTCCCACAGTTCATGGCAGAGCTTACTACTTCACAATGCCCCTCCGAGCTTGTGCGATTTGTCACTGATCGCCTTCAAGTCGATATTCAGAACACTCTCACAGAAAAAACAGACTACTTCGCGATCAGTCTCCGCCGTTCTTAGGTGTTGATACCACAATGCAATAGACTACACTTTGAGACATGTGCAAGTCGATTCTCGCTAATAACCTCTAAACTAAGCCTGTAACTGGGTTCGTAATCTATTCCATGAATTCGGCTCTTAGCCCTCCTACGTTCACCTAATCTGACAAGTGAGGCTTATAATGAAGATTCGCGAGCGCCCAGCAATCCCATTCGCACGAAACCCTATTATGGCGTCTCATAAATAGCCAAAACCTAAGTCTCCTTGAACAAGCTAATTATCCAAACTTTATACCTTGTTCCGGGGTGTGAGATAACAACATTTTTCCAGATACCTAAGAATGACATGCGACATGCCCGAAGATAAAATCAGCGTGCACCAATGCATATATTAGAAAGCGTATGTCAAGAAATAAGATACGTGATAGACATGTCGATTGGAATCAGTTTGTAAATGGCAGTCACTGCTAGATTACTTGACCGATGATAACACGGAGACATCTTATCCTTACTGGCAATAAGCTAAAGAAGTATCCCAATGAGTTTCGCCTGAGGCTAATTATAAAATTAAAACATTTGTTTTTACATCATAGAAAGAAGAAATATACACATATATCTGAACCTGAAAGTCGGGGAAGAGGGCCTCCCCTTTTCAAACAGGCTTTGCCCTGAGAGATTATATCAACGAATTTCAATATTGTGTAGTTTACTTACATCCCGCACAGTATTGCTTGATCGCATCTTTGGACGATTGCACTGCAGTTGCCAGGGCATTGTTGGATGCGCATTCGCCAGAGTAGGCTGTTTGGAAGCAACTTAGATAATCGTTCATGCTTCTGAAAAAGAGCAAATCGAAATAACAGAGTTTAATGACATATTGAAAAACATGTAATTGGAGAATGCCATTTGTCAGTGAACATTTAGCGCAACAACAAAAACAATCAGATAAGTGACAATTTATTTTTAGACTGTACAACCTGCTCATAGAAAACTTTTTAAGTCACCGATTCTGTATCTTCAGAAGAGACCGCCCAATCCGCAAAGGTGTTGAAATGACCCTCTTAATCAAGTAGAACATATTATTTAAAAAAAATTCCTACCGACAACCTCGAGGCTCCTATTATAATGGCACCTTAAAATAATCATTGTAAATATTTCAAATCTTCAGGGGTAAATACACACTGTGTATTATCCTGCGAGACTTTAATGCTGCAAAACACCAGTAGGTCTAATGCGTCACCCTACTCGACATAACTGAAAATGTGGCATCCATTGTATTGACGATTTCTCTATCAGTGACAACCACTCTCTCTCTATAGATGGATTGGAGAAACACCCATTTGTTAAGAACGACCAGAAAACGGTCCCAGTTTTATGTACATGGACAATGTTCAGGGAAAAACGTTTTCCCAAAAGCGTTCAGTTTGACGATGCCTCCCAGTCGCCAGTTTCCATTTAACCCTTTACCCAACGTAACGGCCAAAACCGGCCAGGGCGATTCACAAAATTCACCATTCAATTTGTATTAATGTTTTTCATTTTTTATCACAAAAACAGAGCTTATGACCCCTCATTGGAACGAGCTCAACGAGCTCGTTCCAAAGAGAGGTCATAAGCTATGTATTTTGAGGCAAAAAATCAAAATAATTTTATTTGTAAGTGTCGTCTGCTTTTCGTGTTAGGTACAGGGTTAAAGAACATAGTTTGAAATCTGCCAAAAACGAGTATGTTTACGATCTGCACAATTTTTATGACGATGGAAAGTTATTATTCAGAACATATTGTAGTTCGCATTTACAAAGATACTAGTTGTTTACCTGGCATTCCACGAACACCATGACGAAAGCTGCTGTGTTGTGACTGAAGCTCTTATACCACATGACAAATTATTTTAGGAATCCGATGTTATTATGGGCTATTATTTGTTTACCCATTTTTCGTGGAGAATGCGCGCAGACTATTATTGATTTGATGTGACTTCCCTTTACTCACAAACATATATTAATTCCTGCTCCAGTTGGAGATATCCAAATCATTAGGTGTTTGTGTTGAAAACGTCAAGTGAATAACACAATTTGTGGAACTACGCGGAGCAATCATAAAACTACAGCTGTGATGAGTCTTCAATCGTAATTATTTTCTAAACAATAATGTTTGATACTATTGGTAAAGTTATTAAAGATTCAATAAACTCAAGTCTCGATTGATAAACATTTATTGCGTTCATTCAAAGAAACTGAATGTTCGTGATATCTTTTAAATTAAAATGTCTAGAATATTTCAGTTCGCTTTTCCGAATCACTGAAATGTTCCAAACGAGTGAATCTGAATATAGTTGCAATACAGTCGCCGTGAACGGGTCGTAATCCACGCGTGTGCAGTGATGTACACACACGCGTTTACCGGGTAATAAAATTAATTAAACTATTGATAATTATTCCTGCAGTTAGTGTTTGGAATCTAATATTATTTCGTTTGGAATGTAATATTATTTCATTCGTAGAAATATTGCCCACATGGGGACAGTGGCTAGTCCATGGCGACCGTAATGGTCTATTTAATAGAAAATACGCCGCAATTTTGAAATCAAAAATATGTTGGCCATTAATCAAAATAACAGTGTCCTTTATGCAAAGAACCCTCATATGTTATATAGCATTTGAAGGAAGGTTTCCGATTCGATTAAATAAATTAACTTGAAGATGAGAATTTATCAGTTATTTGAAAAACGGCATATTGTATTTTATCAACCCCAATTGGTTTACTTCTCATTCATGGAAACTTCAGTTTCCATATTCATCAAAATAAGCTTTCTTAGAAGGACAAAGATGATGTTCCTTTTCACACGGGTTTGTTTATTGTGTACGTTTCAATTAAATCTGTCTCATATTGCCGTTGTCGATAAACATCATTATGGTTTTATTGGATATATAACTGCAATTTATTTTAAATGATACAAGGTTATTTATCTAACAATGTCCACTTGTTGCTAAAACAATGTACAGATGTTGTTCGGGGCGGTTATTTATTCAGACGAGAACAAAGTTAAAATTAGAAACTGTGTGTATTCAGATAAGATGTCACAGGGATTTGCTTACTTCCGATATCTTTCGGATAATTTCGTTTCTACCTTCGCAAGATCGCTTTTTTCCGGAAATGTCTTCTGCATTGAAGCTTTTTTATTTTCAGAGTTACGTAATTTTGCGTTGCTACTGATGTCTTATGATTTGAATACAGTGCATGCTATTTCACATGGAAACAACATTTCAGAGTTGACAATATTTTAGTTCTGAACGCAAATAAAACGAAATACATCTTACTAATTCCAGGTTACAGAGAAAGAATGTCACTCATCAAAATGTTTGTGTAAACAAACGAGTTATCTGTAAAATTGGCAATGCGGATGTTTGCGCCTAATTTTATTTTTCTGAAGTTGTTTCATTTAATTATTCGACTATTTAATGCAGAAGGGCAAAATATGATCGAATTGTCGGAAATCTGAAATATGTGTGACTACTTTCCGGTTTTGGGTTTGATTTTTATAACGAGGCGATCGGAAGCGAAAAACTTTCATTTGAACCCTATACCCTCGACATTTCGCGTGCGCTTATACCTTGGATGTTGCACGCTCTAAGATACCTTGGATGCTGGATGCACCCTTTGCCAAGACTATTTGCCCAATGCATTCTGGCCACTCGAAAAATCAAATTTATCGGGTTATAGGGACAAACTTGTATCAGCTTCATACAAAAAAATGTTGGAAACAGAGTCACTCTTTTCATTATATTTTTTGGCTAATATTTTTTGAAACGTTTTTTTCTCTTCTTACTTGTTTCCCAACCTAACGTTATCGACGTGTTACTATCATAAGGTCGTCTCCCAACTTCACCGTCCAAAAGACAAGGTGACATTTGGAAGGGATTAGTAATGCTGATCGGACATTAAAGCACACAATATGATGAAGGATAAGAAAACCAGAATGGTGTAAAGTGAGCGGGAAAGCTTTGATTTTTCCACACGGTAAAGTTTTATCGTAGTTGGTACATTCACATCATTGTTTTGTTCAGCATGCGCTACGAATATCGAACGAGTAGCCACACACAATAGAATACTACTCAGCAAAATATGTACTTGCAATATGTGCTGCTTCTTGGATCAGCGGGTATCGTGCATGAGAGCGCATCTTTGCTCGCTTTCAAAATATCGCATGCAGCTTCAATTTCACTGACAGCTGAAATCAAAGTATAAAACGTATTTAGTGGTCTGGACGCTAATTTAATGAGAGAGAATATTTAGAGGTCATTACTCTTTGGATAGTTCCATGTTGGCGGCGGAGATATCAGCTCGAGGTAACTTCATATCAGCCTGAGGCCGTAGGTCGAATGCTGACGAGACGTAGGCTGGGGCTGATATCTCGACCTGTACGAAATTAAACAATGTAATAACCTATGTATTTATTAAAGCAAACCAATTAATTACAAAATGTATTTAGATCTGTTACAGTTTTCTGACACTGTTATTGCTTCCTTCTCTTCACAAAGTCCGATATTTCTCCCTTGTCCAAGTTAAGCTACCCGAACGTCTCGGTCTCCGGACTGGCGAAGCCTCGACATTGAATTGCTGAACTTTCTCTTCTCCCTCTTCGAAAAATCCCCGCTTACGACTCTCAATTTTAGTTTACAATAAATTGTATGTACAACTCTCCATTTTCCTCTCATCCACTTAATCCTTACTTAATGCCATAATTAATTCCCAGACAATCATAAATCACCCCATCCCCCTCTTAGCCTGACAACACCAGTTTCACTAACCGATTGCTTTGAATGAAGAACAGTGAACGATTTCGCTACAAACAAAATGACTGCTCCGCGTAACGCATCAAACAAGTCTAGCTTGTTCATATCGACCGAGATCAGTGCCACATAAGCCGAGTTTGAAGTCATATCAGCCGAGCGCGATAATGGAAAATGCTGGGGAAGAACGTCATATATAATAAATGATTGAATATATAAACTGACGTCTGATCGAAAGTACTGGTTCGTGTTCTCTTCTGTTCTGGGGGAAATACACTTGGATCATGTTACAGTTTTGGCGGAATACAGGTGACCAGTACATTGTTAGCAGCTTCCAGACCAGTCATTGTGCGCGATTTGTTTCGAGTTTCAGACCAACAACAATCTAAAACAGCGCAATCTGCCCGACAGATCTGGACTAATTCACTTTTTTCTCGTTTGGCTAGTTAAACATAATTAATTCTTGAATGTCGTTGGCTAATTAAGAAATTTGCTCTGTTTCCAAATGGTTTAAGAAATATTGATTTCCCGAATTGATGTTTGTTTATATGGCTGTAATTGGGGTAGTGTTGTCAATATCTCAATATGTACAGTTCAGAGTGGCCTCAGCCCATCATTTTAAATACATTATTTGAAAACCTAATAGACTACTTCTTGCGTAACCAGCGAAGACATAAATACAATTTCTACAAGAAAAAGATTACATGTTTATACTGTCCTTAATAATGATTATATTTTCCTCAGCTGAACACACAGGATATGTCTTGGTTTTCCGAATCCCTGATCGTTAATAATTCTCGATCTGCCGGCAAGCTAATTAATTATTTGCTCAGTTTGTTTGAAGCTCAAAGAAAATGTAACTATAGTTTGTTTTGGACAAGAGAACTAATGATTTTTTTAGCGTCACCACTCCATTATCCTGGAAAGATAGTTTTCAGTTCTAGAGGTCCATGTGCTTTATACTGGAGCGCAGGTAACACAACATTAATGTTTCACTTTCTATCCATGTGCTTAATATTAATCATGTTGCTATTTTTTTTCTGTGTTGATTTGACTTATTACAATTTATGGGAAAGTACTTGTTTGCAAAATTAAACAAGGTAAAACCATGTGAATAAATTTTGACGACAGAGAATATTTCAGCACCCTACCAATTAACGCACACATATATACGCACGCGGGGTCTTTTTTGTTCACCGTTTCATTCCAAGAAAATAAATAATAAAAAATATCCCTCCCAGCTGCCATCTGCGCCAATTTTAAAGCATGACCCCAATTAGAATGCAGATATTGCTTTTTTATGGCTTTCTGTTTGTAAATTTTAACGAAACGGCCGTCAACTAGATGCAAAGTGATATAAGCTATAACTGTGGGCCCCGCATTTGAAACGGGTTGCAATTCGATCAGTGTGCAGTACAGTAAAACCTTCCTCGAGGGGCCACCTGTCTTGAGAGGTCAGTGAAACGATGTACCGAATAGCTGTCCCCGGTTCCAAGGTCCAGGGTAGTTATATCGTTATTATATCCTTATACAAAGGTGATATTTATAATGAAAAGTCTTGTTGCTCAGCCATATTTCCATCAATGACAGTCTGTATGATACATAGAAAGCAATAACTGCAGCTAATAGGTGAAATCGCCAAGTTCAAGGGAAGTCAATCTTCGGTAAACAAAAGGACTGAAATGAAATTAAAAGCTGACGTTTGGGTACTCACCGGGGAGCTTCATACCAAAAAAATATTTCAATATTTTCATTCCTAACGGAAAAAGGGGTAGAAAGCCTACAACTATCAAATTTACAAGTTCCAGGGCAATAACTCTGTAACAGCGTAAAAATCTGAGTGATGGGAGAAAAACAGAGGTCCATTAGCAATTTGCCACAGGGAAAGCATATACCAAACATCATTCAAGTATCGCTGGTGAAGAAACGGTGGAAAGTCTTATAACTGGCAAATTTATAAGTTCAAGGTAACTAACTTTTGCAATAAACCATACGAATACAATGGAACTGAAACTTGATCTGTAAGTGCCCATCACAAAAGTACATACAGAAAGCATTTCAATATTTCCCCCCATAACTGGCAAAAGTACGGAAAACCTGTACAACCTTTCGAATTTCCATCTTGACTGGCAATAACTTTGTACTAATCCGAATGAGAGAATGAGATTGCTAATAACTCTGTGAACCGGGCCGAATGAAATTTAAACTTGATCTGTAGGTACCCACCAGAAAGCTCATACAAACAATCATTTCAATTTTTCCAGCCATACCTGAAAAAGTGCGGAAAACCTGTTATAAATGTCGACATTTCCTAGCTAAGGACAATATCTCCGTAATTAACCTACCGAGTGAAATGGAATTGAAAATGAATCTGCAAATACCCACCAGGAAGCTACATACACACACTAATTTCAAAATTTCTATCTATAGCTGAAAAAGTGCAACATTTGTGAAGAAAGGGCGGACAGTCTTTTCAACTGACACATTTTTAATTCTAATGTCAATAACTCAGTAATAACCAATACGATCAGAACAGAATTAAAATTTGATCTGTAAGGGTCACCAGGAAGGTATATACAAAACAAAAGCGTTCAATATTTCCACCCACAGCTGAAAAAAGTGCGGAAAACATGTACAAACTATCGAATATCCATGTTAGCTGGCAATAACTTTGTACTAATCCAAATGAGCGAATGGGATTGCAAGTAATTCTGTAATAAACCAACTGGGCTGAATGAAATTGAAACTTGATCTGTAACTGCCCACCAGAATGCTACATGTAAACAATCATTTCAATATTTCTATCAATGCCTGAAAAAAGTGCTAAAAAATTGATGGGCGGACGGACAAAGGGACGAGCGGACGGACGCACGGACGGACGAACGCACGGATGGACAGGCTAATAAGTAAGGGCACCCGCTGTAGACAGCGGAGCACCAATAATGTCTCTTCGTGTAATTTATTGTACTTATTAGAACTCTACCAGAACAGTCATCCGTTTTAATCTTCCCTAACAAGTGTTGTTTTTAAAAATCATTGACACCTACTTCGAAAACTATAGGAGCTGGAAAACGACCCCCAAAGCACATAGATTAGAGGTTTTGTCACACCTAGTTTCATCATAGTTACTACATTCGCCAAGTTATCTGATGACAACAGTTATGTAATGTGGTAATTTATGTTTTATAATATATAATGCATTATAACTTATAATCTTTCATTTATAATTCAAATTCTATACTTTCTATGTTTGTTCTATTTTCTTCTTTCTGTTTTCTTCTTGTTTTTTTTTCTCCTTTCTTGTTGAATTGTATTTTATGTTTATAGTATTATGATCTATCACTATTAGAATGTTATGTTTATGTACTAGGAGGGAGAGGAGAGTTGCTCTCCAATCCCTTTTGCAAATTACATGCGAATAATCCATATGTTTAAACTGAACTAACAGTTGCTGACATCTTGCAAAAGAACACGCTACATGTCACTCGCCATTTCTACGTGGATGATCTAGAGTTTCTTACCAGGGGAAATTGATGGATCTAGACTAGACTTTGCTGCTGAGTCTTTTCTATAAAATATGAATATGCTATTTGGACTCGACAAGTATCACCTCTTATGCGCGAAGAGTGTCAAGGCAGTATAAATGGAACCTGTCAAATTAAGCAATTGTGGTTTGTGGATGATTTTAGGCATTGTGAAGGTTATGCCATACAGGAACGCTGGTGTAATGGTATAATTTCCTTTCATTGTTGGATCTTGGGCGCGATAGATCCCATTGGTGGTACGACACTGTGGTGTCTTATATCAATATTCGCCAGCAGCAATCTGCTACAACCCTGTCGCGCTCATCCTCATATCTTTTGTTTTTATATAATTCTGGTTCAGTAAATGTAATTACGAAATAAAACATGGAAGATCCATCTACTATTTGTCGAATTACATGATCAAACAGTTGGATTGAACAAAGGATGTAAGAATGTGAGGAGAGATGGACGCATATAATCCAGTGTACCACCAATGTCTACGTGTGTTCAGCCTAGAATATAGCATCACCAATACAGATGTTTGGATCTGCATGAAATAATACATGCACATTCAGTATGACCTGCACTTTCGGACAGATAGGAGATAGTGAGTTATGGCCTTTATTTTCATTAATTAAATTTTCTGTTTGTATTAGTCAATAACTATTGGACGGCATGCACAGGGCAGTTGCCAAGTTTGCAAAACCTATATTAATACAAAGCAAAACCAGCAGAGATTATGCATGTGTACACCTAATGTCATCTTTAATTGCGAGATTATTTGCTTAAATCTTTGTATGGAGTGGTAGCTGTAGATTACATCAATCTACCCACTCTGAATCTTAAATGGGATATCGAAACTTAAGAATATAAGAACAAAAAGATAATTATTGTCAGTTACAACTTTGGTGATCACATTGACACTTTCGTAGAACATTTGAATTGCAGACTGTTGACAACAACAGTGATCACAAGGTCAAGCCATCTCCATTGATGTTACCTTTTGCTTTTTGCAATGATAAGTGCATACACCAGACATGAACATGCATTTTCCTGCATTTGAATTTGTGACCTGTAAAGTTCTCGGAGATTGGCAACTCTATTTTATTTTTTTTATTTTTTTTTTTTGAGGGGTGGGGGGTGGTGGGGGGGGGGGGCTCCTTTTGCTACATTGTGAAATGACTTTCCCAAATGTTTTCTTTTTTATTCCTGTTAATCATATGGAGACCATGATATATCGACTAGTACTCTACAATCGATTCTGAGAAGGCATTTGTGTCCTTAACCCTTTGAACTCTAGTGGTATCTTCCATGACAGTTCAATGGCAGCAATTAGAAGAGTCCATATTCATTATTTGGGGTAGACCAATTAGTATTTTCAACGTGCAGCCGAAATACTGATTGGTCTACCCCACAATATTTACTGAACAATCATCCTGTATAATGACGTTATAACGCATCATGTTCCTGGCCGGAAAAGCGGCCGCTGGGGTTCAAACTGTTAAACAAAAACATAGTAAAAATACTGAGAACATCTTGGATGAGAGGGTATAACAGTGTCAATGGACATGTATATATTATCTGAATAATTTAAAAAATAAATATTATATTACTGAACATTTGAATTCCAAGTTTCGTATATTTTCGTATATTTTCTTTCCACTTTGAAGGGTAAATGGCAGCACGTTATGTGAACTTCTACTCCACAGGTGTGTGTACAATGGGTTGGGTGGGTTGGAGTGGGGAGCGATTACCTGTAGCTTTTGAAGTAAGTGTTACCAAGAGATGTAGTTGGCATCACCATGACAGCCATGGATCTTAATTTCAGATCCAACATGTGAGGACTTGATTCCACACTTGGAATTTTGAAAACATTTGAAAATCCTATTACCACCTGTGCTTGGGAATTTGACCGGGGTTTTCAATCATCTGTGTCGATATTTTTTTTCTTTACGTTAAAAAAAGAAAATGTGTCCTTTCCCAATACCATATCTCGTTATACGCGTAGACGCGACACATAAATCGCCCACAGGTGAGGCATACCCTGGGAGTGTGGTGGTCGAAAAGATAAAAGCACCTGTAACGTTCGAACTTACTGTGACACAGAGGTGTGGTTAGTGAAAAAATGACGGGGAGTCGGGTGTAGTTTACAATGTACTGTGTCGGAATGCTACGCCACGCCCAGAAATAAGCATTTGACATCCAAAAAGTAATAATCGGCATTTCTCTCGGACATTAAAACCTGTCGAATGCTGTCGTTTGGGAATGACATGCACTTATTTTTGTTCATGTCAATCACACAATCCCTCGGAAACTTATTGAGAGAGAAATGGGCAAGATCTAGGCATTTTCACGCACACAACAGCACAATTTCTATTCCCAATCAAGAAACGTCTTTATTTTACTCTATGAGCGCCGTAGTTTGTGATGAAAGCCCACCTGCAATTGTTTTAGTGACTATCCGTATATCTATCAACTTTTCTGATGTGTCATAATTACTACTTAACCCTAGCTTCTCATAGAAGGGCATTTCTAATTCTGTGTGATGTTACATTAATTTTTATCGAAATCGGTGTGGTTGGGGGTGGCGGTGGCTCAGTTGGTAGAAGTGCAGGCTCCAAGCCGAGAGGTCCTCGGTTCGCATCCTACCTGCGGCAACCGCGTTGTGTCCTTGGGCAAGACACTTAACCCCCATTGCCCACGCGGGAATACAGTGGCCCTGGGTACTAAGGTGTACTGCCCGTCGATTGTGCATTTGTTCTCAGCCAATACTAAACCTGCCTATTCGGAGTAAGAATGCTGGGGAGCTGACAGTTGCTCGGTGGTTTTCTTCAGGTACTCCGGCTTCCTGCACCCGTAAAACTGTCGTGGTAATGATTACTCGTTGTGCAGAAATATGTGACCTTAAACACCAATAAATAAATAGATCGAATCCGCGAATTGTCAATATTACATCAATCTACCCACTCTGAATCTTAACTGGAATATCGGAACTTAAGAATCTAAGAACAAAAAGATACGTCCCAATAATTGTCAGTTACAACTTTGGTGATCACATCGACACTTTTGTAGAACATTTGAATTTCAGGCTGTTGGGCAACAACAGTGATCACAAGGTCAAGCCATCTCCATTGACGTTACCTTTTCCTTTTTGCAACGATAAGTGCATCCACCAGACATGAACATGCAGTTTACTTGACTGCGTTTGAATGAATTTGTGACCTGTAAAGTTCTCGGAGATTGGCAACTCTATATTTTTTTTTCTTTTCTTTTTTTTTTTTGGGGGGGGGGGTGGGGAGGCTTCCGCTACATTGTGAAATGGCTTTCCCAAATGTTTTCTTTTTTATTCCTTTTAAATATATTGATACTACGAAATATCGACTAGTTATATTTCTGCTCCAGCAGAGAGCCCAAATATTAACCCAGGAAACAATTTTAGGAAACTTCAATTTGATCCCACTTGAGATGTTGTATACCAAGTATGAGAGCATCAAGATGGGGGATCTGAAGAAGATTTTTTATAAAATCTCCTCATATTGCACTGAGTTAAAATTCGGTGTCCAATAGGGAGCGCAAATATTAACTCAGGTACACCATTTGAACAAACTTGAATCTGACCCCTCTAGAGATGTTGTATACCAAATATCAAAAAAAGAAATTTAATGCCTGTTCTTCACACGTATTATTTGAATAAGTTGAAAAAATAATATGACAGTACGCAAGCCGTAAAACGGAACCCTAAAGTATCCAACATATTGAAATAGTCATTCCGCAATTATTACTCCAAGAAAACATTTTATGCAATTTAATTCCTGCAATTGTTTAATTTTAGCCAAACATACGGGTATCATAGTACTAAATATTTTCAAATAGGCGGCCATTATAACGTTCAGACGAAAGAACTATGTTCGCATCATTTTAAATTTGGCGTTCAAATACCTTTTGTCAAGTATAGCCCTTCAGACAACCTTTTTCTGATCCTAAAACATGGGGGCCGTGCAACAAATAAGAGAGACAAACTAACAGAAAAGGAAGCGAAGGTTACATGAACCTATTTCTCAGGGAATTCCCAACCAAAACACACCAATAGTCAAATACATTATAAATTTTTAGGTCCGAAAAGTCCTCAAATCACCCTCTTTATTCATCGGGAACATTGAACGGTAACGTAAGGTGTCAGTAGAATGCTTCAAATGTTTAATGAAACAATATATTTTCCCAAGACTGCTTAGTTTTGGGGATTACATAATTTCAGAGTCAACTTTTCGAGGCAGGTAAATCTAATTAAAATTTATACAACAGTATTTTCTATGAGCAAATCCAACCCCACCAAAGGTACATTTACCTCTTTCGGGTGATAAAAGACTCATTTCTGCAATAGAATTCAACTTTTTGCTTCTGCCCAGTCAAAAGCATGGGGAATTTGTTCTTTTGAAGGGAGGTGTCCAATCTGTGTCAAAAACAGGTATTGACTCCGACAGAATTCCTAGTCTGTTACATAATGAATAAGCTTGGAGGGATAAGAATCCACAGCTATCTTTGGAAACTACCCTAATCCCAACATAAAACTAAAATTTGTGTCAGCACATAATACATTTTGACAACATCTGTCTTAATCAACCATACAGCAAGACAAATAGTGTCCCACCCCCATGAAATAATGTGTCAATTTTGTTTTAAAATTAGGGTTGTGCAGGGCTTATAATTCTACTAAATTTGGGAGAATTCATTTGGATTCTCGTGAAAATGGTTGCTAGAATCCAGACCTGCTATGAGTACCCCAGGATCCCATGAGGCCGGTATGGTTGAACTCCTGTTGTATACTAATAACACACGTTAATCCTTTACCCAATACAACTTTTTAATTTTTAAAAACACCAACTACTGATTTTTCTTTAAGGGGCGGTAATCACTCACCTGAAATATGTCAATTTTGTTTCAAAATCGGGGTTGTGCAGGACTTATAACTCCTTTAAATTTGGGAGAATCCATTTGGATTCTTGCGAAAAATCGTTGCAAGAATTCAGACCTGCTATGGACAAGGATCCTATGAGGCCAGCATAGTTGAACCCCTGTTGCATACTGATTATACATGTTAACCCATTACCCAATACAACTTTTTAAATTTTTTAAACACCAACTACTGATTTAACCCCCCCCCCCCCCCAGGGGCCTTAATCGCTCACCTGACAAAGTGATTCAGAGATGTATTTTGGGTCACATTCAGTTAGTCGTCGTTCATGAACATTACATAGGAATGATGTTATGAAATTATTCATAACCCCAGTGTCCATGTCAGATGATTATTAGCATAGGTCTTCCTGATGGCTTCCAATTCTGACAGCTGTAGACAAGTACTGCCAAACTTCCAAGGGTTGTTGTGTCACTGCAGCTTGAAAGGCAAATTTTATGGAAACACTCAAAGGAATGGATTTGGAAATTAATGAACAACTTCAATATAAAAGGATTCTGACTGGCAGGAACCAAATTGGAACACATTTAGATCTGAACTCCCCAGAGATGTTGTACACCAAATATTAAAGCATTCTAACTGGTGGGTCTGAAGAAAAAGATTTTTAAAGAAATTTGTTCATGTTGCACTGAGTTAATTTGAGCTCCCATAACGAGCCCAAATATTAACCCATAGACTTGGCTTGAACAAACATCAATCTGACCCCCCCCCCCCTCCCCCCCCCCCCCCCCCCCCTTTGAGATGATATGTGTCAAATATGAAAGGATTCTGACTAGTGGATCTGAAGAAATTAATTTTTAAAGAAATTTCCCCATACTGCACAAAGTTAAACTTTGGGCTTCAATAGATAGACCAAATATTAACCCAGAGACCCGATTCAAACAAACTTCAATCTAACCCCCTTCCCCACTACAGATGTTGTATTTCAAATATGAAAGCATTTTTACTGGTGGATCTGAAGGCGGTTTTCAAATATTTTTTTTAATATTACACTTTTGAAATTGGGGTGCCCATAGGGAGCCCAAATATTAACAAAGGGACTCGATTTGAACAAACTTGAATCTGTCCACCCCCCCCCCCCCCCCGCCCCACTCCTCTCCCTTAGATTCTTATATATGGTTCTGAAGAAGTTGTTTTTTTTAATTTTGGAAAACAATTGATGGGTGGTATCAGAGAAATGCCCCTTTTGGGGCTCCCTGTGGGTGTGGCAACTTTTTTTGAACAAACTGGAACTCATATATGATAAGGAAGATGAATATCAAATTTGGTTCAATTCGCCACAGTTGTTTATGAGGAGAGGTTGATAATGTCAAGTTCACGCCGGAAAGATGGACGGGGAGGGTCGACAGACAGAAAGTCATCACTTAAGCGCCCCCTGACTTTCACTACTTTGGTTTTAATCCCCACAGGCAAACATTCTGTCAAAAGGAGTGAAATTGTAGAAAACATGTTCCCAAAGAGGACAAATCAGTTACAGTACAGTCGCTATGGAGGGGTTGTAATATACTCGTGGGCAGTGATTTCCACTCATGCGTTTACCAGACAATAAAAGCCATCATCCACAAAATTTTAATTAATGAAGCACCAGGTTGTACCTGGTGCTTCATTATTTAAATTTCTGATGATTATTACTATAGTTAGTGTTTGACATCAAATATTATTGTATCCGTGGAAATATTGCTCATCCGTGGAAAGTGAGCAGTACACAGCAGCTGTACTGGATTTTTTTCAAATGTTTTATACTCTTTGATGTTTAATATATTTGAGACGGACTGGGTCCAAAGTACTCAGTACTCGCAATACTCGAGTACCGCTTTTTCGACAAAGTACTCAATACTCGCCCCAGCCCTGATTTGTGTATGTGTGTGGGGGAGGTTGGAGGGTGCATGATAGCTGCAAATTATTTAAAATGTTGAGCCAGGCAAATGAAAAGCAAAGAAATATTTCATCTGAAGGACAGACCGACAGACAGGCAGTAACACATTTTGGAAGCCTACATAAAAGTAGTGACTTACTTACAATGAAAATATAGAGAGAAGAGCTAGGGCAATGTTGTCAAACAGAAAACAAGAGGCCCCAGGGCCTGAGGGCATTCAGCTGACATGGTAGCCTAAATATCAACCCAGGGAATTTATTTCAGCAAGTTGCATCTGCCCCCTCATAATAAAAACTTATACAAAATATCCAGAATAAGTTCTGACCGGGGGACCTAAAAAAAAAATGATTTTTAAAGAATATTCTTCATACTGAACTAAGTTATAATTCGGCCCAAATATGAACCCAGGGACTTGGCTTGAACAAACTTGAATCCCCCCCCCCCCCTCCCACACACACACACCTAAGGATGCGGTACACCAATATCAAAAGATTCTGACTTCTGGATTTTAAAGAATATTCCTCTTATTGAGCTAAGTTATAATTCGGCTCCCACAGGGAGCGCACATATGAACCCGGAGACTTGGCTTGAACAAACTTGAATCTCATCCCTCTAAAAGATGCTGCATCCCAAATATCAAAAGATTCTGAAAGGTGAATCGGAAGAAGATTTTAAAAAAAATATTCCTCATATTGCACTAATCTAATCATAGAGAGCCCAAATATGGACCCAGGGATTTGATTTCAACAAACATGTGAATGAATCTTCCAAAGATGTAATATGCGAAATATGAAAGCCTTTGGAGCAGTGGTATGGGGGAAGAAGATTCTTTAATGTTTTTCCCATTACTCACAGTGTTAAAAAATGATGACTCAGCATTGGTTCAAAGTCCTGGAAAACTACCCTGTGATAAAACAGATGGCAATTTTTTGGACCATTTCTTTCTGCTGATCCTAAGGAAGCTTCACACAAAATACAAATTCCCAGTGCCATGTAGTTTTGAAGATATGGGCGTTTTAAATTTTTTTCTATATTTAGATCCTGCAGTTCCCATAGGGCAACAGGGACATTTTTTTTTTGCATAAATTAGGAACTTTTGACCCAATAAGCCAATCATATCAAATTTGCTTGAAATCGGCCTCTCAATTTGGAAAAAATAAATTTTGGTACAATTCGGGTTCCCACAGAAAGCCCAAATATGAACCCAGGGACTTGGCTTTAACAAACTTATATCTCACCTCCCTAAGGATACTGAATATCAAATATCAAAACATTCTGACTGGTGGATGTGAAGAATATTTTTGAAGAATATTCCCACAGGAAGCCCAAATATGAACCCAGGGACTTGGCTTGAACAAACTTGAATCTCACCCCCTAAGGATGCTGCAAATGGTACCAAATATCAAAACATATCAACTGCCGGATCTAAAGAAGTAGATTTTTAAAGAAAATTCATCATTTTGAGTTATAATTCAGGCTCCCACAGTGAGGTCAAATATGAACCCAGGGACTTGGCGTAAACAAACTTGAATTTCACACCCCTAAGGAAGCTGCATACCAAAAATCAAAACATTCCGATTGCTGGATCTGAAGAAATGTTTTAAAGAAAATTGCTCATTTTGAACTAAGTTATAATTCAGGCTCCCACAGTGAGCCAGGGTTTCGCAAATATATATTTTTGCGGGACCCATTTATTTTTTGCGGGACCCATTTCCAACATGTGTCTTAATCACATGACTTATGCTTATTTATCTCCAAATACATAGATTGTTGGATTGTTGAGCCACCACATCAAAGGCTATTGCAGTAATCATGCAGTAATCATGTTTATAGAAATTAATTAGAGCTGATGCGGTTAACGGATTAATCGACTAACCGATGATCAACGTCTTGATCGATAAAAATGTAATTGATCGGTTAAAACAGGCAAACATTGTCACACTTCACACACTGGCTCACATCAATTATATGAGACAGAGTAACGCATGCCAGTTATGTGCTGACATACTTGTTCACTTGCATGATCATTATACTGTATCAGTAGCTGGAAATGGTCATTCTCAACCCTTCACCAGGTAGCAGACGATACTTGCACAAGAAATTCTTGAATTACTAAAGATTTTCAATGTTTGTCTCAAAAACATAACTTATGACCCCCCCCCCCCCCCCCCCCATTGGAACAAGCTCAATGAGCTCATTCCAATGAGGGGTCATAAGCTATGTTTTGAGACAAAAATTGAAAATATAACCAGAGGCTCAAGCGAGCCTAAAATGCTCACCTGGCTCAAATTGTCAAAACAGATGAGTGTATCAGCATGTGATCAGCAGCAAGAGCGATTGTTTTATTTGCTACGACACAACCGAATGCAACTTGTTGGCCATTCATTTCTGTTGGTCCTAGGAAAGCTTCCTAGCAAACTCTGTTCTGTGAAGTATTAAAAAACAACAACCGAAAGATTTTTTTGTTTGTTTTAAACTACTGTGTTCTCTCAAGCGCCCCTCCCTCCCCCCCCCCCAAAAAAAAAAATATATTTTAAAAAGAAAAAAAGAAAAAAACAAGCAAATCGATTTGAACAAACTTGAATTTGACAGCCCTAGAGATGTTGCATTCCAAATATGAAAGTATTCTCACTGGTGGATCTGAAGGATAATTTTCAAGATTTTTTTCTCCCAGTGCTCTAAGTTAAACTCTGGGCTTCAATAAAAATCCCAAATATTAAGCCAGGGACCTGATTTGAACAACCTTCAATCTAACCCTCCCAGAGGTGTTGTTCCTCAAAAATCAAAAGAATCTGACTGATGGATCTGAAGGAGGAGATTTTAATCGATAATTCCCCATATTGCACTAAGTAAATATTTGGGCTCTCTTGGGGAACCCAAATGTTAACCCAGGAACTCGATTTGAACAAATTTGAACCTTACACCTCTAGAGATGTCACATACGAAATGTGTAAGGATTCTCACTAGTGGGTCTAAAAAAGAAGATTTAAAAAAACAAATTTGTTAAAATTTGGGCTCCAAAAAAGAGCCCAAATATTCATCCAGGGATCCCATTTTAACAAACTTGAATCTAACCCCCTAGAGATGCTGCATACCAAATATCAAAAGAATCTGGCTTGTGGATCTGAAGAAAAAGATTTTTAAAGATTATTACCCATATTGCACAAAGTTATTATTCAGGCTCCCACCGGAAGCTCAAATATTAACTCAGGGACTCGATTTGAACAAATTCTTATCTTACTCCTCTAGAGATGGCACATACCAGATATGAAAGGATTCTCAATATCAGGTCTGAAAAAGAAGATTTTTTAAAGAAATTTTCTCATATTGCACTAAGTTAAAATTTGGGCTCCAATAAAGAGCCCAAGTATTCATCCAGGAAACCCATTTGAACAAACTTGAATCTAACCCCCACCCCCAGCCCTCCACCCCCTAAAGATTTTGCATACCAAATATCAAAAGAATCTGACTCGTGGATCTGAAAAAAGAAGATTTTGAACGATTATTCCCCATAATCCACCAAGTTAATATTCGGGCTTCCATAGAAAGCCCAAATATCAACCCAAGGACTCAATTTGCACAAACTTCATCTGACCCCTGTAGAGATGCCGTATACCAAGTATCAAAAGAATCTGACTGTATGATCTGAAGAAGAAGATTTTTAAAGCTTATTCCCTATAGCGCCCTAAGTTAATTATTTGGGATCCTCTTTTGAGCCCAAATATGTTCCGAGGGGGTCGATTTGAACACACTTGTATTTGACCATCCTATGGATTGCTGTATACCAAATATCGAAAGATTCTGATCAGCGATTCTGAAGAAATTTTTTTTTCAATTTTTACAAATATGCTGACTCAGCATTTTTTAACGCCCCTACAGAACACCCAAACACAACCGGTGGCCACTTTTTAATACATTCTACCGGTCAAAAGGATGCTTCAGACCAAATAACAGTTCTCTGTTCAGTGTAGTTTGGAAAATATAGCAATTTGAATTTTTTTTTTATTTTTAGACCCTGGGGTACCAACGGGGCAACAAAAGATAAAATTTCGGGCATCAATCAAGTACTTCGGACCCACTTATGCTACATGCGAAAATTGGTTTAAATCGGCCCATTGGTTCTTGAAACAGAAATTTTAGGAGGAGCCCAAAATGGATATGTGCCCACAGAGAGCCCAAATATGGATCTACCAGCTTCTCTTGAGCAAACTTTAATCTTCAACACCAAAGAGTGCTACATACCATATATCAAGGCAATCTCTCTGGTGGTTCATGAGAAGATTTTATAAAGATTTTTTAGGCTTTAGCATCATTGCCCAGAGCTCGAAGAAGGCAGCCACACCATTTGAACAAAATAGAAAGGGTGTACCCCAGGGATGTTTTGTGCAATATATGTTTGAATTTGGCTGAATGGCTGTTGCGAGGAAATCAGGTTTGCAAAAGTTAACGGACGACAAACGACGGACGATGGACGGCGGACACTATGTGATGTCAATACCTCACACTGACTTGCAGTCAGATGAACTAATAAAATTTGAATGGACAGTTTATGTATGGCTCTGGCCAGTTTTGTCCATTATGCTGACTGAGTAAAGTTTTAATTATATAGATCATCAACGGTACGGTAATTTTTCAGCGACCTATTAGGGCAAGTGATTAATCGGTTAACCAAGGTTAATTCATGCGAAAATCAATCAAGAAAACCCTTTAATCGTTTCAGCTCTAAAATTAATCTAATTTTATTAAATTTTATGTGATGAAAAAATACTTATATTTTTGCGGGAACGGTAAGTGGATGTTCTTAACAAACATTTGCGAGAACGTCACAGGAACGAAACGATTGTTCCTGCAATTTGCGAAACCCTGGTTAGCTCAAATATGGACTTGGCTTGAACAAACTTAAATCTCACCCGTCTAATGATGCTGCATACCAAATATCAAAAGACTCTGATTGGTGGGTCTGAAGAAGATTTTTAAAGAATATTCCTCATACTGCACTTGTTTCACTATTTGGACTCCTCTAGAGAGCCCAAATATGGACCCAGGGATTTGACTTCAATAAACCTGTGAAAAAATCTTCCAAAGATGGCATGTGTGAAATTTGAAAGCTTTTGGAACAGTGGATCGGGTGAAGGTGAGTCTTAAATGCTTACCCCATTACCCACAGTGTTACAAAATGCTGACTAAGCATTTTTTCAAAGTCCCGAAAAAGTACCCCATGATAGACGCGACAGCAATTTGTTTTGACCATTCCATTCCGTTGGTCCCAAGGAAGCTTCACATCAAGTAAGAATTCTCAGTGCTGTGTTGCTTTGGAGATATGGGCATTTTAAATTTTGTTATATTTTTAGCTCCTGCGGTTCCCATGGGGTGACGGGAAAATATTTGGGGGGGGGGGGGGGGAGGCATAAATTAAGTACTTATGACCCAATAAGCTCACATATTAAATTTGGTTCAAATCAGCCTCTTGGTTTGAAAACTAGAAATTATGGGCGGAGCGAAATTTTCTCTTGCCCCTCCCATAACGAAGGCAAATATAGCCCAACAAAGCTTATCTTTTACAAATCTGAGTCTTCACCACAAAAGGAAGCTGCACACCAAATATCAAGCCTCCGCTACTCCTGGTTCATGAGAAGATTCTTTTAGGATTTAGGCATAATTTTTGGGCATGACCCTTCAGAGAGGCAGGGCAACTTCATTTGAACAAAATCAAACTGCGACGTCATAACAAACAATCATCTCAAATTTCACTTAACCCTTTACCTAACATGAAAAGCAGACGACACTTGCAAAAAAAATTCTTGAATAACTAATTTTTTTCATTTTTTGTCTCAAAAACATAGGTTATGACCCCTCGTTGGAACGAGCTCGACGAGCTCGTTCCAACGAGGGGTCATAACCTATGTTTTTGAGACAAAAAATGAAAATATTTTGAAAATTAATTGGCGATTTTTGAGAATAGCGCTGGCCGGTTTTGGCCGTTACGTTGGGTAAAGGGTTAAATCGTTTCAGCAGTTTTGGAGAAGAAGACGCAAACACTATGTTCACGGACAACGGACAGCGAGTTATCACTATACAGTACGTGGAGAGTGTATTATCACTAAATCACCTGCAGAGTGGAGATTCCACCCAAGAAATAATTGCAAATGAGTTGCAAAGCATAACACGCACAGGCAAAGTTTCAACCAATGGACTTCCGGGTTAAACCAGGAAGTCCATTGATTGAAACATTTGCTTGTGTTTTTTGTCAACATGTTCAACGTTTGAAAGTTATCGTTTGGGTGATAACTTTACCCTGCGGGTGATTTAGTTACAATCCACTCTCCACGTAATGTAGCTCACCCCGACTGAAAGTCAGGTGAACTAACAACTCAGTGGTCCATGAGTGATGCAGTTGGGTGAGAGACTTGTTTCAAGGAGAGAAGAAACTTGTAGCTGCTGGCTGTCGAAAGTGTTGTTAAAACCGAATAAATAAATAAACAAGAGGCCCCACAGGGCCTGAAGCGCTCACCTTTAACAGAACACGATATAAACAGAGTCCAAGAATGAATCTACTTTAAGGAATCCATCTCCATATCCATAAGATACACTGTTAATCCTTGAGCCCATCAGGAGTGACAAAAACAGGCCAAGCATCATGCCTTTTCTTCAGTTGATCATAATGTAAAATGTGGAGCTCCCCTCTGAAGCCCCTTGATACAACCTATGTAGATTATTCTTAGTTACATATCTCTAGAGGGTACGGAATAAAAAATTTCTAATTCTTCAGCTACATGGCCAATTCCGTCTCCATAGGGAGCCCAAATATTAACCCAGGCACTCGATTTGAACAAAGGTGAATCTGATCGCCTTAGAGGTGTTGTTTTCCAAATGTGAAAGCATTTTGACTGGTGGATCTGAAGAAGAAACTTTTTAAAGAAATTTCCTTTTATTGCGCTAAGTTAAAATGTGGGCTACCTTAGCGAGCCCAAATTTTAAACTACAAACCCGATTTGAACAAAGCTGACCCCCCCCCCCCCACCCCCTAGAGATGTTGTATACCAAATATGAAAGCATTCTGACTGGTTGACTTGAAAGAAACTTCCTCATATTGCCCTAAGTTAAAATTTGGGTTACCAAAGGAAGCCCAAATATTAACTTAGGGACTTGGTTTGAACAATCTTGAATCTGACCCTCATAACAATAATGTATACCAAACATTAAAAGATTCTGACTGGTGGTTCTGAGGAAGATTTTTTTTAAAAATTCCCCACGTTGCCCCAAGTTAAAAAAATTGGGCTTAGCGGGTTTTTTTGCATGCGTCAAGTACTTATAACCCAATAATACCACATACTGAATTTTGTTCAAATCGGACCATCGGTTCAGAAAATAGAAATTGTTGGTGGTGCCAAAAATCTACCCCCCCCCCCCCTCCCGCCCCCCATTAGGAAGCCAAATATTGTCTCACGAACTACGTTTGAACAAACTTGATTCTACACCTCAAAAGAAAACTCCATAACAAATATCAAATCACTGTACCCACTGGTTCATGAAATTTTAAAAATATTTTGGGAGTATTTTACCCCATCCCCTCCCTGGGGCTGGGCATGTGGAGTTAAACAAAAATGCAATACCCCTTTGGGACCATAACTCACACAAACTTTCACTTGAATTGGCCCAGTGGTTTTGGGCGAGAAGAACAAAACATGGTGTTGATGGACGACAGACGGATGGACAAAGGACGGATAGTGATTAGATAAGCACAGCCTGACTTTGTCGTGGTGAGCTAAAAAAATGAAAACATAAATGGTTCATGACCGATATTTTACCCATGTTATTAAAATTGATAAATTTGTCTCTGGGGTGCAACAAGGCTCATGCTATACCATTGCAAAGCCTTCTTGCACTTAAGGAATGGAATACACCACCACTCATGCTCTTCTGTGGATTATGAGGCCTAAAGCAAACCAAGAACATGAACTTTTAATGGCAAAGAAATAATTACTAACATAAAATAAAAAATCACCCGCCTGCATGCAATTTTACAAAAAAATGGCCCGAGAAACAGATCTACTTTGTGAAGCCTTATACATCAAGATTGTTACAATTAATACATTGTCTTACACAAAGAAATACCACACAATCCAGTGCAGACAGATTTCAAGAAGTCCTCCCTAGTGGAAGGGCAATTTTAACAAACATACAGGCCCAAATAAGCTTCATACGCAGTGTAAAAAATACACAAAGTTAATAAACATTCATGTATGTTTAATAGGAATTAGGAGTATTGAAATTAAAAGTCAATCGTGTGGTTGTTCATAAACTTATATTACTTTGTTATCAGGTGTTAAAAAATATTAATATTTGTAAACACACCCACCCATTTAGATTAGTCCCGCTCATAGCAGTGGCACAGACACACAGTAGAGTTGCCGTGGACTGGTCATCATCCATGCATGGGCAGTGATGTCCCTGCATGCGTTTTCCAGGTAACAGAAACTCATCATTAAAAAAATGTTAATGAATGAAGCACCGGATTGTACCCTGTGCTTCATTAATTAAATTTTTGATGATTATTGCTGTAAACAGTGTTTGAAATCTAAGATCATTGCATCTGCGAAAATATTGCCCACCCGTGAAACGTGACCAGTCCACGGCGGCTGCACTGTAGGCTTGGGGCTTGAGAGGGGGCACATGCCCTCCCCAATTTCATTCATGCCCCCCCCCCCCCCTCCCTGTTAACCCATATAATGAACATCTGACAAGACATTTTAATATCTAGATATTTATGCTTGTTCGCAACTTATATATTATGGACAGAAAAGGACACAGAGTCAAGGTAATTGTGTTTTTTTTGTCTTGAATTTCATTTTTTTTTTTTTTTTTTGAGGGGGGGGGCACCCGACCCCTCCACTGTTGAGAGGGGCAGACGCCATCTTGTCCTCGCCCCCATCCCACTGCTATGTGGCTCAGGTGATGCTGTGCATCATATTCTTCATGCTCCGGCCCCACCCCCAATAGATATTACTCTTGCCCATAACTTTGATATCCTGGCTAAGCACCTGTGTCATGGTAAACTAACATCAAATTGTGTGCTTATGTCCAGTGGCTAACATTGGAATCGTATAATGCGCTTTGTCAGAAACTTGATCAAGTATTGTTGACAAACAACAATTTTCATTACCAGTACCTGGTACCAGTAATAAAATACGATTTGGGAATATCACCCAGCGTTTGTTCAGCTATTAACTAACATAAAATTGAGCGCTTCATGAAAATTATTTTGTTACTACCTGTTAAAAATCACTGTTTCTTGTTTTGCTATTTTAGAAAAAGAAATCACTCCTTTTCTGGCGGGCATACTAAACACCAAGGTAAACCGAGGAATTCCAAGGTGAATGAAAACAGGAGTGAAATGGGTATGGGGTTGTGTGTTCTTTTTATTTACTGGTGTTTAAGGTCACATATATCTGCACAACAGCTAATCATGACCACAACAGTTTTACGGATGGAGGAAGCCAGAGTACCCGGAGAGAACCAGTGAGCAATGCCAAGTAACTGTCAGCTCCCCAACATACTACACAAGCAGGGTTAGCCTTGTTTGAAGACAGGTGCACCCAGAACATGCAGTATGCCTTAGTACACAGCATACCGTGCCCCCACATAGGCAATGGGGGTGAAGTGTCTTTCCCAAGGACACAAAGCTGTTGTTGCAGGTGGGATTCGAACCGATGACCTCTTGGCTTGCAGACTGCACCTCTACCTACGGAGCCACTGCACCCCTGGTGGTGTATTCTGATTGTGTGAATAGATTTAAGCAGTATGTGCATGGTTTTACTGCCATATTTGAGAATTATGGGTGCTGAATAGAGTGCCCTGAAAAATCTTCCCTTTGGTATTTAACAGGCAGCTTGGCAATGGTATTTAAAGCGACTCCACCTCAGTAAGCAACAGTGTGAATCACTTAGCGACTTCTTAATTAGTTTTCTTTGTGGCTGTCGGCGATTGTCCTCTTTGTTACGACAGAAAAATTGTTATGGATTAATATCATAACATGGGAAATGGTATTTTTCGCAAGTGGTCTTCTTTGTTATGACAGAAACATTGTTATGGACCAATATCACGACATGGAAAACAGTATTTTTTGGAAGTGGTAATTTTTCAGTCACCAACGATAAAAAAAGAATTGCCGTAAGACTAGAGACATGGTCAGCACTCATGGCCGGCCAATGGGATCGACGATTAGAAGGATGCTGATTTAATTTTTCTACGATTCTTTAAAACGGTGGCAATTGTAAAAAAAAAAACTGGTCACATAAAGAAGGTGACAACCTTGAAAAAAATAAGCCGATTAAATGGTCAGATGTGTACCCATACGCGCAACTAGTAGAAAGCTGTTATTATCTCAGGACCAATTTTTGGAGGAATTTTCAATTTGAGGGATAAAGAGTTAATATCTCAGGATCAAATTATCAGATTTACACCAAAAACGATACAGCTCGGCACATCAGTAACCTGAACACAAATGTAAAGGCATGACAATCCAAGCAATATTTTTCAAGTTATCGAATGCCAACGAAATGGATACGGACGCCGGATGGACGGACAGATGGACAGACGGACAGACAAAGGATGAACGAACGACGGGGGGGGGGGGGGGGGGCACACCGGATGCCGGCATTGTGTGTACTATACATGGTACGGGTTCGCATAACAAAAAGTGTCAACAAATCACCATAAATTAGTGCTGTTATCTCAGCCGAAAGGGATAAAAAAGTATATACACAGTAGGTGCAGAGTATATTATCACTAAATCACCCACAGAGTGGAGATTTCACCCAAACAATAATTCTAAATCCGTTGCAAAGCAGAACAAGCACAAGTTAAGCTCTGGACAGTCAATGGACCTTTGGGTTAAACATGGAGATCCATTGACTCCACTGGCTGAAACATTGCTTGTGTTTTTTGTACATATGTACAGAATTTGAAAGTGATACTTTGGGTGATAATTCCACTCCACAGGTGATTTTGTTGCTCTCCTCTCCCCATGTACTGTACATATACCAATTACAAGCTGTAGCTTTGGGTGTACAACCGAGCGATACTTATCACGGTACGCCACAAAATCCTAATAACATAAAACCAACAATGGCAAAACAATAAACAAAAAAAAAAAATAAATAAATAAATGAAAATTAAAAAAAAAAAATTAGAGCTGCCGGAACTGAAAAGTTTGGCCGACCCAAGGCCCAGATAAAATCTGATGGGAGGTTTATTTTTATCTAGTATTATAGTGATCTGTTTTAGGATACCCAGTTACCACTTACGTGCTTCATCCACGCACAGACGTGGCCCATTAATAACCAAGCTACCTATTATATACCAAGGGGAAGGTTTCTGTAACAACATTGTCTACATGTATATATCTTGCATTTACTCGAATAAATCAAGTAATATCACGTATATTGCTTCGAAGGAATCAATTAAATATCTGCAATTATATTTAAACCTTTTTAAACAGCCCTGACTTACTTTTTTTTCTTTTCACCTCGGTATCTCTCGGTATACCTTGGTGTTTAGTAGGACCCTTTTCTGGGGGATGGTTTGGTTTGGATCACATTGCCATAGGATGATTTGGTTTAAATTAGCAGCTGTTTGGGTCAAATTGCTGGAGGACAGTTTGGATGCAATTCTCACCGATGACAGTATATTATAGAACACATGGAACGTGGATGTATTTATTTATTTATTGGGGTTTACCAGCACTTTTGACAGTTAGGGTCACCTCGTGTCGGACAGTTTTATGGGTGGAGGAAGTTGGAGTCCTAGGAGAGAACCACCGAGCAAATGCCAGGATCCCAACATACTAACTCAACACGAGCAGGGTTAGCAATGGTTGAATACAAGTGCACCACCAACATACTATGCACCTTAGCACACAATGCCACTGTGTCCGCACATGGGCAATGGGGGTGCAGTATATTGCCCAAATCGGTTAATGCAGATACAGTCAATTTTTTCAATTTTGTAAAAATTATGAAAATTTTAATGGAAATTGTTTACTTCGGTAAATTATTTGGGGAATACTAAAGTATTAAAGGAAACAATTACATTGCATTACCAAAATAAAATTTAAATTTAGGGGCGAAACCACCCACCTCCATCTGTGGGGCGAAATGACCTGGGGCAAATGAGGATTGGGGCGCAATGACTCGAGGGGCGAACGGGAATTAGGGCGAAATGACCCGGGAGCAACTTATCAGCAAGGTATCACCTATTTTCAAGCAAACTTTTCATTACTATGTATTACACCTTAAAATTAGGATAATTAAAAAAAATGCGTTTTATTTTGATTCTTTAACTTCACTACCCATGTGTCCATGCATATCTTTATGAAATCGCACCAATATAATCAACAAGATTGCGGGTTATATCTGCAGTTTTTTTGATGAAGGTACATCAAGTAATCGCCGAATAAGACAAGGTACAACGAAATCAGGAGAGTTCGATCTGAAATAACAAGATTATTTGCTGAGCGTATTGAAAAACCTCTAAAAGGACAGAATACGAGTGATGTGCAGACATGTAAATATCACGGAAAGCTGAGATGCGAGTTGGGTTGCAACGGAAAACGAACGCGTTTGACATTTTGTTTGATTGTTGATATTGGCCCAAAGATTCCTTGATGGGGATAAGCTGATTGCAATTGTATCGGCGATTGTGACCCCGAAGTCATGTGATGTTTTCCCTGAAATTTACTGTCCAATTCAAAATATTGCTTGAAGGTATTAGAAAATTCTGTTCTGGAACATATTTATCTGATTGGATATGTGCAGCCCCTTGCGGGCCAACGGCACGCTGGGGTTCCTATAATGCCACAAGTGGGAAGACAGTTTGCAGGTATTTTCTTTGTTTTACTACTGGGGCATGACTCATTTGAAAGCCTTTGCCATAAACAACTTTTATCCCAAATTTCACTGAAATTTGAGAAGTAATGTTCAAGTTATAATACAAACAGACATCAGAGTGCAGATGGACATATATACGGACGGACATATGGATAAGACTTCAAATGCCAGAGATTGTACCAGAGGTGCTGACATACCAATGTCAAGGATAAAGCAGTGTCAGATGAAAGACAAAATGTCTCACCCACTGGGCCCTGCAACAAATCTCAGGGCAAAATAGTTCACAAACACATTTTAGAACTCAAAACACCAGAGTAACTCTACCGGGCCATGTAATATTAAGAAAAGCATGCTAAGCATGGCATATGCATCCCATAAGATGGGCATATTTTCAACACTAGGCATACACACGAGGTTTATCATCTTTGTTTTGCGGTGGAGAGAAATCCAACCCAGCAAAAATTGTGAGATCAAGGTACACCTGTTAACAATAGTTTGTGTCAATCAGATCATCTGCATGTGAGATGTAAAATTATTGCCTTGTTTTGCAGCAACATTAATCACCACCCCCCCCCCCTCCCCCAACAAAGAAGTAACTGTAAAGGCCAGAAACAATGACTGGACCATCAAAGAGAACAAAGACATAATGCCACATGTGGGGAGGTGATTTGAATGAATTTTCTTGGTTTTACTGCAGGGACATGACTCATTTGAAAGCCTTTCCCATAAACAATTTTCATTCCAAATTTTATGGAAATCTGATGACTCAAATCTGAAATATAAGGCAAACAGACAAAAAATTGGTATTTTACGAAACAAACAGCAAATTTTCAAAGCTAAAAAGTGGGATAAGTCTGAAAAGCGAAAATTAATAAATATGATTGAGATCCGATAATCCAAACCCGATATACGAGGCGAACAGACAAAAAATAGGCTATCTTTGTATATTCAACGGGTCATAATGCACAGAAAAAATATTTTCAACAGCAAAACAGCTGTTACTCCTTAAAGATCTTACATGTTTTTTGTGAACAGGTGTAAGAAATTTCAAGTTATAATGTGGGCCGACATCTGCTTGAGGACGGACAGACGTACGCACAGATGCATGGACAGACACGCCGACTCACGGACAGGTGCAATCCAGTATGCCCCACTTTTGAAAAAATGGGGGTATAATTAACTATCTGAGGGCAAGTATGTCAGTACCGTTCCAGTTTCCGAACGCCTTTAGGGCATTGCTACAGTCTAACATACCAATTATTGACCAAATCTATAGTTATTGGTTCAGGTTGTCACTCTAATGAGCTGACAACAGGCAAAAAATAACTAATCGAGGGCCATAACTCCACTCAATTTGGCTGAACTGTACCAATTTTCGAACTCCTTCAAGACATTATTAAGAAAGTCTCACATACCAAACAGTGACCAAATCCTTTGATAAGTGTGGAGGTCACAGTGCTAATGAGTTCAAAACAGGAAAACATTAACTAATTAAGGGTTATAACAGTGTTCAGTATGGCCAAACGGTAGCAGTTTTCGAACCCATTCAAGACATTGTTAAGAAAGTCTCACATACCAAACGTTGACAAAATCCATCAGTATGTCGAAGGTGCACATGGACGATGTGGGATTTGAAATCCCTTGCGACCTGAGTAATTTTATTTGCTTATGAATCCACGAGAGTCGGAGGCGAGGGTCAGTAATGTTATTTGATTTGAGTGTGCGCATAACTACAATAATTGTGCTCTGTGTTTAAGAAAATGTGAACATAATTATGGTATTATTGTTTTAGTAAAAGGAAAGGAAAAAGAAACCCTGTGAACCTCGAACTGGAAGGCGACTAGGATTTGTGCATAACAATATGAATGAATGAGATGACTGCATATACTTTGCGAAATTCCAAAGTAAACGAATGTCTCTTACTTATTTAGATAGCATCTTAAATGTATGTAAAATTGAACACATTGATAATTTTTAATGTCATGTAAAACTTTTCTGTACACTGTGTAAATGCAAATAACTGAACATTATTTAATAAAGGTAATTACCCTTATTTCCAAATATAAACTATGCGCTGATCTTTATAGATCTCTACACTCAAAATGGGGCCAAAATGACCAAGGGGCCGAAGTGACTTTAGGCCGAAGTTACTAGGGCCGAAATGACTTCAGGCCGAAGCGACCAGAGGCCAAAATGATTTGGGGTCGAAGTGACTGGATACCATTCTCACAGATGCGAGACGTTAATTATTACAGAACACATCGAATGTGAATTTACTGCAGAGATAATTGCTCGATGATATACATGAAAATTATTTTTTTCAATAAATATCGAGCAATATATTAATATTTTTTTCAAGAATTATTTTTTAGGGGTTAAAACGAATATCGTAGCGTATCTAAAATATCCTAACAGATGTGTTCTGCTTTTCTTTTGGACAAATCTTCCCTGGGCCGAGTTTTCCCCGGGCCGAATCTTCCTCCAGTTCCCGAATAAAGATGACATGCCATTTTCAATGGCGGTAATTCCGTAAATATCCAGAAAGGTTATTATTTTCCATTTTTTAGTGTTCAAAACTACGAAGCACTGTTCAGAAATACAGATGGCTCAAAAAAGTAAAACATTATTACTCTGTTTTGATTTCTGACGGGACTGAAAGCAGCCTGTCAGTATCACTTTTTTCGAATTACACCCATTTCGTCCGCTAACCAAATCGTCCGCTGCAATTTTACCCAAGTCATCCGCTGCAATTTTACCCAACTTGACCGAAACTCGTCCGCTGGGGGAAAGTATTGTATTTTGAATCGTTTTTTATTTATTTATTTATTTATTTATATAATAATTTTATTGTATACTTTATTGTATATTATCTATTGTAATATATCTTAATGTACCTCCTTGCATTAAAATTTCATATATTGATTCGAAATTCCGAAAACAGAAATGTCAGAACAAAAAAAACTACTCGGCCATCTAATAAATTTCGATACTGTTTAACGCGGCTCTGATTACTGTTTATTCAATGGATTACCTATAATAATTATATAATTACAGCAGAAGTTTTTTAAAGTATATGTATGTAATATTATTACCAAAGTGGGCGTTGTCTTGTGTATTAACGGAGTTTAGCGGGGCGGTAAGACTCAGTAATTCATGACGCCATGGAACCGGAAGCGAGCTGCGGGCGTTAATGAAAACAAAATTCATTAACAGCCCGCCGCCCGCTTCCGGTCATGGTAATAATAGTAGTAACATGATTTTGTCGAGCGTCCCCGTTTATTAACGGCTCTCGGGGAATGAATAACTTCCCTCTGGCTTATTAACGGCCCTCTACTTCGTCTCGTGCCGGTAATAAACCCTCGGGTTGTTATTCATTCCTCTCGGGCTGTTAATAAACCGTAACGCTCTCCAAACTCATGTTATTGTTATTTTAAGTTCCACAACATAATCTTCTAATTTTGCAATTATTCATTGAAGAGCGCCACCGGCGCTTTACAGTGAATAATTGCAAAATTATCAGCAAATGTATTATAAGAATTAATTGCAGTAAGAAACGTTATGCTAAGAAACGCATAAACATTTATGTTATATTAAGTTCCGCAACATAATCTTATAATTATGCAATTATTCAAGGGAGAGTCTCACCGGCGCTTTACAATGAATAATCGCAAAATTATTAGCAAATGTATTACAGGAATCAATTATATTGAGAAACGCATCAAAACTTGTTGTAATTATATTAAGAAATGCATCAAAACTTGTTATATTAAGTTCCAGAACATAAACTCATAATTTTGCAATTATTCATTGAAAAATATTTCCTATGCTGTGCTGTTATTATCTTGTGGATCGTGTGTACTGAATAAGTACCATTATTTCGTTTGATACTGAATAAATATCATTAATTTTATATTCCATGTTTTTATGATATTCAAACCCTTGGCGGACGAATTTCGTAAAATTGCAAGGCGACGAATTGGACAAAATTGCTAGCGGACGATTCGGTGCGCCGGCGGTCGCGGAAGAAATGGGAAAAATTGTAAGCGGACGACTCGGCATGCGGATGAAACGTCCGTATACCCTTTTCTAAACCAAACTTTTCCTTACTTTTACAACACCTTAACATTCAGATAATTCAAAAACTGCGTTCCTATTCATCTTGATACTTCACGAGATACGTGTCAATGCATATCTGTATACAATCACACCAATATAATAACAATTATCAGTTATATTATCGGTTATATGTGCGATTTTTTCGATTGAGGTTATCACCGGCAGACAAGCTGCAACGAAATCAGGAGAGGTCGATCTAAAATTACGAGATCATCAGCTGAGCATATTGACAAACCTCTAAAAGGACAGAATTTGAATAGTAATAATAATAATAATAACACTTTGGCCGGGCGCTGATTTGTCGGGGTTCTCAGGTGAGAAGGCCTTGGTTACCCCTGGCGTGTAGATATGTATGTGTCACGCAATTTAAACTTTGAGGCGATTTGGGTTACAAGTTTATTCAGCCAAAGCATTCCCAGAGGGATATGCCAATTGCAGTTGAATGGGCAATTCGACACCGGATGTTACGTAATTTTTTAACTGAAATTTACTGTCCACTTCAAAAAATCACATTGATGGCATAGAGAATTCTGTTCTGGAACACATTTATCTGACTGAGTATTTGGAGCCCTTTGCGGGCCTACGGCCCGCTTGAGATTCCTATTAAAATGTGACCAGTGGTTTTGGGAGAAAAAGATCCAAACACCACCTTCACGACGGACGACAGACAAAAAGTTATCAGAATAGCTCATCCTGACTTTCAGTCAGGTGAGCTAACAAACAAACAGGCCCAAATAAGCTTCATACACAGAGTAACAATTCCACAAAATGAATAAACATTCATGCACGTTTCTTAGGAATTAGGAGTATTGTAATTAAAAGTAAATGATGTGATTGTTCATACATGTATATTACTTGTTATCAGGTCGTCCCCTGAGTTCCAATGTGTTCTATGCGCAAGTAGGTAAACATAACACATTGGAACTCATTGGACGCGGGGTTAAAAAATATCAATATTTGTAAACGCACCCACCCATTTAGAATTAGTCCTTGCTCATAGCAGTTGTGCAGAATACAGTACAGTAGCCGTGGACTGGTCATAATTCATGCATGGGCACAGTGATGTCCATATTGGATCATATCACCTCAATCAGAATACCGAATCAGAGTTCTATTTTCACAGCTGAAGTTGAAGCTATTCAACTCGAGCTTGAACACATCGAGAATGTGCAGGAAAAGAAGTCGATTATTTTTTCCGACTCTCTTTCCTCTTTACTTGCTTTACTCGACCCCAAGTTGAAGAACCCTCTCATTTTGGAACTTCGTGAGAAATTAACAACTATCGTGTATGACCATTATGATATCGTGCTTTGCTGGTTGCCCGGGCATGTATGTATCGCTGGTAACACCAAAGCAGACAGTGTAGCAAAACAGGCTTTAACCAAGCCTCTCACTGATTTTAACATCCCTTTCAGTGATTTCAAACCACATATTAGTAACTACATCAAATCTCTGTGGCAGGCGGAATGGGATGAGGCGACAAATAACAAGCTCCATTGCTTCCGACCAAACATATTTGATCACTACCCATCCAGTTACCTTTGTAGAAAAGATCATGTTATTCTGACACGATATCATATTGGTCACACACGACTTACACATTCCTTTCTGTTAGAGGGTAATATGCGACCAGAGTGTGTTCCTTGTCAGCAGTGTTGACAGTGGAACACATTCTTTTACATTGTACAGATTTTAATCATGTTTGAGGGCAATATTTCACAGTCGGATCTCTGAGAGATTTATTTTATTACACAAGCCCGCGAAAATTCTCTCATTTTTGAAAGTAATCAACCTTTTTAATAAATTTTAAAATTGTTTTTATTCTTTTAAAATCCAAGTCTATCCATATCTATATCACAGATTGATTTACACAGCATTGTTTGTACAACACTGACATTGCGTTTCACACTCCTTAGTTTTGTACCTCACATTTCATATTTCATCGAATCTGTTTTTAATTATTTCGTGGTGGATAATCGTCTTTTTTTATAATTACATACTTTTATCACCACGATATAGCATTGGCTGCTGATGTGGCGTTAAGCACCAATATATATATATATATATATATATCCATGCATGGGCAGTGATGTCCACGCATGCTTTTACCAGGTAATAGAAAATCATCATCAATAAAATTTTAATAAATGAAGCAGTGGGTTGTGACCAGTCCAAGGTGGCCATACTGTACGCATGGGGACAAGGGGCATGCCCTCCCCAATTTCAGTCATCCACCCTCCCCTGTTAATCCATATAATAAACATACGACAAGACATCTTAATATCTTTATGCTTGTTCGCAAATTATATATTGTGGACACAAGGAAATTGTGTTTTTCTGTCTTAAATTTATTTTTTATTGGAGGGAGGGAGGGGTCGGGTGCCCTTCCACCGATGAGAGGGGCATACTCCTTCTTGACTTCGCCCCCTTCTAACTGATATGTGGCTCAGGTAATGCTGTGCATCATTTTCTGTATGCCCCGGCCCCACTCCAACTAGATATTACTCTTGCCTCTAACTTTGATATCCTGGCTAAGCACAAATATCATGGTAAACTAACATCAAATTGTGTGCTTATGTCCAGTAGCTAACATTGGGATAGTATAATGTTCTTTTTCAGAAAATTTATTAAGTATTGATGACAAACAACAATTGTCATTACCAGTACCTGATACCAGTAATAAAATATGATTTGGGAATATCACCCTGCGTTTTTCAGCTATTAACTAACATAAAATCCTGCGCTTCGTGAAAATTATTTTGTTACTACCTGTTAAAATTACTGTTTCTTGTTTTGTTGTTTTAGAAAAAAGGTCACCCCTTTTCTGGCGGGCATACTAAACACCGAGGCAAACCGAGGGATACCATGGTGAATGAAAGCAGAATTGAAACGGGTATGGGGTGGTGTGTTCTTTTTTTATTCATTATTGGTGTTTAAGGTCACATGTTTCTGCACAACCGCTAATCATTGGTAAACTAACATCAAATTGTCTGCTTATGTCCAGTAGCTAACATTGGGATAGTATAATGTTCTTTGTCAGAAACTTGATTAAGTATTGATGACAAACGACTATTTTCATTACCAGAACCTGATACCAGTAATAAAATACGATTTGGGAATATCACCCAGCGTTTGTTCAGCTATTAACTAACATAAAATTCTACGCTTCATGAAAATTATTTTGTTACTACCTGTTAAAATTACTGTTTCTTGTTTCGCTATTTTAGAAAAAAATCATTCCTTTTCTGGCGGGCATACTAAACACAAGGCAAAAGGAGGGATACCAAGATGAATGAAAGCAGAAGTGAAACGGGTATGGGGTGGTGTGTTCTTTTTTTAATTATTTATTGGTGTTTAACGTCACATATTTCTGCACAACCGCTAATCATGACCACAACAGTTTTACGGGTGGAGGAAGCCAGAGAGAACCACCAAACAACTGCCCGCTCCCCAGCATACTACACAAGCAGGGTTAGCCTTGTTGGAACATAGGTGCGCCGACAACATGCAGTATGCCTTAGTACACAGCACCACCGTGTCCCCACATGAGCAAGGGGGTGAAGTGTCTTGTCTTAGGACACGAAGCTGTTGCCGCAGGTAGGATTCGAACTGAGGACCTCTCGGCTTCCAGCCCGCACAACTACCTACTGAGCCACTGTACACCTGGTGGAGTATGCTGATTATGTAAATAGATTTAAGCAGATTGTGCATAGTTTTAATGCCATATTTGAGAAACATGGGTGCTAAAGTAATAGGGTGCGCTGAAAAATCTTCCCTTTGGTATTTAGTAGGTAAATTGGTAATGGTATTTAAAGCGACAGCACCTCAGTAAGCAACAGTGCGAATTGTTAATCACACAGTGACTTCTTAATTAGCTCTCTTTGTGGCTGTCGGCAATTGTCCTCTTTGTTACGACAGAAAAATTGTTATGGACCAATATCATAACTTGGGAAATGATATTTTTCGCAAGTGGTAATTTTTCAGTCGTCAACGATGGAAAAAGAAATTGCCGTAAGACTAGAGACGTGGTCAGCACACCCAGGGCTGACCAACGGGGCCAACGATTAAAAGGATACTGACTTAATGTTTCTACAATTCTATAAAACGGCGGCAGTTGTAAAAAAGGTGAAAACCTTGAAAACAAAAAAGTGTCAACAAATCACCATAAATTAGTGCAGTTATCACAGGCGAAGGGGGCTAAAAAGTATACTGTTTATATAAAGTAGGTGCAGAGTGTATTATCGCTAAATCACCCACAGAATGGAGATTTCTCCCAAACAATAATTCCAATTTTGTTGCAAAACATAACAAGCACAAGTTAAGCTCTGGGCAGCCAATTGACCTCGGGGTTAAACCTGGAGATCCATTGACTCTACTGGCTGAAACATTGCTTGTGTTTTTTTATCCATATGTAAATAACTTAAAAGTGATACTTTGGGTGATAACTCCATTCCACGAGTGATTTTGTGGCGATCCTCTCCCCATGTAATGTACATATACCAAATAGCTTTGGGTGTACAGACGAGCGATACTTATCACAGTATGCCACAAAATCCTAATAACATAAAACCAACAAGGCAAAACAATAAGTAAACAAAAAATATATTAAAATTTGAATGAACAAACTTTAGAGCTGCCGCAACTAAGCAATATGGCCGGCCCAAGACCCAGATAAAATCTGATTGGAGTTGTATTTTTATCGAATATTACAGTGATCTGATTTATGATAGCGGTTACCACTTACGCGCTTCATCCACGAACAGACGTAACCCATTGATAACCAAGCTACCTACTATATGTATATACCAAGGGGTAGTTTTCGGAAACAACTCGGTCTGCATGCATAGATCTTGCATTTACTCGAATAAATCAAGTAATATCACGCACATTGCTTCGAAGGAAGCAATTAAATGTCTGCAGTTATATTTAAACCTATTTAAACAACGCTGATTTACCATTTTTCTTTTCACCTTGGTATCTCTCGGTATACCTCAGTGTTTAGGAGGAACCTTTTCAGGAGGATGGTTTGGTTTGGATCAAAAATGCCATAGGATGATTTGGGTTAAATTAGCAGCCAGTTTTGGTCAAATTTCTGGTGGACAGTTTGGATGCAATCCTCTCTGACGACAGCATATTATAGAATACATAGAACCTGGATGTATTATTTATTTATTTATTTATTTACTGGGGTTTAACAGCACTTTTGACAGTCAGGGACACCTCGTGTCGGACAATTTTATGGGTGGAGGAAGTTGGAGTGCCCGGAGAGAACCGCCGAGCAACTGCCAGGTTTCCAAAAATAAAAACTCCACACGAGCAGGGTTAGCAATGTTTGAAGACAAGTGCAACATCAACGTTCTGTACACATCAGCACACAATGCCACTGTGTCCGCACATGGGCAATGGGGGTGCAGTATCTTGCCCAAGGACACAATGCGGTTCCATGTGGGATTCGTACATAGGACCTCACAGCTTGCACCTCTACCTACTGAGCTGCCGTTCCTCTTCGAACGTCGATTACTACAGAGATAATTATATAATATATATTATTTTTTAGGAGTGAAAAAATATATTGTAGCGTATCTAAAATATCTAACAGGTGTATAACTGCATCGCTTTTCTTTGGGATGAAGTTTTCCGCAGACCGAATCTTCATATTCCCGAAAAACGATGGTATGTTATTTTCGATGGCGTTAAAATCCTAAAAAGGGTAAAAGTTTTTCGTTTTTTTTTCGTCTCCAAAACTACAAACCATTGTTCATAAATAAAGAGGGATATCACAAAGTACTTTGTTTTGAATTCTGACTGGACCGAAAAAGTAACCTATCGATATCGGGTCGTTTTGTCCCAACTGCCCGTCACCACGGCTGACGTGTTGTTTCGCCTCGGGTCGTCTCGCCACTTATACTGGGGTGAAATGACTCGGGTATGAGGGGGCGAAACGGCAGTGATTTTATGTTTAAATTGTTTTAATGGTTTAAAGTAATTTTCCACCATCAAGTAACATTATAATGCATAAAATTAATACGGACACAACACACCATCTTGAAAACAATTTTTAACAACGGCAGAAAATTAAAATCCACTACCCGTTGCATTGAATGAATGTAAATATTGGTGTTATTACAAAATTGCAAAAGAAATATCTTGTTGGTAGCATTGTGATGAATGACTCAAACTTTGTGGAAACATATATTGAGAGGTGTTCGGGGAAAAGAGTAAAAGATCCACAGAAGAGAAACGACACAGGCCGATTTATAATTGTAATGCATTGTTACGGATGTTATATAAATGTACAAATTATACTCAAATGTCATAAGTTGTGCTTCTGAATACTAAACTGTGAAAAAAATATAGACAAATACATAAGTAAAATAAAAATAAAACATAATATCACTGCAAGTTCTGTATTTATTTAATCCATACCTCATTGACTTACCACCAAAACCCTCTCTATTTGTCTGATTTCACGTATCGGTCAATGCAGATACGGTAAAATTTTTCAATTTAGTAACAATTATGAAAATTTTAATGGAAATTATTTACTTCGGTAAATACTTTTGGGGAAAAATACTTAAGTACTAAAGAAAACAATTACATTGCATTACCAAAATAAAATTTAAATTCAGGGCCGAAATCACCCACCTCCGTCTGTGGGGCGAAATGATCGGGGTGAATGAGATTGGGGCAAAACGACTCGAGGGGCGAACTGGAACGAACCGACCCGGGAGCAACTTATCAGCATTGTATCACCTATTTTCAAGCAAACGTTTCATTACTTTTTATTGCACCTTAAACTTAGGATAATTCAAAAACTGCGTTTCGTTTTGATTCTTGAACTTCACTATCTACGTGTTCATGCATATCGTTATGAAATCGCACCAATATAATTAACAAGATCGCCGGTTATATCTGCGGTTTTTCGATGAAGGTACATTATATAATCGCCGAATAGGACAAGTTACAACGAAATCAGCAGCGATCGATCTGAAATAACAAGATTATAAGTTGAACGTATTGAAAAACATCTAAAAGGACAAAATACGAGTGGTGTGGAGACATGTAAATATCACGCAATGCTGATATGCGAGTTCGGTTGCAACAGAAAACGAACGCATTTGACATTTTGTTTGATTGTTGATATCGGCCCAAAGATTCCAAGAGGGGGATAAGCCGATTGCAATTGTATCAGAAGTTGTGAACCGGACGTCACGTGATTCATTTTCCCTGAAATTTACTGTCCAATTCAAAATATCGCTTGACGGTATTCGACATTTCTATGCTGGAACACATTTACCTGATTGGGTATGTGCAAACCCGTGCGGGCCTACGGCCTGCTGAGGTTCCTATTATGTTACTGAACATTCGAATTCCTCGTTCTTTCTTAAGTATATTTCCTTCAACCTGGAAGAATGAACGGCAGCAAACGCGTTTTGTAAACTTCTACTCAACAGGTGTGCGTTCAATGGGTTGGGTGGGGAGGTGGGGATGACAAAATTACCTGAAGATTCTAAAATAAGTTTGAAGGGGTACATTTGATACCACCATGACAGCCACGAACCTTTTCTTTTTAAATGCATCGCTTGGGGACGTGATACTGCACCTGGAAACATGGCTTAAACATTTGAAAATCCTGTTACCTGTATTTGGAAATGTGACCGGGATTTTCAGTCATCTGTGTCGATATTGATAACCTTTTTATTTTGAAGTGAGAAATTGTGTCCTTACTGTATCATGTTGCAGACGAAATCCCATACTCATAACATCCGTGGGTGAATCATACATCCCCCCGGGAAGTCCAGAAAGATAAAATCAGCTGGAACGTTTGAACAAGTTGGATTACAGAGGTGTGGTTGGTGTCAAGATGACGGCTGTCGGGGAGCGTAGATTATGATATGCTATGATGGGATGCTAAGCCGCGCTCAGAAACAAAAATATGAGATCAAGGCATGAATAATCGATTTGATTATCGACATTAAAACGCGTCGTGTACTGTTATTTGGTGGTGACACGCTCTCATTGCTATTCAAGTCGATCTGAAAATATCGCTGAAAAAGATTTCGACAAAAATGGGCAAGATCTGGGCATGTTAACGTGCACAAACACACAATTTCTACTCCCTATCGAGAAGCGTCTTTCTTCTACTCTATTTGTGTCGCCATTTTAAAATGACTGAAGCTGATAGCAAGACTGTAGGCGATTACCTAGTGGTCAGCGCAGGAGACTACTGTGGTAGAGATTTTAGTATAAACAATATTTATTGGAAAATTTGTTACTTGTATACGTTACATAGCAAATAATAAGAAAGGTACAACACAAAATACACAATAATACACAAGATAACAAAGATGAACAAATAAATGGGTTACAATGTGAAGAAGGGATTCTACAAAAAGCTGACAGCTTATGTAAGTCGTCTCCCTAGCTAGTTTATTAATTCACTCAGGCATGTGGTAACAGTTAGTAGGTAAACTCGCATATCGTCGCCCGAGGACCCCCACCCGCCCCTCGTAACCTCCTTCCCTACAGGGATAAAGGGCGACAGTTACAAAAAGGATTTCATTGGGAATAGACAAATTTATGCCCTCAGAGACAGCCCATCACCCCAATTGGAACGCGCTTGATGTGATCGCTCCAACGGGGAGGTCATAAGACAAGTCTCCGAGACCAACACTGAAAACAGAATAAAATATAGGTGGCGAGCTTTATCAATAGCACTGATCGTACTGACCATCACGCACAGTAAGGGTGGGCGGGGGCAGAACACCGGGCAAAGCTATCCAAGCGTGTTTGGACTACAACAGGAATGGAATAAGACAGATTTGAAAGGAAAGAGGAAGAGAAGAAAAGAAAAAAAAAGAAAAGTTAAAAAAAAAAAAAAAAAATAGAACCAGATGAAAGAAAAAAAGAGAGAAGGCCAGTTAGAATACATGATGTATTAACTACACTCGAAGAGTGCTTAAGTGAGTAGGTTAAATCATTCAATTCATTTAGTAAAGAGTAATGAATAAAGTCTACGAATAGAGTCTACGAATAGAGTCGACGAATAGAGTCAAGGTGGCGTTAAGGTAGTTTTGGGCTGCAGTGAAATTTGACAGGTCTGGAGGGAAATATTAGTGCCGCTGTGCTAGTTTGGTACTGTTATTATTAAGTAAAATTGAACGGGTCATTGTTCTGTTACACGTAGGTCAATCACTGGAATCGCTTACTCAATAAGATGAAGTCATGTACCACTTCAAAGATAAGGCGATTGTCTTCGTCATTCAGGAATTCTGAACCAAATAAAAGTGAGGATGTGGCTGCCTCAAAAGGGAGAAGATTGATAGTATAATTACGTACGTCTGAGAAGATTGGACAGTGAAGAAGAAAATGATCAGGAGTCTCGTGCTCGCCACACTGACATAGAGGGCTTGGTGATAGATGATTATCGTATAGGTGGGAATTGAGGTTACTGCACCCTAGTCGTAGCCTACAATGATATATTTGAGCTGCACGAGATTTTGCATTACTGTAAAACCCTGGAGGTCGATGGTTTTCCTTATTTAAGAAAGTCTTGAAATTAATCAGTGACGAGTTCTCGCGGACATGCAGGGGCAAATTATTCCATTGGTCAGTAACGCTAGGGATGAAGGAAGACTTGTACAATTGAGTCCGACAAAAAGGGACTCGGTGGTTGAGATTTTGTAAATAGAAGCCTGCGAAATCAGAAGCGCACGTCAAACGCAAACAAACGATAATTGCATCTAAGATTCGACATTCTCATATTTCTGTCTGGAGAGGTGAGATTCTATACACTCTGTCGATAAATAGATTATCTCCACGTGATTCTTAGAATTCTCCTGTACAGAGGTGTCTAACATGAATTACATGAGGTTGATTTGGGGATTTCTTTTACTTCCGAGCGTCCGTTGGTTTTTATTATAGCGCTATTGAATCGTTTAGTCAAAACTGCTATCATACTAACGAAAAATCCACACTGCTGCGTAACTAGGCGTCAAAATAACGTTATTACACCGACAGATTTGTCTGCTGGCATGCCGTCGATGTTATGTGCATTGTACAAGCCGGTATTAATTATCATGTTGATTGTCAAGCACAGTTTTTGACAAGGATCTACAACACCTGGGTCCCCCTCCAAAAACCCAACCCGACTGGGTTAGATTAGAGGAAGGTACCGTGGAGTCCAGCGGTATTCACCCTTGACAAACACTTGGCCACCAAATGGAGTCGTAATGTTTATAAGACTGAAAATACCAACCAGCAGTAGTTTATCCAAGAACGACAACTCACTTTTCGATAGACGCTATGGGGTTGTGGAAAGGTGGTCGGAAAAGGTAATACATATTTTTTTTCGCTCATGAGAATGATTGTTGATAGTTAAAGTTTATTACTTGCTTAGGGTCATATCGGCAGACATATCATTCTGAGATAATTTCATATTATGTGTAGCCTGGGGCTGAAGGTCGAAGCCTGATCTTAAGTTACCGAGGGCTAATATCTCAACCGATATGAAACTAACCAAGTGATAACTTCATTATTTATTAAACAAAAACAAAGAAATGGAAAATGTTCTCGGTTGTTAATTTGTATAGTGTTATTTTTCTCTCATTCTTTTCACAAATTTCAAAGTATCCTCTTCTAGTTCAGCTATCCGAACGTCTCGGCTTCCCATTTCCACCGAATATTCAAACGTTTGCTGCACTTGCTGCAACATTTACTGCGTTTTTTTGGATTTTGAACAAACGCGTAATTTTAATGGACATTTTAATAGCCAGAGGTAACTGCGTTGTGTCCTTGGGCAAGGCACATCACCCCGATTGCTAACGTGGGGCTGTGTACTAAGGCGTACTGCAGTGGATTGTTCATTTGTTTTCAACTAATACTAACCCTGCTTACGCGGAGTTAGTACGGTGTTAGTCTGACAGTTAATCGCCATTGCTTGGTGGTCCCTTCTCGGCTTACTCCTGCTTCCTACACTCGTAAAATTGTCCGACACGAGGTGATCCGGGTCGTCGAAACTCGTTAACCCTTTTCCCAACAAATCGCCCGCATACGCCCGCGTAATATGCAAATTAAGCAGCTGAAAAAAAAAACAAATCTCGAAATATTTCAACAAAACCATATCATGTGACCCCTCTGCGGAACGAGCTCGTAGAGCTCGTTCCAGAAAGGGGTCACATGATATGGTTTTGTTGAAATTTTGTGAAAAAATTTAAAAAATGATATTTAAAATAATAAATTTTGAAATCGTCTGCGTTGGGTAAAGGGTTAAACCCAAATAAATAAATACATAAAATAAACACAATTTTAATACTTTGTATAATGTATGGCAACGGTGGTGTCAGTAGGTATGGAGTTGAGGGACAAAACTTGAACAAATTTATTCCACATGGAAGACCAAGAATTCCTCTTCACGGTTGACCACAAATGTCGAACTTATAATAATTATGTACAGCATGGTAAATCAAAGCAAGTAATGGAAGTATTATGTCCAAGAGAATATTTGTAGGTCGTATAAAACACTGAACCATTCGTCCAGTGAGAAGGAAAGATTGAAAACCAAAACATCCAAATACAGGACGAATGTGCACTTGTCAAAATGTGTCTAGAAGACTGCAGTCAACTCTAACGATAAACTAAATGGTTGAAAAATGGGTATTAAAAATAGATGTTCATAAATAAGAGGCATGTGTAAGCACCTGCTTCATTTATGGGCATGATTTCTGTCACCTAATGAAGTCAGTTCCTTCAAGTATAACAATCACATGAACATTTGGGCCAGCTTCCCAATACTCTACACATGGGTCAAAAGTTCAACTTGGCTTGTCAGAAGACTTCAAAGGATCTGTACTAGCGCTGTGCCAAACATCAATATGTCATGCCGATTACACCACGTGCACGCGCATTAATTCCAAGTTACCGTACCGTGTATCCTACTTCCATACCACTTACTATTTAGTTCAAAGCTTCTGTAAACCTTGCTGCGCGTGGGTCGCCCCTCCCTCTACTGCTTGTAGGGGCGTTGGTCCCCAACTTGTTTATGTGTTCATATTGTAAATTGTGTAGGCTACACTGTACTACTGGAAATCAGCGTTAATTAAACAGTATACCTCAAATCGCATACAGGATTTCTGTTTGATCTGTTCTCCTCATTCCACATTATTCCCAAGACTCAGTTTATCGATGCACATTAATCTACTTTTAAGAATTAAAATCCATCAATATTTGACTGTGTTTATATTTTGAATTTCATTCGTTTTAAAATGTGTCATTAATTTAATTTTGGAAAAAAATAATGGGCTGTCAATTGTGGCATATATTTGAAGATGTAGGTTATACTATTTAAGCAGTTTATTTTAGTTATCAAGGATCTTTCTGAAGGATCACACGGTCTCGACTTTGTATAATCATTTATGAGCACTGCCTGGCCTTAGCGTTTCGTTCATTTTTGTTTGCCAAGAGAAGCTGCAAGAAAGACAAAACTGAAGTTATTAATAGTAGGTGGGATGCGTGAATGTTTCTGGATCTTTGTTGTTAACTGCGTTCTAGAATTCTAAATGTTCACATATTTCTGAAACGTGAGGCCTTACTGTGCCTAACAATCGTTATTGTATGCCATGTCGTTTATTCACCTACATTTTAAACAACGTTGAGTTATCATTAACCCAACAGGTTGGGCTGAGTGAATATGACCCCATTTGGTTCATATTCACTCACTCCAGTTGAGTTGGGTTGACTTTAGTCATATTAGACAGCGGCATTTTAATATATACCCTTTTAGGGAATTATTGTATCATATCAGTCTGTACAAGATACTGTCTACTGTCATGTCACAAAGAATTCAACCCTCTTTTAATAAATTTTATACAGTTTTTATTCCTTTAAACCACATATCATCTTCATATTTCTTCAAAGCAGCATGTTGATTTTATTTGCATTTATTAAACAATACATTTATCATTCTTGTTTTTTCTGCTTATTTTTCTGCCATTTTGATGTTATTCCTTTATGATTTGGATCAACATGATTACATGTTTGCACGATACTGTTACTGACCTATTTACCATAGAAACATTGTCGCCAGATATAGCTTTAGGTGCTGGTATGGCGTTAAGCAGCCGTAAATAAACAAATAAATTAATCACTTCTCTTTTCAAGAGGGTGGTACATGGCTTGATATTGAAAGAGGGCATTATGTTAATGGTAATTCTATAAAATAATACTTTGAGTGTTTTGAAATGCAACTGATCGAGGATTGTCATGAAACTTAATAAGGAAATTCCAAGCGCTTTACAGTTCCGTTAAAATAGCTTTAATCAACCCCGAAGGCTTATTTACATACCATTAAACTATTTTGTGTTTGTATTCCAAATTAAATAATGCCATCATATGCCATTAGTACTGTAGAGCCCTTCCAGAGGACATCGTAATACAGTACAGCCGAAGTGGACTGGTCACTTTCCACGATTGTGCAACATTTCCATGGATGCAATAATATTAAATTACTAACACTAATTATAGGAATAATCACTGGAACTACCCGGCGCTTCATTAATCACAACTTTGCTGCTGATAGTTTTTATTACTTGGTAAACGAATGCGTGGACATCATTGCACACCATTGGAATATGACCAGAATAAAAACATTGTCCGAAACGAGCAAAGCAAAATCATGAATATATCTTTCAAGAAGGTTTCATTGGTTTTCCACACAAATTCTGAATTTAACCGCTACACAATTATGTCAAAATATCAAATTTCCACCCTTCATATTATTCACATGGAACATAAAAAACTTGAAAAAACTCACTGAGATCTATCAAACTAGACTAAATTGGTTAAATTCCCAGTTGCATTGTAGGAAAAATTGCTGCTTGAAAATTCTATAGTTTGACATCAGTGTGCAGAGAAACGTTCCGTAACATCTTTCAGCAGATTCCGATTCTCAAACACTTCCAATTTCAAAGTTCAATTTTAAATTTTAAAAAGATTAAGTCGCATTTATAAACAATACTGACCACGACCAGTTCTCAGACATCTTTATCTATATTTATTATTTTCCAAAGTGTGATTCACTGGGATTTCCGTTTTTGATTATAAACGATAACTTCACAAGTGAATTGTGCAATGAACAGTTGGTTCATGTATCCGTGTGCGCAAACGAAGACGCTTTGCCATGGGTGTACTGGGGACTTCTTTGTCTTTTTAACCCTTTAACTAACATGAAAAGTAGACGACACTTGCAAACACATTCTTGAATAACTATCATTTTCATTTTTGTCTCAAAAACATAGGTTATGACTCCTCATTGGAACGAGCTCGACGAGCTCGTTCCAATGAGGGGGCCTTAACCTATGTTTTAGAGACAAAACATGAAAAAATAATGAAAATTAATTGGCGATTTTTGAGAATGGCCTGGTTACGTGAAATAATTCATTCGAGGCGAGGGGCTATATTGTAAAACACTCGTGCGCATTCGCGCACTCGTGTTTGTACAACGCCCCACTTTACCTCTCATGAATGAATTATTTCACGTGACCTGTCCAGTCAAGCGATTACACGCTATTTATTTCACATACAAAAAAAAATTGAAAGACAAAATCGGATACATACCGACAACAAGTACCACAACAGCTAGTATGAATTTCATTCTCGGTTTCGACGAATCTGCAACTCCAACGTATTTGATAAATGCCGCCAGCAGAAATGTTCTCTCTCGCTTTTTGCGGCCAGTTTTATTTATCAAACAAAACTAGGTGCGTGTAGTTACCATGACACAGAGGAAAACAGAGATACGGTGACACGAACAAGTACTGGTGTTTCAAGCCAATCCCACCCGTGAAACTTCCTGGTACGAAATCTGAAAGTAAATACAAAAAAAAATAATAGAGTTTCCATGTACTCTTGCAATCATGTTGAATCTCATAATTGTAAAATCCACTGCCGAAGACTCAAAATATAAAGTCCAGTCCAAATTGACGATTTGTATTTTGCTTTTTGATATGCGGGTTTGGTTCCTCAAGATGAGCGTTCCCTATGCGTACTTCAGGAAGTAAGATAATGGAATGATTCTGTTATCGTCCCCAAAAATTTGGTACCAAGTCCACTCAAAAACGTCCATAATGGTGAAGATATTCTGGTATCTTTTATCAAAAGAAAAAATCATTTCTCTAGACTAAATAAAACCAGTCGACCAAAGGTGGGTGGGTGGGTGGGACTAATGGCAATGAAGACGTGGGCTGGGGGTCCCTGACACTTTTTGTGTCAGTTTTAAAACAAAGACAACCCCAGCAATCTAAAGCGTAATTATTTTTCGTGACTTCAATTATTTTTTTTACAGATGTTATCCCAGCAATTAGCCATGAATTCAAATAAACCTAGTATTTATATCTTACTGGTTGCTCATTGAAACTGCTGTGAAAACAGTATTTTGAGGTGGATAAAGTTTCGGCTATAAGTGGGAATCACAATTAACAAATCAGCAAGTATGCAGTATTACTACACGTCTATTCCTTTTCCTCAAGTTCCATTTTTACAAGTCCGTGCCGAACACGTGTTCCATGCGGATTTCCGTTGACTGAATATGTTTCCTCCTGACGTCTCGGATTCATTAAAAGAACTCAACACTGCCCATTTACGTCATTGGCTAACAGAAACCAGATCAATTCGGAAGCTTCGCTGACAGCCTCTGAATCGAACGCTCCGGCCAATAAATAACGAAGAGTGTTGAAGTTTGAAATTTTCTATGTGTGTTATTTGAATTAATGAATTATGTGTCATAAAGGCAGATAATAAACACAGAACGCCATAATGTGTAAATATGTTCGTCACCTTCGTTCACGCCGCTAAACAATTATTTGTTTATTGAAGTTTAAGGTCACATACTTATGCACAATGGCTAATCATGGCCGTGACATTTTTTACGGGTGGAGGAAGCCGGAGTACCCGGAGAGAACCACCGAGCAACGACGAGCAGCTGCCAGCTCCCCGTAGATAGAGAGTCCTGAACTCCTTCACGTTTGAAGTTACGAATACAACTACGCGTATGTTTCTGTTACCAAAGACGATTTCACCTAAGGTAATCAAGATTTAATGGTATACGCCTGCTGCACGTCCTTTTTATAATTGTGTAATACACAGACATTTTATGCATTATCCTCGCTGAACGGTCTAAATTTAAAATTCAGGCGCGGAGCCAAACTAAATAATGTGGAGAAATGACTATTTTTCTGGCGCCAATAGCATTAGAAACACGTTTCCCTCATTTCATTTCACACATAGCTAGGATAAGAGTTTTATCCTCCAAAGGTAAAGGTTCAGCTGTTTCTTGAAATTTACTTTTTTTCATTTTTCCATACCAATTCGAGCACCATTATGAGTACACTCGGAAAATTCAGATACACCAAAAAGAGAAAGAGTAACCATAACAAAATGACCCAAGATATATCAAGTGAGTGAACATGAACCAGCTTTATGAATTTAGGTAGGATGGTTTGGGCAAATACGAAGTTGACATTTTCGGGAGAAGTTGTGTATGGCGGAGGAACCACCTCCAGATAGCCTCTATTTCATTCATTTGGTATCATTGTTTTTCGGAATAATTTTTTTCCAGACTACCATGTCGTCTCTTGAGTTTCAATGTGTTCTATATGCCTACTGGCACATACATGTAGAACACACCGGAACTCAGGGGGCGACGTGTACATTTCCAGTACAATTGTTTTTTCTCTCATCGTTGCACGTACAGCATGTCAATATTTTTGTTTACATTATTAATAGGGTTAGTGCAAGCGAGGGTGTTAGGGGGCTACACCCCATCGGTGAGGGTTTCCCGTTTGAGAAACTTCTCCTTTTATTGTGCACTTGTCGGTATTCCCTATGCGCGTCGGGGATCCAAAGGCGTAGACGCTATATAGACTATAGGTCTATCTGGACGTCCACAGAAACGTTGTTCATATTTGCATTTTGACATTTACAATCATGGTCATTTTGAAATATTAAACCCAAACCGCTGATCGCGACTGTACCATTATCCGATTGGAATTGTTGGTCAGCACCCCCCCCCCCCCCCCCCACACACACACACACACTTACTCCTCAACACTCCGGAATTCCATCTGTCGAAAAATTAAATACTATATTCATTTATTTATTTATTGGAGCTTAACGCCACATCAGCAGCTAAGGCTATGCCGTGGAGATGAAAGGATCCATTTAAAAAAAGGATCATTGATCACTAAGAAATAACTGAAAACAAGTCATTCAAATATGAAATGTGACAAATAAAACTAAGGAGTGTGAACCGTAATGAGTAGGCGAGACCAGTTGTTTCAAAAATGCTGTGTAAATCAACCTGTGAAGTAGATATGGACAGATGAGAATTTAAAAGAATGAAAACAATTAAAATTTATTAAAATGGTTGATTACTTTCAAGAATGAGATAATTTTTTGCGGGCTTGTATGATAAAATAAATATCTTAAAAATCCAACAGTAAAAACAGTAAAATACAGCCCTCTAAGAAGATCAACCCTCTGCACACTGATGTCAAAATGCCAAAGTTTTCAGCAGCAAATATTTCCCATAATGCACTTTGATATTTAACCAAATATACCTTGTTTGACAGAGCTCAGTGAGCTCTGTCGAACAAGATATAATTGGTTAAATTCATTGTGAAACAGGAGAAAAACAGAGTGATTGGATAAAATTCTGATGCACCACCAGAGTGCTAGGGGTTAAAATCAGTAAAGTGTTAAACAATGTACTCTACTGACAACACCTGCTGGCAGGTAACACATTCTGGTCGCATATTACCCTCTAACAGAAATAAATGTGTAAGTCGTGTGTGACCAATATGACATCGTGTCAGTATTAGTATTACGTGATCCTTTCTACAAAGGTTACAAGACGAGTGGTGATCAAAAATAATTGGTCGGGAACGATGGAGCTTATTATTTGTCGCCCCATCCCAGTCTGCCTGCCCCAGAGATTTGATGTAATTATTGATATGTGATTTGAAATTACTGAAAGGAATGTTAAAATCAGTGAGAGGCATTGTTAGAGCCTGTTTTGCTGCACTGTCTGCTCCGGAGATACCTACATGTTCAGGTAACAAAACACGACATCATATTGGTCAGACATGAGAATATTCAACTGCTCAACCCTCACGTTCCAAAATGAAAGGGATCTTTAACCTGGGGTTGAGTAAAGAAAGCAATGCAGAAAGAGAATCGGAAAATATGATCGACTTCTTTTTTTGTACATTCTCGATGTGTTCAAGCGCTAGTTGCAATGCTTTAACTTCAGCTGTGAAAATAGAACTTGATTCGATATTCTGATTGAGGTGACCTGACCCCCCAGCAACAACAGCTGATGAGACGTTGTCACCATCCTGAGATCCATCCGTATAGATCATTGTATATGCGCTGTATTTTGACTTAATTTCAGCATATTTCAGCTTAAACTGCGGAGAATTTGTTTCAGACATTTTGGTAGAAGCAAGGGCCAAAATAACCGTTGTTTCGTTTTAAGATGCCAAGAAGGAGGCTGTGGTACACGTTTTTTTAATGGCATCTGGTTCAATTTTGGCAGACTTCATAAGGGGTTTAATTCTTATTCCCAATTCAAATTGGAGGGATATGTTTCTTGTGACAATTAAAAAATTCGATATTTTGAGGTTCTGCAACACAGGTACAAGCAGGATTTGCTGGATTAGAAAGCAGTCTTGAGACATAATCTAACTTTGATCTGACAAGTGATCTATACAGATGGATTAGTGTTTTCTGGTCAGTACCTCAATCGGTGCTACCAACTACCTTCAGAAGGTTCAGTGCTCGTTTACATTTCACCTTTAGTTGTTTTATACGAGGAGTGAAATTCAGTTTGTTGTCAAACAACAAACCTAAGAATTTCACTTCTCTAACCAACTTTAATAGGGCACCCATTAATTTTTAATTGCGGATCGAGGTGCTATTTCCGAAGTTTACAAAAATGTACACAATTAGTTTTGGTCTTCGAAAACTTGAGTTCATTTTCTGTAGCCCATTTGTGGATTCTATTTAAACACTACTGAAGTTGGCGCTCTATAGCATTCGTGCTTTTGCTGCTATAGCCGACTACAAATCATCGACATACAACGAAGAATCTACCATATTCTCAATTGCATCGATGATGCTATTAATTTTAACCGAAAACAGGATAACGGACAAAATACTACCCTGAGGAACCCCCAATTCCTGCTCGAGAGGATCAGATAACGTTGACCCAACACGAACCTGAAATCGGCGGTCATTTAAAAAAGTTTTCAATAAAAAGAGGCATACGCCCTCTCAACCGCATGTTAAAAGGATCCTTTAAACACCCATACGTCCACGTTGTATCATATGGCTTTTCCAGGTCAAAGAAGATGGCGACCACATGTTCTGTTCTAGCAGAGGCATCTCTTATAAACGTTTCAAGTCTAACCAAATGATCTACAGTAATTCTCTGAGTTCTAAAATCACACTGAACATTCGCAAATAGATTGTTCAGACAAAACCAGACAAGTTGATCACTGATCATCCTTTCCATGGTTTTGCACAGACAACTTATCAAGGCAATAGGCCTGTAATTACTAGGGTTGCTGTGATCTTTATCGGTCTTAGGAATGGGAATTACTATTGCTTTGCGCCAAGACGGTGGAAACTGGCCAGTCACCCAAATGCCATTAAAAATAGATAGCAAAAATTCAAGAGATGATTGTGGAAGATGTTTTAAAATTTGATAATATATTTCATCGGGTCCCGTGGCAATAACTTTTGCTCTATGCAAAGAGTCATTTGATTCGTCCATAGAGAAAGGCTCATTGCAATCCTCTAAATGTTTCGAGATAAATTTGATCTTTTGCTTTTCTTGTTTTTTTTTATAATTCTGGATTACAATTTTCAGAAGATGAATGTTTCGAAAATGTGGAAGCCACTTTGTTTAGAATCTCCTCTTTTGATGTAATGAGAGTATTGTTATCTTGCAGGTGTTGCACAGTTGATTTTTTTTCTTTTCCTTTGATCTTTTTATTCATTTTCCAGATTTTATTGATGGGGTCTTTCGATTAATTTTAGAAACATATGTTTCCCAAGACCTTTTCTTTTTTCTTTTTGTTTTATTAGTTGTCTTGTTTTTTTTCCGATTTATATGAAGTTTGTCCAAGTTATGTGTGGTTGGTGACTTATTAAATTCCCGTTCGGTCTGTTTGCGATCTTTTATAGTATCAAACCAGGAATGACTTTGCTTGCAATGTCCAGCAACTCCGTGGTAAAATGTTCTATTTGTTCTGCATTTTCGCCAAATTTCTCCCGTGTAAGGCGCTCAGAACAGAGCGACGAGAAAGTTTCTCAGTCAACCTTTTTTAAGTTACACTGGGGAACTCTCCCATCGTCTGCCGGAACTACACTCTCCAACACAATTGGGAAGTGGTCACTCCCGCACAAGTCTTCTTCTACCTTCCGAGAGAAATCGAGAAAGATGGAAGGGCATGCAACTGAAAGATCAATTGAAGTGTAAGAACCAAATGCGGGGTGCTGGTAAGTGTCTGTCCCATCATTGAAGAAAGACAAGTCATATTTTGTAATGAACTCTTCTACAGTTTTACCTTTTACATCTTCTTGACTGCTGCAGGAATTATCCCAAAGGGGGGCCATGTGACTTCAAATCATCCAACAAAATGTATGGGTCTGGGAGCTGTTGGACCAGCAGCTCAAGATCATTCAGTTGGATGATTTTACTTGATGAAACGTAAAGAGAACGTAATGCAATTGTCTCGTCTAAAGTTAGGCGTAATTGATCCCGAAGGTACAGCACTGTGAATAATGTTGTTTCTAACTTAGACGGACGTTCCACGAATATGAAGATCAGTTTCATCTGCCCAGGCATTATACGAAGTATAGTGCTTAAAAGCTGAATGATCTTGAGCCTCAGGTTTCTTTAAAAGAGTTCCAGGCAAAAAGCTACAGGTTTATATTTTTGGCTTAAAAGGCCCAGTTCATGAAAGTTGTCTCTAAAACCTCGACAATTTCACTGTATAATACTCTGTTTTGTTGTATTATCCATGTTTGAGTGGTGATTTTGAATGTGGGCGTATGGGCGAAATTGCCCCAGTGTTTCCTTTTGATAATGTTTTACTTGGGGACTTACCCTGAGAACTATTCTAGCGCAGTTTGGAAGAAAACGTGTCGTCAATGCACTGACATTTCTTCAATCCCTTCAAACATGTTGCTCACGACACGCTTTTGAAGGCGTTTGGGTAGTCTATCAGACTCCTGTTTTTGTTTTTCTTTTTTATGTCTTTTGATTGTTGCCGTCTCTGACTCTGACTCAGGTTTTGTTGGGATCTTTGTTGTGCATCTGGTTTTGATTTGCTGGAGTTATTCTTTTCTGCTTTGGGGTATTGTTGTGTTTTGCGTTCTAACTGAGACATGTCTTTTGTTTGTTCTGGATTTTTTCTAGGGTTTGGTATTTTCTCAGATGTTTGAGTAGTTGTATTTGTTTGGGTGGACGATGGTTCTGTTTGTTCTATTATGAAGGCTTTCACTAAGGATGGGATTGTTCCTTTAAGCCAAGTGTATTCAGTTTTGCATTCTGCTGACTTTGTTGGTAATTCTTGTGATACTATTGTAGCATATAATGGCGAAGAAGTATTCATAACAGGCTATGAATACATTGCCACAATATATCTTGCCTTTTTAAAACTGGCCTGCATTTAATTTTAAAACTGGCCTGCATTCTTTGGGAGCAGCCACATGGCTACCCTGGCAATTGCAACATTTAACGGCAATTAGTGTGTTCTTGACCACACTTGAAGCATACCAAAGGTTTGACCAAACGTTTGACAGTTGGAGCAGCGAAGTGGATTTGGAATATACAAATCCACTTTGACGTTCATATATCAAAGGTTTCATAAATGTTGGTGGTCGAGAAGAGTAAAATGTTAGAACGTAAGTGTTGTATTTTATGATTGATCCATCTTTCTTTATTGTAATATTTTTCAAATCCGAAACACCTTGTGGTTGTAGTTCCTTTTGAATTTCAAGTACATCATTGCCTGATAATTCTTTAGTTCTTATTACACCCCTGCTGTTATTGTGGGTGCGATGCGTAAATACGTTCACCTCGATATCTACAAGCTTTGTTGTATTTAGTAAAATTAAAGCCTGACATTCTTTGTTGCATTCAATCAGAAGAGCTCCTGTTGTAAGCTTGTTAACACCTTTAACTGTACCATCTAGGCCTTTAATGGCTTTTTCTAATGCAAGAGGATTGATGTTAGTTGCATTTTTATCTTCATCTCCTGCATGTATAATAATGAATTGTGGCCATTTTTGCGATGGTAGTTGAACATGTTGATATGAGTCAGTGTCTGAATCCGAGGATAGTAAATCACCACCTCATTTCTGTTTTTTTTTTATTATTGGTAAATCCATAGTGTAAAGTATTGTAATTCTTCACTTCATGCCTCTCGCCCTTACTTCGAGCCCAACTTAGAAGCTATGCCCCAGCTTAACTAGAGGTGGTGACAAAACCAAGAGTACATGAATGAAGCTATACTCCCTTGACGTTGCTGCTAATGCATACTGCCAGGGGATTGACCTGTAGAGTTTGTGGGAAGTGCCTGGGCGTGACGGTCATTCAACCAACCATTTCATTAAAAACCGAATACAACAAAAACTACTACTGACAACCGACGCAGTCAGTGCAACAGAAATCAGTGTTGGAAGCCAAAATACATGTACATTTACATGTATGTATTTCCTATAATTAACCCCAAACCTTCCAAAGGGTAACCTACAAAACTTTTACCTGACAACCCCCCCCCCCTCCCCACCACCACCCAATCATTTTTCACACAATGTGCAAAAATGCCCCCCCTCCATGTTTTTTTCAGGTGAACAGAAATTCCTCCCTCCATAATTTCTGGTGAACCAAAATCCCCCCCCCCCCACACTAATTTGTTAGAAGTATATTTAAAGCCATACAAAAATGTCCAAAACTTTTTACCACTCGAGGCCAAGCACTTCCTGAAACTCCAATAAAAAAATAAGTAACTGTCCTGATAAATAGTTACTGAGGCATGTTTTCTTGTAAATGAGTGTTTATGTAATTTACAAATTAAATACAAAAGTTTTTAATTCCTCTTGGAATGCTTTTTAACCTTTTGGTGTAAAAGGCCGGGGGGGGGGGGGGGATTTTTGTACTGCTCTTAAAACTGCTCTTAAAATAATGTGGGAGATTGTGATACTACCCTCAAAAACCTAAGGAGGGGGGGATTTTTTTAAGTGTGTAAAAATGATTGGGAGGGATTTTAGCTTCATTGTAATCCATCCAAAGATACATTTTACCTCTTTCATTTGATAAAAGAGTCATTTCTGCTTGAGAATTCACTGCTTTCTTTGAAAACTACCCCAATGATGTCAAAATAAAACTAAAATCTGCATCAGCAGACAATAGTTTGGGGAAAAATCTGTCTCATTCCACTCCACACAAAACAAAATGAATGTCAATTTTGTTTTAAAAACTGGTGTTGCAGCTATATAAATCACCAATATCAGTAGATAGTGCCATTTTATCCTAACAAGTGTCAAATTTTCTTCTACATGTACATATTGATGTGGTAAAATATAGCCCTGAATGTGTCCCCTAGACCCCCAGCATACCCACTTTCATCCAAAACTATGATATAATTCATAAATTAATTGATGTTGACACAAAACAAACTTCTTATGATATTAAATTTCTCATTTGTGATAGTTTTTAAATCACATTCTGGCTTCTGAAGATATTTCACAATGTGTTTGATGAATATTTTCCAATTTTTGTAAAAAAAGTTTTGTTTTTAAAAATCCCTCAGATTTTTTAATTAAGGCACCTAGATCATTGGTATGTCTCTGACAAAACATTACACATTGATTGTTTTCCAACAGCATGACAGTGCAGCTCATGTGGTATCTCATAGCACCACAAAAATGCCTAAAACCATCAAATATTGCATCTGTAGTGTGGTGCTTATGCTGCAAATACCCATAAAAGCACTTTCACAACCTTGGATTTAATCCCTACAGACACTCATGACACATTTTGATAAACAGAGTAAAATTAAGAAAAATACAATGTACATGTATGTTTTCCAGAGAGGATGAATCAGATATTCAAAAAGATTTTTAATGTTTAATATATTTGTGTATGTGTGTGTGTGTAAGGTGGAGGGGGGTACAGTGTGAAAAATAGTCAGAAGCCAGTTACTGAAAATGTACATGTACAACTGGGTAAATGAAAAGCAAAGAATCGCGGTCTGTGATGGACGGTTCTTGGACAACTTGCACCCTGGACGATTCATACCACAATTAGGGGGTACGAATTGTCTTGACAATAAGGTACAAATTGTCTAGACAAAAGGTATGAATTGTCCCAGTAAAAGTTATGAATTGTCTCCTTTTTGGTACAAGTTGTCTCAAGTAAGTGTACTAAACTGTCTCATGTCTTAAGTTAACTATTTAAATGTTTTTGACTCATGTTTTGGCTGAGTGAAATGAAAAGTCGACGGAGTGATAGTAATACAAACATAAACATATGCATGAAACAACCAATCAAAACATGCTTTATGCATAGAAATGAAACTTCAATGGGTGAGCCATCGCTTAACAGCATAAGTGAAAAAGCGATCTCTAATATTATCAACTTCGGGTCTGTACGTGGTAAAAGAAAATTTATAGTAGATAGTAATGGATGTAGTTTTACAGTTAAAACACTATTTTTTTTAATGAAGCCACAATAATTCTTTAAATTGGTGAAGATCTAACAATAAATAATTTTATGACGTCCCAAATAATAAGTTAAAGAACATGTCACCTTAATAATTTAATTAATTTAATTCTGAGCTCCCTCAATAGAGCATTTTCTTTTTGCCGTCGTGACGATGAATCTTTCAAGTGTCTACTTGCTTTTTACTTTAAGTCATGAAATTTGATATTCTGTGTCTTTTTCAAATAATAGAAATGACATCGCCTTTTTTATCCTTTCTCCAAGTTTATAATCCTCTCCCATCCCCATCTCCATGTATATTTTTTCAGAGCGGGTTAATTAAACAGGGTATGAATTTGCAGAAGCGGATACAAATTGTCCAGAGTGGGAACGAACTGTCAGATACTGCCCAGAGGAGGGGTACAAATTGTCCTGGGAAAAGGCACTAATTGTCCAGGCATTGGGGGTACGAATTGTCCAGCAAAAGGTACCAATTGCCAGAGGTACGAATCGTCCAGGCTATGAGTTTTCCAACTCACTGGTGGATGGATGGACAGACAGAAATGCCGTCACACATTTTGAAATAAATTAAATTTCAGTTTCCTTTTGAATGCTAAAACAAACTAGAATTAGTAGAAAGGAAATATTTTCTCTGGAATCAGTGTGCAAAAGTTATTTAGAGGTCGGTTCTGGGGAGGTTGGTATTTAGGCTTTTTAAATGACTTTTGCTATTTTTGGAGAAACCTACGTGAACTAATTATCAGAATCCCCACCTCCAGATGTTGGTCAGACGAGGAGCGAGGAGGGCGACGATATTGATTAGTTTGACGATGAATTCAGTTCTATTCTGGTTGCAAAGCCTAAAGCATCCAGGAATTAAAACATTGTTTAATAAAACACCGAGGAAGCGTAATTTAAATGGGAGTTCTGAGTGGTTCTGGTATTTAGAGAACACGTCGGATCACAAAATTGGCCGGCCGCTACACTGTAATTCTGACAGTCTTAAACTGACATTGTATTGTATCACTGGTAAAAATAGTTCATAGACTAGAGCCAGTGAATTTGTGAAGAAAAACCTTGGAAATAAACGAATATCGCTGTTCGCGTGCATGTCTGTTTCTGTAAAATTTTACTACAAGACTGCATGCCCGTGTTTTGAAAACAAAGATTTCCCCAGACCGTACGTCAACATAACTTGAATTCATCCGAACTCCGGCTGTTTCTAATGAAATCGGGCTAAGTTCCCCACAAATGAAAAAGGCCCACTAAAAGTGTCAATAAATCACTTGTTTTATTTTTTAATTCGTTGGCAACAATTTGTGAAGTGTTCGTTCTCAATTTAAAATTGAAACTGGGCTTGTGAATCTGACGAAACCGGCAACGGACGACATTGGCACTTCGAACTTTCAAACAATACCTAACTCGCCAACAACCACCTAACTTCGAAAGTCACTTCATTACTTAATTATTTCTCATAGTTTCCAGTATTCTGCGACAATATATTTTACATAATGCCCTTTGAAAAGCCAAAAACAATTAGATATCCGTTACAATGATTCTGGATTTTTTGCCAGTGGGAGAGCCACGCCGCCAGATGGCACCGCAAACTCTGTTGCATGGTATATAGAAAAATTATAAAATCATGGATACGTACTTGGGTTACCTATGTGCGCCCACGCCACTGCGTGGGTGTGCACTAATATGATAACTTCAATGCCGAAAATGTACGATTCATTGCAAGTCTACACGCAGAGTGATAGGAACAAAGTGCCAACTGATCTGGGTGTATACGTTACGACTATAAAACACAAAAAGAAGTAAATTTAAATTCTTAAGAATTCATGGCGACTTCGGTTAGCCAACAAAACTATACAAAGTCTATCAGATAAATCTTCTAACGCAAAACAACTTCCCAACACAAATTCCAAACGACTTCTTACAGAAAATAAAATCCCGCCAGAAAACTGGAAAACGCCATGCGCAAGCGCAGGTGAGGTGAGTTGTATTAACTGTCTCCCAGTAGGAAAAGACAGCAGATTTCTATTGTACATTTGTCAATAAACTTAACCTCCACTAACCTGAAATAACTCTTAAGTTGTAAATTAAATAAATACTGAAATGTTGTAAATTATCACACTTCCACGCTTTGAATCTTGACTGTTGCGATTGGAAACACTAAAAGAAATTCGACGGTTGCACGATTGAACACTTGGCGATTCCCTGTATTCTGATTGGCTGAGCATGCACAGTGACAATCACTAAGGGCCGTGGCTTTCTATCGGCTCGTTAACGACTTATCATGTATGTTTTATATGATACATTTTTATCGATAAGCAAGTCACAGAAGTTATCACCTTACTATTAGCACCTTTCCCTTTTTACTTTAGTTTAACAATTAAAGGCTATTATTGTCATCTCATTTGGTTAAAATTGTGGCTGGACGTTATTTTTACTTGATGGTGTCATTTTCTATGAGAAAAACGTAGTGGGACTCGTTTAACCCTTTACCCAACGTAACGGCCAAAATAGGCCAGCGCTATTCTAAAAAATCGCCAATTAATTTTCATTATTTTTTCATTTTATTATCTCAGAAACATAGGTTATGACCCCTCGTTGGAACGAGCTAACCTATGTTTTTGAGACACAAAATGAAACAAAAATGAGTTATTCGAAAAAATTTTTATAAGTGTCGCCTGCTTTTCATGTTAGGTAAAGGATTAACACAATTAACTGTTAAACATCTGCGGTGTTTCGATAAACGGCAAACCGTAATGAATGAGTTGTATTACAACAAAAGCATGTCAGAACTTGCTTTTCCAAGAAACAAACTTTATTAGTTATCAACTTTTCAGTTTTAGATGCTACCTGAACTTCCGCCATTTAAATTTCGCTGACGTTTAAAATGTATCAAACAAAGGGAGTAGGTGACCCATTGTTCAAAAACACAATAGATCCCCAAATTACACGCCCTGACACTTTCCATTGTTGCTTTATTGAAGCATGTCATATACATGTACTTCTCGCAAAGTACTGCACCATTTAGGTTTTGAAGAAAGTTTCAGGTGTTTTTTTATAAGAAAATGTAAATACTTTGAAAGTAATTATAGTTTTTAAACGAAAATTATTGAAGACCAACAGCTTTACAGTTGTTTGGAATTTATAAATGCTATGCCATTTAAATGTTTTAAACTTAATTATCCATTTGATGGATTATTTAGCGAAAGTTATTGAAGACCAACAACGTTTTCAATTGTTGGTATTTATACATGTGACGCCATTTAAAATTTCATTCAAATTAACGTATGTCATAAATAGTTATCAATGTTACGCCATTTAAAATTAAGTATCTAGTTGATAGATACTTTAACGAAAATTATTGAAGTTCAGCTTTTTACGCCATTTAAATTTAATTTAAAATCAATTTTCTGTTTGATTGATTCTTTAACAAAAGTTATTGAAGACCAAAAGCTTTTCAATTGTATAAATGTTACGCCATTTAAATTTAAAATGTCATTTAAATGATCATACGTCATTCAATTATTAAGGGGACTGCGTCATGGCAATTAAAATTATCTGCTAACTCCTTTCATGTGTTAGGAGGAGTACGCCATAGCAATTAAAATTATTTCATTTTTTCTTTAAATATGACCGCACCCTTACCTCCTTCACCCCTCTCCATGACCTCCCTTGACTCCCCTACGCGGAGGAAGATCATACCTTCACCGACTTCTCGGGCCAACGGGCATCGATTCGTGCATTTCTTACTACTTAGCTAGGACCCTTTGCTTCTCCTAAAACCCCGAATGGAAGTGGAGTTAGGGGCTAAAATCCAAAGGCTCCTAATTAGGACCACTCACTCCCCCTCCCCCACCCCCCCCCCCCCCCCCCCCCCCGGCGAGAAAACATTGCATCATTTTTTGTTCCAATAACGAGTCTTAGACATGAAAAGCGTGTGTAGCCCTGTATTGGAGACCGTTTCTGTGTTAAACAAAAAAAATAATCCTCCTACAACACTCCCCCCCCCTTCCCCTACACACTTCCCTTCAATAATGACTTAATCGTAACAAGATAAAACCTAAATTAAAGTAAGATATGCACTCTTTTAGAAAAGGGATATTTATTGTCCCTCACTTTGTTCTCAAGAAAAAAACTGTGCACCATGAAATTTATAAGACCATAGATCATGATGAGGTTGAATCGGTACATGTCGCATATCTGCGCCTTCTTGCTATTACGGTTGTTCATAGGCTCGTTATATGGTGAAACTTGGTGAAAACGCATGTCACAATTCTCGACTTTCTGGAGAAAAATCTTCCCAGTACCTCATATTTCACAATCTTTGGATTGTTTCTGACTGTTTTGCATAAAGTGTGATGTCTGTGAGCCCCGAACGCGGAATTCTCAGTTTTATCCTTTAGGCAAGTGGGTATATTTGCAGCCAACCCCACTCATACTAGGGCTACGTGTTTTAAGGGATAATATTTAGCCAAATGTTCTCCTCGTGATTTTTGTTCAATGTGGCATCTAGAAGAGGATATATATATATATACATTTTGATTCATCAGAAAGCCCACAAAGTACGATAAGGAGAATCATCATCACTTATCTCCAAATTCTCCTCATGTTACTTTCTCTATAGCCGGGGCGCCGGAGCCGCCCCGACCACCCCGACCACTGTCGGCTCAAAAATTTGCCGATCATAACATTTTTGTGATCGACCTTCAGCTGAACGTCATTCATATCAAATAACTAGGCTATGATTTTTTAATTTTGTTCTGCGGATAACCGAAAATAGTGCGCGCATAGATCGTCTTGTTTCTTTAATATTGGGCACACAACGGCGGCTATTAATGACGAGTTAACGTAAGATGAGCAGATTTTGGGAGCTACTTCTTTAGTATTCCAACCGCTTCGGAAACGGTTGGAATAGGAAAGAAGTAGCCCCAAACTTGGTCTGGTCATTTTTCAAACATTTTTGGGGGGCAGGGCCGGACTTACGAATTGGCAGACATGACGGACGCCCAGGGCCCCCACATTTGTGTGTGTGTGGGGGGGGGGGGGAGAGGGGGGGGAGAGGGGGGGGGGGTCCCCACATTAAAGTTCGTCTTTCGAGGAACATAATACGACAAAATATTAATGGGAATTTTGCCATATTATGTTTCTCGAAAGACAAACTGCATGCATTGTCATTTTTTTTCTCCCCCCACCTAATCGATGGTAACAATTAGAAAAAAACAGGGATCTGGGTGAAGTGGTCGGGCCAGTGTTTGGGCCATTCCGGCGCCCCTGTATAGTTACCGTGCAAACAACCATCCCTATCGTTAACTTGTATATAATTGCTCTACAGAACATTTTAATAACAGGAGAACGTAAAACACGAAAGCAAAACAAAAAATGGAATCATTATTATTATCGGTGTTATGATTGTTCACCTTGATCTATTTGCGTGCCCATTAAATGGCGTTTCGTCTATTGCGCTGTCGTCCATTGTAATTCATGCTTTCAGAAAAGGGGTAACAGGACGTCCGTCCGCGTAATGTGCACGTTCAGCTGCTGAAAAGATATTTTTCAAAACATTTCAGCAAAACAATATCATGTATCCCCTCTTTGGAAAGAACTCGTTTCAATGAGAGGTCACATGATATGGTTTTTCTGACATTTTTGAAAAAAAAAATAAAAAAATTATATTTAAAATAATAAATTTTGATATCATCTGCGTTGGAAAAAGGATTAATCATCACCAAACTATTATGTAATAGAGATGGGCGGTATCGGTATTTTGAGTTCGATGTCTGTTTCGATTTGTTTACTTTTTGGAGGGGTGGTAGAGGAGGTGACGCGGTTATAGGTTAGATTCGTATCAGACAAGGCTGGGATTACACAAAGGGGAATTCACACCAGGAAACTACAGAATAAGTTGTTCTTGTATGATTCTACAGGAACGCTCCAAATGTCACCGCCAATGAGCTCAACATTATCATTTTTCGCCGAACTCAACTCAGTTTTTTACTTGTTCTGAACACATCATTATCTTTAATGGCCTATTTCAGGCATTTTTGATCTCCAAGAACATGCCATGAACATGCCATCATTAGGACAGCCTGCTGATAATACTATTTGGGTAGTGATTTTTAGCAAAGTCTTGGCTGCCTATTATAGACAACTAGACATGAATAGGTTGTAGTCCAGGTGGAATTCAAGACAATTCTCCGAGACCCCAGGTGGTTAACAAAACTGAAGAAAAAATCAGTCACTTCTTTCATGAAAATGAACATTTCATCAACAAGGCATTATAAATAGCGAACGTAGGAAAACTAGATAATCAGAGGATTTCGGTATTCAATGATGCCTCAGTTCAGATTTCGGTATTCTCACACACACAACAGGTAATATTGATACGACGCAGCGCTTCCACTTACACCTATACATACAGATTATCATGATTTTGTCCTGTCATTTCTGTCAGATTCGAGGTGGTGACCAGAATGGGATTTCAACGAGCCGGCTTTGCCGGCGAGTTGTAATCCCATTTTTGGACACCACCGAGAATCTGATGCAAATCACAGGACATGCACATTATCATGATAATTCATTTATCTAACATTTCTGTCACATAAACAGATTAAATCTTAAATTATTAAGACAGTTTGATGACATAACGAAAGGCGAGGCAAAGTTAAAAAAAAACATATTTTATGGAACAGTATTGTTGTGAACTCCAACAATGAGTAACGCGGTCACCGCAAATTCAAAGTTGTTATTATTCTCCCCCAGTGTCACTGCCTATAATGATCCGCTTGGCTTTACGAGAGTGCGACGTCGGCACATCCAAAGAAACCGAGTAGGTGCAAAATTGAATTGTGCAGTTTTTATTTATTGGGTGTGGAGGGGGGGGGGGTGGGTGGGTGTGGCTATTAATAGTTCTGTCGCCAACTGTAAGGAATTTTGTTTTGTTTTGTTAGCGAACGACTGAGACGCACAAAGAATATATACAGTAAGGCCTATAGCAAAGTGTACCGTTAGGTGATATTCTTTTGTTAATGACGCCATATTAGCGCCTTATTTTGGTGATATTCCCATAGCAATAGCGCGATATTTTCAACATGCTGTGGCGAATATCGCAAGACAAACGCGCGCGTGGTGCGATGTTTTCATAACTATCGTTAGTAAAGAATTCCAGTCACTTCGGCCTCACTATACAATTTCATTTCGGCCCCCAATAATTTTTTTTGGTAATTTTATCATTAACAAGCATAATTCTTGCAGTTGTGTACAGTTCCTATTCCCGTTCCAATTCGAGGTTCTCTGGGGTCTGACCTCAGCAGTACTCTACTGCCAGTGCGCACATTCAAAACAAATGAGTGTATTGGACTTCGCTTCCGACTCTCGTGGATTTATAAGCAATATGATCCCTAAGCAAAAAAGTTCTTCGGGTCGCAAGGGATTTCAAATCTCACATCGTCCATGTGCGCCTTTGCTTAATCCCAGCTAGTCAGTTTATATTACTATCCTTTTACTTCGGTAATCGGTAGCAAGATGCAACCCTGCACCCCTGCTTAAAGGATATCTCCATTGGGACCTTCTTCGTTGTGATGTTTCCCAGGTTAAGTACACACTCTGCATATCTTTCTACTGTACTTCTAAGCACTTTTCTGTCCGCAAGATAACTCGAAAACAAATTACCCTATCTCGTTGATATTTGGCATACTGACGGAGAGTCACAAGTGCTCTGAACCCAATGTTTTTCAGATCCCTGGGGTATTACGGGTGTCCTTGGAGGTTCTTTGAAAGTGGGTCACGCCCATATCTCAGGCGAGGTATGACCTATGGGCCTAGAACCAACACCACATGAGTCGACACTCGATATAGGTTCAAAATATCGGTCAAGGTCACTCAGGTCACTTAGGGGTCACTGAGTGCAATTTTCAGAATTGCTGGAAATCACATTTTTGTACCCCCTAATGCATTCCAGAAGTTCGTACATGCATTTTTTATACTAAAAGACGTGGACGTGGCAAAAAATTCTGAAAGTGTGTCACGCTCATATCTTAAGCATGATTTGACGTATGGACCTGGGACCAACACCAAACTAGTCAAAATTCGATTGCGGTTTAAAATATGGGTAAAGGTCACCGTGGGGTCACTGAGTGCATTTTATCAGAATTGCCGAAAATCACATTGTTTGACCCCCTAGTGTTTTCCCTTCATCTGACTCTGAATGCTGTACACGTTTTGGCCTTTCTGGTAACTTGGAAAAATTTATTTGATTCCTTAATTAATATCTTTAAATACTGTTAACGAAAACCTATTTCTGTAAAATTATTTTATCCCCGAAAATAAGCCTCCAATGTATTCCCATTACTTTCATAGAGGGGCGCTGTGGCTCAGTTGTTAGAGATACAGGCTGCAAGCCGAGAGGTCCTGAGTTCGAATCTTACCTGCGGCAGCCGCCTTGTGTCTTCACACTTCACCCACATTGCCCATGTGAGGACATGGTGACGTTGTGTACTAAGGCATTCTGCACGTCGATGATGCACTTGCACTAACTCTGCTTGTGTGGCGTTAGTATGTTGACAGTTGCTTGCCGCTGGTTGGCGGTTCTCTTCGGGTTCTCAGGATTCCTCCATCCGTAAAACTGTCCAACACGAGGTGAGCCGGGCTGTCGATAGTGCCATTACACCCCAATAAATAATATTCACAGAAGACATGGCTTGATGGTGTAGTTGGAATATTTTTGTCTTCTATGCACTGTTTGTCAACACGATAACCCGAATTCAATCAATCCTGTCTCAATGTTTTCGGTAAACTGATAGACAGCCTGACATTAGTATTCGGTCATCTATGATATGGAGACATGTGGGGTATTGGGGCTCTAAAAGTTAAAATATATTTACAACATACACTGGCAAATGAGTTCGCAGATGCAATAGCCATTATCTAAAACGGAAGAAATTCGCTCATATATAAATGACCAGAGAGACACCTGTAACTGTTGCATGGAATAGCATTGTATATTTATTTAATATCATGTTACAAACAACACTTTCCTATCAATTTGAACAAGGAAGAACCCTTCACTTTTCAAATCATTTTTAAAATTTATTTATTCTCAATCATAATTCAGGATTGACAATTTTTAGGATGGAGTAGTGTGTGGCTTTCTCGAAACTCCTGTCACGGTTATAAAGTAATGAAATTGAACATTTGATTGGTCTGTTTTTAACCCTCATAATAACTCAATGTGAGTACAAACACTTTTAATATAACTCATGGCTACAGAACGTTTTCGCTTTCTTCTCAGTAACATTTAATTCTATGTGGAATGTTTTCAGTGTGCTTTCCAAAGTAAGGCATTCTTAATCCTTTACCCACTAGCACCCTTACACACTAACTCCACACAAGCAGGATTAGCATTGGTTGAAGATGGGTGCACCATTGATGTGCGTACACCTTAGTACGTCGCGCCACAGTGCCCCCACGTGGGCAATGGGGTGAAGTGCCTTGCCCAAGGACACAGCGCGGATGCCACAGGTGGGATTCGAACCGAGAACCTCTCGGCTTGCAGCCTGTACCTCTGCCAACTGAGCCATTGCGCCCCTTTCAAAGAATTAAAACGGAGTATTTCAAGGGAGTATTTTAACCCTCTCGATATCTTAATTAGGGTCTCTAATTTTTTATTTTATGAAAAACCGTGAATAATAAAAAACCTTTCCATTCTCACAATGCTGTTCTAAACACACATGGGCATAGATGAGACCTCGGTATTTGCAAATGTCAATTAGTCTTCAGATAGGCTCTTGGGGGCCTTTAAGGGATTTTAACGTCTATATTCCAACATTACTGAACTCTTTTACTCGTAATATATTTTCCAGAGGTACCATGCACCTTAAGATTTTCTAGCTAAAATGAATATTTGCTATCATCTACAAATATGGAAGATCCGGAGTTGGTGAAGCCCATATTTGTAAAGTAGTTTATGCTCATACTTCGGGCTCGGTATGACCTATAGACATGCAACCTACACCAAGTTGAAACTTGCTGGAGGCTCAAAATGTAGTCCACCTCAATGCGGTCAACAGAAGTCATTAAGAGCATATTTTCCCAACCTATTAGGCATTGTATTTTATACCAACCAATGCAATTTTGAAGATTATACATGTATCTCATCATTCAAATAAATGGCAGAGGCAGCAATGCCAAGTTCTGATTCCTTGATCGAACCCTATAAATGGTGTGCACATATATACTTTTTCTGGTTCCTTAAAAACATTTTTCTGATTCCTGTATAAATATCTATCTGTAAATACTGTTAACGAAAACCCATTTCTGATTTGTTAAAAACTATTTTACTCCCGAAAATAAGCCTCCAGAAATTCTTTTTTCTGTATAGTTTTTTCCTGATACTTTAACCCTTTTTCACACATACTTGAATTTACTGGGTGCAGTAAATTCTTTTTCTCTAGTTAAAACATGTCTTTGTGTACTTGTTTGTTTTGTAATTGCATTGAAATGAGCGTTGTTAACAATTTATTGAGTGTTTATGTGGGTTTACTGTTTAGCACTGATATGACTTCACTAATTTTTTCTGCCTTCTTTAAGAGAAATCTTTACTGTTAATAATTAGTTTTCTTTTTAAATATGTACCATTCTATTGTTTGTAACTAGCTCTTTGGGCTTCGCCATCTAAGCGCGTTCGACTGGCCAAATACTGACCAACTGACGCGTTATTCTTAAAAAATATCGCGATATTCAAATACGAATGTGGCGCAAATATCGCCCAAACAGCGCGTTATTAGCGCGATCAGGCTTCCACTTTATTGTAGGCTGTACTGTATTCATGCGTCGTTTCTGATTGCCTGCCGCGTTACCGGAAACGAGATGTCTATATGATGCGGGACCAGAATGAGGCGTCCATATGATACGGAATCGGAACAAAGTTATGTGATACGTACCGTTTCTTGTGGTTTTCAATCCAAAATCTTTAAGATTGTTAGATAAATCGTATTCTCTGTGGCCTAGCCACAGAGAGTACGATGTGTCGGATTAAGTCGTTTTAAAACATAGATGTTCTCGTTTGCATGCAGTTGCTGTGAACACTAAGACCCTACTGGGTTACTTTTATGTAGACTCCGTTTCAAAAACAGTATCAAAGTGCCAAGGCGTTCCAAAGAAACTAGCTGCATGGTCCCGGTGTTATAATGCCGTTTTTGCTACTTCGAGGTTATCGCTGTTTTATATCTGCCGGAATCACATATTAACAGAATTACACATATAGTGATAATATATAGAGAGTAATCGCTTGACTGGACTGGGTACGTGAAATAATTGATGAGAGGTGAGGGACGTTGTACTAACACGAGTGCGCGAATGCGCTCGAGTGTTTTACAATATAGTCCCTCGCCTCGAATGAATTGTTTCACATAACCAGTCCAGTCAAGCGACTACTCTGTTTATTACTTTTAATTATTAACGATAATTATTTTATTTAACCCCTTACCTAACGTAACGGCCAAAAACGGCCAGCCTTATTCTCAAAGCTCGCCAATTAATTTTCATTATTTTTTCATTTTTTGTCTCTAAAACATAGATTATGACCCCTAATTGGAACGAACCTATGTTTTTGAGACAACAAATGAAAATAATAGTTATTCAAGAGTTTGTTTTTGCAAGTGTCGTCTGCTTTTCATGTTAGGTGAAGGGTTAAAAAAACCAAAAAAAACCCAATGTAGTCCCCATAACACCCACGGCAATGCGTCTTCGTTTGCGTGCACGGATACCTGACCGAATTGTTGATTGTGTAATTCACTTGTGAAGTTATAGTTTATAATCAAACACGGAAATCGAAGTAAATCACACTTTAGAAAGTAATGAACCTGGATAAAAAAAATACTTGGATCCTGCGAAATATTCGAAATGGATTCAAATTTCGAATCGCTTGTCCGATTCGATTCGATTTTCGAAGACCTGACCGCCGAATACTGAAATCGAATATCACGAAAACTGATATCCTTTCTTTTCGCGTATGCAGTTATATATATGGTAATTATTTCTTTCTAATTAAATTAATATTAATAAAAACTGGTTACGAAGAGCTGCCGGGTAGTTATTATTTTAAAAAGTCAGTAGCCTGTCACGAATAAAATTATTATGGGCAACATTATGCCAGAACGCATGCACGTGTCTCAGTTTTACAGAATGTTTGAACTTGAAAGGGTGGGTACGCAAAGAGACGTATCAACCGTGATCTGCGCGGTCACTACATGTACCGACTGAATGACCGATTCGAATACGGTTTGAAATCGAACCGCAAACACGCGATTCGATTCGTACCCAATACGAACGGAAAAATTCCGATACGCAGGGCCTTGTAAAATATGTCTGTCAACATTATCGGTCTAATCCGTTTGTAATATTTACATGCAGTAGTGCAAAGGTGCTTATATTTTAGAGATTTCATATAATATTTTCTCAGATGCTATTACAGAGTTGAAAAATATTAATTTTCTGAAAATGTCAACAAAAGTATATCCTGTGACCCCTCATTGAAACGAGCTCTTAAGCTCGTTCCATTGAGGGCTCACATGATATATTGGTTTTGTTGAAATATTTTGAACAAATTGAAAAAACATTTTTTTTTTTAATCACAAATTTTGATAGCGTCTTCGTTGGGTAAAGGGTCAAATCGGTTTTGTAAAGGGCGTTTCGAGGAGGTTGAATGTCATTGAACCATAGCTTTGCCCTGTAGGGTTACTAATATTGATGAAAGTACATTGAACATCGGATCTACGTTTTGGCTAAATGCCGAAATTTTGACACGGAATACCATTAGATGCCGTGTGAAGAAATTACAAAACTTATCAGAAACAAGGGATAGGTACATCCTCTTATACTCGCGTTACGGTCAACTTGAGTTGGAGTAAATAGACTGGTAGTCATATATTGATGCGGGATTTACATTAGATGTGGACAGTACCAGTACTATAGCCGTTGTGTCGTAACAATCTGGGTATGGATTCGATTCGAGTTACGATTCGGTTTCGAACCTTTTGCCTGATTCGATTTGAGATTAGATTCGAGAGAGAAATCGTGATACGCCGGTCCTAACATAAGCAATAGAAAATTATATATCTTGTTTTTGTTCTAGGTAAACACGACACTTGAACCGTTAAATCTAGCAGAAGTGAAATAAATGGACCTGAAGGGTAAAACATCACGGATCAAAAAACTATTGAGAACTCCGAGTAAATTATCAATCCCACTTCAGTGAAGTAGTTTATTGCATTGATGAAGTACTTTCCCAAAAACCTGAAAAAAGTCTAGTACAATATTTATAACAAAGAAACAGATTTCGATCTGTCATTCAGTGTGAGTATTTATTCATGTTTCGAGAGGATCTACAATTGTTATGTTAATACAGCCATTAAAGGATGTGCACATAATCTCAATTCAGATATTGATCAGCATGTGGAATTCTTCGGTACGAATATCAGTTATCACCAGTTTGAATATTGCTAACCAACAGCCAGTATTTTGTACAAACCTCACTAAAGCAAATCGAAATATCGGAAAAACTTTCAAGTGGCAGAAGAAAAGTTATGGCTCGTCGTTTATCCCTCTGCACACTGCTGCCGAAATATAAAATTTGATTCCACATGCATATTTGTCCCATGATGCAACTAGAAAATAACAAAATTTTATCAATAAGACTAAAACCCCCTGCTCTGATTGGAGAGCTCGCTTAGTATATTCTATGTTTACGGCTCAAGTGGCAAACGTTACCGTCTGACGCCACAACGCGACAAATTTGCAATGAAGTCGTCCGTTTCGTAACTGCTTCATCAACGGAGTGACTAGCCAGCCGCTTCATTCATCTGAATGTTTCATGCGTGCAGCAGGCGGTGTTCCGGATGAAGTGTTGTTTAAATTACAAACCGATTTACGATTTGAACTAAGATGAAATGAGTTTATCTGGTTTATTGATTATTTACCCAGTGCCGTCGTGGATACACGAGGTGTTTATTTACAAAACCTGTGACCGTTAAACTTTGCCTTGAACAAGTCAATTTTTAACGGTCACAAGTGTTGTAAATAAGCCTCTCGTGTTTCACGATGCAGGTTTTGGGCTATGCGTAGTGTCTATTGGAACATATGCGTTACTGTGATGACTTAACGGAAAATGGTCTGAGGTTTGCGGCTCGGAGCTTATGTTCAGCCGAGACGCTTTGCGTCTCGGTTGAACATAAGCTCCGAGCCGCAAACCTCAGACCATGTTACCGTCAAGTCATCACAATAACTTATAATTTTTGACTGAACTCAAAGAGTTCCGACAAACAAGAATGAACTGGTTAAATTCCTAGTTATATTATGGGAACTATTTTCAGTTTAACGCTTCGCTATTTTGACATCAGTCGTTGGAGGGGTAATATCTTATCCAGTTATTCGTGATTAGATTCGTTCAGATAAAATGTTATTTACATGGTTAGTTTTACTGAATTGGAGATTTGTCTGGGATTATTTTCTTTCTTTCCTCACTAACCAATATGGATCAATGTGCGGCCGTGTGCCAATTAACGGCAATAGCTCTCTTTACCAGAAATGTTTCAATAATTCGGAATGTTTCAATGGTACTGTCCAAAACGACCCTTTCGATGCAAACACCAAACTATACACTAAAATTAATTATTGACCTAATCACTTCCCAAATACATCCTCCCAATGCAATAGAAAAAACCTTAAATTTCGATCAGTTCAGCTCACCTCAACTGCATCTATGTTCCACCAGTTGCCAGTGGTTTTTCCATAGAATTAGGGGTTCAGTTTATTTAATTGGTCCATGACAAAATCCCCTCACGAACAAATCCCCCAGACAAAGTCCACCTGACAACCACTACCCGACAAAATACCCCAACAACAGAAAAAGTGCCTTATAATAGTATTCACGGATTATAAATAAATAGCATATTTACACACTTCTGGTGTAAATGTATTTGATCTGCTTTGCAGACTGCATTTTGGTCTTTCAAATTTAATTCAAATTGAAGCAATCATCGCCCATTTAAATAACCTTTTGGACAAAATACTGAGTAAGGCGAAATTTTATTGTGTTCAACTGCAGCATTTTTAAACCTATACTTCATCAATGTACTGTAAATAAATGTCAGTGATTTTCCAGTAGAAATTAATGTGTGTGCCGTGTTTATACTTGGTAACTGTAGTTCCTGCAAGTCTTGGGATTTTGCAGCAGACAGATTTTGTCAGAGGGATTTTGTTTGAAAGGGGAGGAGAATTGTGTCGAAGTGAGATTTGGACTAATACTAGAATAATACATCTAAGTGAATTCGCTTGTATACTATCGAGAAAAGTATGGGATATTTGATAAAAGTGGGATATATGAAGACATATTTTTATACTTTCATCAAAAAGACGATTGGGGCATTGCACTGTGACATCAGGTGAATGATTTCAGCGATAGTTGGATGCCTGAGAAGCACACATTCCACGCACTGAGCTGTAAAAGACATGGACAGACCGTCAGAGAATTTACCACATTCAGTCCAAGACCTCAATATTGACCTTTTAAATCCACCTCGATACGCGAGACAAGCACGGAACCCACGTGGCATCCACCTCACCAAAAGTCCAATATCAGCTTTACTGAAGTTATTCCACGCTTCCTGCAATACAGCAGCGAGTTCCTGGTCATTGGTAGGGGGCTGTTGGCGTTGTCATAGACGCCTACCAAGCATATCCAAGACATGCCCGATTGGTGAAAGGTCTGCACTTAGTGCTGATCAGGGCAGTGTAGTAATGTTCTGCTCCTCGGGGAACTCTGTTGCGACACGGGCCCTGTGTGCTCTTGCATTGCTATCTTGAAAAATAAATCGACGGCCGTGACGTCGCACAAATGACACAACATGAGCTGCTAGCATGTTGCCCCTGTAGTACTGCCCCGTGACACGCTTTTGGATGACACGTAATGCTGTTCTGCTTGTCATGGCTATGCCTCTCCACACCATAATTGATCCAACACCAAAACGACCGTGCTGCCAAACGGTTACGTCATGGTATCGTTCGTTCCGCGACCGCTGTCGCACTCTGTTTCGCCTGTCGCGGAAGTCGAGAGTGAACCTCGATTCTTCGGAAAACATGACGTTGCTCCACCAACGATTGTCCAAGCGCTGTCGTGTTCCACACCAGTTACTCCTTGCTGCGATATGACGGTCAGGCAAACGCGGAATTATTCGAGGTTATTGAGCGTACAAATTCCAGCTGTGTAGGCGATTTCGAATTGTCTGACCACTGACTCGCATATCTGTCGCTTGGTGCAACTGCTGTCCAGTGTTTGAGGCACTTTGATGGCGGGTTAAGTAATGCTGTGGTTCGGATGAAACAATTCTGGTTAACAGTTGTCGCCGATAGACGACTTGACCGACGTCTGACATCAACATTGCCGGTCTGATGGTTGCGTGACCACAGCCTACTAATCTCCAATTGAGTAACGTTGAGAATTTCAGCCACTACAGTGTGTCTGTTGCCAGTTTTCAACATGCCAACGGCACGTAAACGTTCGTCACATGTCAGTCTTCGCATACCTGAAAAGGTACGTTTCGGCTAGAAAATATTGGTGAACGAGTTTAGAGCAAGAAAAGAACGACGGGACTTCCGAAAAAGTACCTCCAGTACAAATGGAAATTTCAAAACGTACCCCACAGAGATTAACGCGGCGTCCACGCGAAAAACCAGCATGAGGTTTTCAAGGGCTGGTGACATCTTGATGATCAACACTAAACTTGATAACTTATTGATATGTCCAATCACGCGTATCATCCAATACTATTTTTTCCGAAAATATCTACATCAGTTTGGATGTCCACTACTTTTTTAATTATTTATTTATTTATTGGTGTTTAAGGTCACATACTTGAGCACAATGGCTAATCGTGTCCGTGACAGTTTTATGGGTGGAGGGAGCGGAGTTTCCCGGAGAGAACACCGAGCATCGGCTGGCAACTGTCAGCTCCTCAACATTCTAACTCTATCCAAGCTCCGGTCAGGCAGGGTTACTGCAGTTGAAGACATGTGCACCATCGACGTGCAGTGCGCCTTAGTAAACGGCGTCATCGTGCCCCATTTAGGTAACCGGGATAAAGAGCCTTGCACAAGGACACAATTCGGGTCGTCCCGGACTGGGATCGAACTTGGGGCCTCTGGCATAGAAGTCCAACAGTCTACCACTGAGCCACCGCGCTCCCACTTTTTTGAAAGGTATACATTACCAGCGCGGTATATATTGTCCGAGTGTTAAAAACGTTGTTTGTACATGATGGCCCAGAACTCTCACAAGCAGTTATCGCATCTTAGACCGTTCAAACAGCCGTTGGCGAACGAGTGCGAATTCGACATATTCGCTCGAAAGGAAAAATGTACGAAATTCGAAGAAACATCAACCTAAAAAAATCTTCTCAACGTTCTCATAGCAGATTAGACCTTCAATCTATCGTTGGCGAATGCCGGCAAAAAACGCTTTGAGAGTTCTCGGCCAGCATAAAAATATGCGTTTTGGGAGTTCTGAGCCACCGACGTTTCAGACGGTTGAGGGTGCGATCCGATCGGTAAAAAACGATTGAGAGCTCTAGACCAGGAAAAATCGATCTCAAAACGTTTTCTCGACGCTCGCCAGCGGTGTAAAGTGGGTGTAAAGTGAAGTTACCCATCGTAGGATTTTCCAAACTCGACAGGAAAAAACCCTCGAGTTTGGAAAATTAGAACCGATGGTTATCCCCACTTCTGACGTAAGTGGGTGTAAAGTTGGAATACCCATAGAGGATTTTTCCAAACTCAACAGAAAAACCTGAGTTTTTGGAAAACCCCGTGATGGGTATCTCCACTTTTACAGTATAAATAGAGCTTCTGCACGCTACAATCATCAGTCTGTTTTATCAGGCTGACGAGCAGGTCGCATTTTAAAGTGATCTTTACTTTATAAACTTAGTGAGAACTCCATTTGTCACGCTTGAATGTATTACGGGTTTTCATTCAATAAGTCAATTGTCAGTTAAATTGTTTAACTGAAAACTATTCTATGGATGAAAGCGGAAACAGTTCAAAAGATTAATTGATGTTATTTTTGGAAAGCGCTACATTTTCTGACATGTTTTATTCGAGATTTTAATTATTCATGTTCTTTCTGATTTTAACACGTTTGAAACGGATGTTATTTAATATTTTAACTATTTATCGAAGTTTCATTTGTAAAATGTTTTTCCCTCAACTGGTTTTAGTTATTATATATTAAAGACCGAAGATTTTATTTTCTTAAAAATACATTTAATTTTGAGAATAATAACATAGTCAACGTTACAACACTCTAAAAAGAAATATTAATAATCTAGAGAACAAAAATGTTTTACACATCAAAGATTCCAAGTGAAGAGATTAATTCCTTGACGAATATGAACGAGTCAAGAAAAGCATTCGATCCGCCGACAGAAGCAGACGATTGGGAGAGATGGAATTAAGACGAGAGACCACCAAACTATTCAAGCCCGTGACGGAGGTTCAGGAACGAAGCAAGGAGGAGATCATTGAAGAATTGAGACCCATAAAAGAAAGTTCTTTGAGAACGGGTTCGTTGCCTGGTAGTTTTACAAGGGAGTTTTTCTTTTAAAGATCACCACCGGATTACGTTCCCATGAGAATCGAAACCGATGTGAGCGAGAGCGATGAGGCAGCTTCAGCTATCACCACTGATAGCGTCACACCGTCCGATGATGGTGGTAAGAGAGATCTGTTGTATGGAATTTACAGGGTTCGAGTGGTAGGACTTTCGTGAGCGACACTGAAGTGTGAGAGGATGATGAGAATTTAATCGTTGGTTCGAATAGGTATGAATTAACTCCTGGACTGAGCAAATTGCTCCTTTTTGACAAGACTGGAGATTACGCGGATCAGTATTTCGACAATTACGGCGACATTCTGGTTCAGACCCACGCCATGAAGAGGAATAACGATGCCAGAGAGATGAGACCATAGGCTAACAGAGGTTACAAGTGGACGAAGGTGGTGAAACCCATATGGGATATGAATAAGAAATTCATCAAATCGGTGACTGGAAAAGGAGTGATTTTGACGCTCTGTTCGAGAGATTGAAATTGTTGATGGCTAGTCGGTGCGCTGGTAATACTGGAGTGGATAGTGAGCATATGCGACGAATTGTTGAGGCAGAAGGTCTTGAATAGACAAGATTATAATAGGTTGATGAACGAATTGAAGGATTGATATATATAATAAGTAGAGAGAACAAACAAAAAATAGATAAATAATAAACAGTAAATCTACACTAGAAATAATAAAAGTATTTAAACAACAAACGATTTATGAGTGAAAGAAAACAAAATATATATTATAAAATAAAAATATGTTGGTGATAAAGAACAGGGGATACGTTAGAACTTACGTTCAAGGCGGTTCTGTCATCGTTGATTCTATAATGTGAGCGTTCACGAGCAATGCAGGTAGAAAACTTGCATCAACCGGTTTGAGGTCAGTAAGTAGACGGCTTTGGATGCTGGTAAGAACGCCACTTCTAGAGCTAGTGGTAGGATTGCTTTGGCAGCTGGCAAGAGGGCACCCGATGCATTGATCGATAAATTGATCAGTCCGCCTACGAGGCGAGCTACATTGAAGCGATTGCCGAAAAGTTGGAAAGATTTTAAGGGTGCTGTGGTACCCATACAAGATTTAGCCAAAATGACGAATGGATCTGGATTGAAGAGAACTCGCGACGATGTAATATAAATAAAACTGAGTTTGAAAAAACATAAAAAATTGTGTTTGAAAATCTAAAAAAATAACAAAAAATAAAGATGAACATCAAAGATATGTCTTGGACCGACGCCGCCACCAAGAGGTCGAATAACGAGTTCTTTCCCAAAAGCATAAGAGGTTTGATAGTGGGAAAATCAAATTGTGGAAAGACCAATCTGTTGATGAATCTGTTGTCGCAACCCGACTGGTTGGATTACAACAGATTATTCGTGTTTGGCAAGAGTTTGTTTCAACCCAAATACAGATTGCTTCGAGAGTGGATGGATCGTAGATTGTCCAAGGACGTCATAGCCAGAATTATTGACAGTAGGGAGGAATTCGACAAAAGTGAAGCTTCTCTTTCGACCCTTTTATTCAGTGCGGCGATGGAATTGATGAAGAGAAATGCGTCTTCAACTGTCGAGTGTTGATTTTATGAGAATGCTAGCGACGTTCCGGATCCTAGAGAATTAATATCGGAAGAAAAGAATCTCATGATTTTCGACGATCTGCTTTTGGAGAGACAGAACCGATGAGAATCGTTTTACGTTAGGGGTCGTCACAGCAACACAGAATTATTTTCGACTGCCCAGACAGACGATAGAGGAGAATGCTAACGCCGGGTTATAAAATCGTGGAATGACCTCAAAATTTAGTTTATCTACCCGTGATTTTAGACACGTTGTATACATGCTGTATAGTCTCAAAACCAAGTTGACAATTCAAAATGGTGAACGACACGCTTTCACATAAGAGAAATATAAAAAAGCAAAAAAAAAATAAAAATATTGCGTATATATATAAAAAAGAAAATAAAATAAACGCAATATTAATTTACAAAAATTATTTAATATATATAATTATCATTAAAACAAAAAACAATTGAACAAAGTATATTTAAAAAAAAAAAAGAAATATGACTGAATACGTGGTTAAAAACGTGAACATATCCAAAGGACAGAGGAAGAAACTTGAGAGAGCATTAACTCTCGAGCTGGTGAGATTCAACTTCACTCACGAAGATCTGACGAGTGGCGGTAACGATCAAATCGTCTGGACCAGAACTCAAATCAAAAGGATGGAGAAAGTGATTCATGATGGAAGAGAGTTGATGGTGAAATTGAGTCCCGCTCAATTGAAATACAATTTGAGAATGAAAGGCAGTTTCCTACCGCTATTGGCAGGACATGCTGGAAAACTATTGCCCACTATTGAGCAGACTCTCGGCGTGGGAGCTCTCTCGGGACTCGCGAGTTCGGCAGTTCAGAAATTAATGGGTGGTGCCGGACTGTTTTTGAAGAAGGGAGGAACCGTGTGTCATGTCCACATAGACAACAGTGAAGTATTGTATCCAGAACCCGCTAGTGGTGGCAACTCTTTCAGTGGAAATGGTCTCTATCTGAAGAGTGGACGGAACATTGTGCATCTTAGTGAGGGTTTGCTGTTTGGTCCGGATTTGCAGTTTAAGAATATACCACTTTTGAGTATGTTATTATAAAGTAAAAAAAAAAAAAATATATAATTATATAAAGTATAAAAATATAAATTATAGAAAGTATAGAAAATAATACAAAAAAGATGGTCATTTTTTTAATGATAATGATGAATATCACGGGAAAGAATGGGAAAAAGAAGTGGAAAAACAATTGGACGCTAATGATGGATATCTCAGGAAAGAACTTAAAAAAGATTAGGATAGATGGTGAAAATTGCAAAGAAGAAGAATGAGTTGTTTTCCACCTCCACCACTACCACCACCTTCTAAAGAGAATGGTAATGATGTGAGTGTTGCCAAGAGATGCACCACATTCATTGAGAATTATGATAGGGAGAAACAAATGTGTTATTATAAAAAACATAATATATCACAAAAAAAGAAAAGAAGAATCGACGCTGAAAGTGGAGAAAAAACGAAACGTTATTATGATATATATGGGTGATAGTGAAGAAGAAGAAAAAGAAGAAGAAGAAGAAGAAGAAGAAGAAGAAGAAGAAGAAGAAGAAGAAAGAAGGAGGAGGAGGAAAACAAAACAAAAACAAAAAAAAACAAAAAAAAAACAAAAAAAAACAACAAAAAGTAATGAGATCTAGAGAGGTTGAACATCTCTAGATCACATTACTTTTTCTTGCTTTCCCCTTCTTCTTTGCTAAAAATCAGTCTCTCTATTGTTTTTTATATTTCCAAGTCCGTTATTAGCATGTCGACGGTCGTGTCTTCTCCTTTTTCGTAAATGTGTTGAATGTTTATCTTTACTTTTGCGAGTTTTTATACTTCGGTCAATGTGCTCTCACCACCTGATTTGTTCACTAGTTCGAGAGAGATTTCTAGATATATGTAACTTCCGTAGGGCAATGACAAATCACTCTTGTTGAATTCTCTGTCTCCAGCGACGACGATATTCTGTAGATCACTTTCGTACTCGTAAAACAAATCGAGCATGGATTCATCCAATTTCAAAGGCATGCTATATTTGTCATATTTGTGCTGTAAGCCCTTCGTCTCGACCTCGTTCAATTCGATGGCATCGTGTCATTGTAATCTGTAGATTTTACAACCGAGTTTCTTACATATTTCAACTCATTTCAATTTCAATTTGCATCTTTTAGGTGTTGTTGTCATGATCGATATCTGTTTTTTTGTTTTATGAATTATCGCAAATAATATATATTTTTTGAATTTTGTGTTTAAATTATAATTTGTTAAAAATGTTTGTTTTGTTTTTCTCTCTCTATATATATACAAAAATGTTTTTTAATTTTAATTTTCATTAATGTGAAATTTTTGTAAAAGTTTTTTTTCTCTTTATATATAAATAAAAAGTTTAAATTTTAATGTCCTTTTTTTCTCGCATTAGTTCAATTTTTTCTCACATTAAGGAACATAAAAATCGATTAATCTTTTTTTGGGGTTTTTATGAATTATTGCAAATAATATATATTTTTTTCATTTTGTGTTTAAATAATAATTTGTTAAAAAAGTTTTTTTTTTTTCTCTCTATATATATACAAAAAAAAGTTTTTAATTTCAGTTTTCTTTAATGGGAAATTTTTGTAAAAGTGTTTTTTTCTCTTTATATATAAATAAAAAGTTTAAATTTTAATGTTCTTTTTTCTCATATTAATTCAATTTTATCTCATGTTAAGAAACATAAAACACTTTTACAAAAATTTCACATTAAAGAAAATTAAAATTAAGAACTTTTTTGTACATAGAGAGAGAAAAAAAAACAAACTTTTTTTAACAAATTATTATTTAAACACAAAATTCAAAAAAATATATTCTTACAAATGAAGCAAACAAATAAAGAAAAATGGAAAATTTAGATAAGTATACCATACCTCAGTTAAACGAGATTTGTAAAGAATTAAAAATTCCAAATTTCAGAAATCATAGAATGAAATCAAAAAAAAATTAAAGTCATACAGGAGTATCATTCGCGAGGCGATAGAAAGAAAAAAATTGAAAGATTGAAAGTGAACAAACTTAAACAGATTCGAATTGCGAAAAAAATAAGCCGATGGCAGTAACACCTGACAATAGAAAACGAAATGCAGAGCATGATGAAAAACTTAGAGAGATACTTGAGAAGTTAAGTAGTTTGCTTGATGAAAAGGTAAAGGGAATCGAAATGTCGACGTCGAAAAAAAAGTTCCGGTTGCAAAAAAATACGAAGACGACCAAATGAAAAGCCGTCGAAGAACTGCAAGTTTCAAAAGAAAATAAAAAAAACGAAAACGAGTGATGCGGTTCAGAATCTAGACAAACAAGATATATCAAATGAAATTCAACGAGCAATCAATGAAGGGACAGGAGAAGAATATGTAGCATGACTCGCCATGGAAGCATTCCAATTGAATCCCGTAGAATGGGAGAGTGCGATCAAAGGCATTTTTAAAACTTCTGACATGGTTCCCTCGTTCAAGAAAGTCGATCCGAAATTGTTCATGGAATGGGTGAAGAAAAAAGTATTGAATTTGTTTTGCGAACACGTGGACGTGGAACTAAAAATTAAGATGATACTCCATTGCACAATGAATAAAATCGACAGGAATTCCAGTGATTGCATCATGAGAGATGCATATTTCAGATCTAACATCCAACCCATATTTCGAGGTTCAGATTTATCAGGCGTTTTCAAAATGATGAAAGACAAGATGTTGATGTCTCTTGCGAATTATCAACATGAAGGTAGTAATTGGACGTTCGAATAGGTGTTGAATCTCGAAATTCATCTAACTAAAAACGATCATTGAAAACGTCTTCCTACGTGGAATTACCGTATTTCTTAGCTAAACAAAAGCAGTGGTCAATGTGAGAAATAAAGATGATCAGTGTTTTACATGGGCAATCATCTCTGCTTTATACCCTGTGAAAATGCACTCCAATAGAGTTTCTCGTTACGAGGAGACTTGTAAAAATCTCTATTGGACTGGAGTGACTTTTCCAAAGCTGTTAAAAGACATTGGATGTTTTGAGGTTCAAAATCCCATTATAGCAGTGAACATCTTGGGATACGACGAGGAAAAACAAACGATCTATCCTCTCAGCCAGACTTTGTATCTCAGAAGAGAAAAGACAATTATTTTATTATTGATTTCAAATGGTAACAAGCGTCATTATTGTTGGGTTACAAATCCAAGCCGATTACTGTCGAGCTAGAGTAGTAAACATAATGGTGAGATATATTTATGTTGCAACTGCATGAACGTATTTCACAACGAAAAATCGTTAGCGAAACATCAGAAATATTGCAACCAAAATCAAGGTGTTGCTGTCGAAATGTGTAAACCCAACACCATCATGAACTTTCACCATCACAATAGAAGATTAAAAGTACCATTCGTCGTGTATGCCAATTTCGAATGCTTCACCGTGACGTCTGTCATCGAAATTATGATATCAAAAACACATGGCTTCAGGCTATTACATTTACGTGAAACGCACTTTTGACTTGCAACATGACATGGGACCCTTCACCTACATGAAACGTTGCGAAGACGACGACCTGGCTCAAAATTTTTTGGAAGAGTTAGAATTGAAAATTCAAATTTTATATGACAAATTCAAAACTCTGGCGAAAATGATCATCACACGAAAGCAGCAGGACGAAAATAACAGAGCCATCGAATGTCACATATGCAGACAATCGTTTGAAGAATTTGGAGGAAAATAAGAAGGTTAGAGACCACGATCATTACACGGGTCTGTATCGCGGTCTGGCTCACAGCAAGTGTAATTTAAGATATCGAGATGCCGCTTTCTATCAGGTGATATTTCACAATCTCTCGGGTTACGACAGTCATCTGTTCATGAAAAATCTCGGCACCACTCACAAAGAATTAAATTGCATCGTGAACAGTGAAGAAAGATACATTACCTTCACAAAATGGAAGGTCGTGGAGAAGAAAAGAGTAATCGATGGAGAGACGTTGGGAAAAAAACGAAATCCTTTCGTAGAGACATACGTTTCATCGACAGTTTTAAATTCATGTCGACTGCTCTGGAAAATTAGTCGATAACATGAGCAAGGATAAATTTAAAATCATGAGCGAACACTTCGGAGAACGAGTAGACATCATGTTAAGGAAAGGAGTCTATCCTTACGATTACATGAACGATATAAAGAGATTCGATGACACCGTGCTACCTTCGAAAGAAGATTTTTATTCGTAATTATACAGATCCAACATTTCCTACAAGAATTGCGAACACGCTAAAAACGTGTGGAAATTGTTTGATATGAAAACCATAAAAGATTATCATGATCTCTATCTGAAGACCGACGTTCTGCTCCTGGCAGACGTGTTCGAAAATTTTCGAGACGTCTGTCATCGAAATTACGATCTGGATCCGGCTTGGTATTTAACCACAAGCGGTCTGGCGAGGGACGCTCTGTTGAAGACTACTGATGTCCATTTGGAATTATTATCCGACGTGGATATGTTGCTCATGTTCGAAAAGGCTGTGAGAGGTGGCATTTTGATGATCTCCCACAGATATTCTGAAGCCAACAATCCCTACATGACAGAAGGTTTCGATTCAGAACAACCGAATAAATACACACAGTATTGGGACGCTAATAATCTGTACGGTTGGGCCATGAGTTGTCCTTTACCAATTGGAAATTTCGAATGGATGACGGAACTGGAAGAGATGCAAAAATGGAGAGACTATCCTTGCATTTTAGAAGTCGATTTGAACTATCTGGAATAGTTACACGATCTACACAATTATTATCCACTGGCTACTGAACGAATGGAACCGATTGAAGGAGACGACGAAAAACTCATTCCCAATTTATTTAACAAACATAAGTACGTTATCTACAGCGAGAATTTGAAACAATACGTCGATCACGGGATGAAATTAGTCGACATACATCACATCATTCGATTTGACTGAAGAGCCTTGGATGAAAAAATACATCGATCTCAACACGAATCTCAGAATTCGAGCCGGGAATGATTTCGAAAAAGATTTCTTCAAACTCATGAACAACTGCGTGTACGGTAAATCGATGGAAAACATCAGGAAGAGAACCGACATTCGACTCATCACGTCTGAGGAAAAAGCTGAAAAATTAGTGTCGAAACCCAATTACAAACACCGAACCATATTCAATGAAAATCTAGTGGCCGTTCACATGCAAAAGATGCACCTAAAGTTGGACAAACCCTATTATCTTGGACCGATCATCTTAGATATCAGCAAACGATTGAAGTACGAGTTTCACCACGATTACATCAAACGGAAATTCGGCGAGAAAGCCAAACTACTGTTCACCAACACGGACAGTTTGGTTTATGAGATAGAGATGAAAGACGTCTACCGAGATATATTTCTGGACGTGGCCCCGTGGTTCGACACGAGCAATTATCCCGTCGATCACCCATCCAACATTCAATCGAACAACAACAACAAGGTGTTGGGTAAATTTAAGGATGAGAGCGGTGGTAAACAAATCGTCGAATTCGTGGGTTTGAGACCGAAACTGTACGCTTATCGCCTAGAAGGTGAAGAGATCAAGAAGTGAAAAGGAGTTAAAGCATCCATGGTGACGAAAAACATCTCTTTCCGAGAGTATAAAGATTGTCTGTTCGGAAGTAGACCAGTGTACAAGACTATGAAATCGATTCGAAGCAACAATCACGACGAGTATACCGAAATAATCAACAAGATTTCGCTGACGGCTGATGATGATAAGAGATTTGTGTTAAATGATAAAATAAGCACTTTAGCACTCGCACATTGGACTTTGGATATGATTAAGGATGATAGGATTCCAGAAAATCAAGAGAAATTAGACAGATTCAAGATTATGGAAGTCGATAGAGACATCGAGAGAGTTAGTTTAAAAAAAGATAAAGAAAAAGAAAAAAATAACGTCATTTTAGTGAATTATAATAAAATAAATAAATAAAAAAAAAAGTATATACATTTATGAATAAGAAAATACAGATATCTGTAGAAGGTGTCATCTTACCTAACAAACCCCTATCCAACATCGATCTGTCGAATGCGGCAAAGAATTTGAAAATTAAAGATTTTTTAGGCATGTTTCCAGAGATGCCTTGCTGAAGAGAAGACCTCGACAATCGGAATGCGGAATTTTAAGTCTGGACGACTTATTGGGTGAAGGCACTCACTGGGTGGCATGGATTAAGAATGGGAAGAAGAAGAATTATTATTTCGACGCTATGGAATCTCACCGCCAAAAGAAATAAAGAACTATTTCGATGAATCAATGCTTCGTTACAACACGGAACGAGTGCAATTGCCGGATCAAGTGTTTTGTGGTCACCTGTGTCTCTACGTTCTCAAGAGATGGTCAGAAGGAGATCGGTTTCAAGTAGAGAGAGATTTTTTTTTTTTTTAGAGTATATATATAAAGGTAAAAAATTATTTAAAAAAAACTTATTCAAATAAAACAAAAAAAATAAAAATAAGTGAAATAATTCATTTTTAAAAAAACTGCGATGAAATATATTTTTTAAAACAAAAAACCTCAAAACAACATGCCAGTCGATAAATTTGGTAGAAGTGACGACGAAAGTCGACCCAAAAAGAAAAGGAAGATGCTCAAAGTTGGCGATGGTTACGACATTGCCAACTTGGTTGAATGTTATGTTCGGAGATACGAACCTTGAGAGGACCCTTTGAACATGAACGATATGAAGCTCTACAATCATCCTGAGCCAATAGATCTCGCAGATGCGGCGACTAAAAAATACGTTGACAGGGGGATTCGAACGAATCATGCTGGATAATTACGTGGATAAAGCCATGAGCGACGATCTCGATCTGAAATCCAAACATTTGGTGAACGTTGTGAATCCCATAGATTCCACCGATGCCGTGACCACGAAATACGTGGACGATTCTCACGCGCGATTCAGCGAACATCTGAAAGTAGATACGTTCAGAAAACAATGCAATCGGAATTGAATGCCAATTCAAAGAAGATAACGAACATGGCCACTCCCACGAATCCCAAGGACGTATCGACCAAACACTATGTAGATCTGGAACAGAGAAGGTCTGACAGACGAGAAATGAAATCGGATCTGAATGCGGGATTCAACAAGATATTGAATCTGTCGGAGATTGACGACGGGGACGCAGACTCCACCACAGTCAGCAAGGGCTACATCGATTCTGCCGTGATACAATCTCAAGAATACATAACATCGCAAGTAGATGATCTCTACCTGAACAAACAATCCAGTGGAACCATGGAGGGCGGTATCGACATGAATGGTAAGACGTTATTCAGTCTCTATCACGATCCCGAATACGATTCCAGCGTGGTCAACAGGAAGTACGTGGACAACAACTCGGTCTGGAGAAAGGGCGACATCATGGAAGGTAAACTAGACATGGGCAGACACGCGCTCACGAATCTACCAGATCCCGTGAACATGACTGACGCATGTATCCTGATTTCGGTGGTGGAGAAAGTTAAATACACTAGCCAACTGATCACCATGTGGGCCGAGGAGAACGGTGTGTTAGAGGAGGGAAAAGCCGAGTGGTCTTTCGGAACAGAAGTAGCAGATCGCAACACGGTGAGGTGGGATATCCCATGCCGTTGGGAGGTGAAATCATTCGAATGGGTCTAGCTTCCATGGATTTGAATAACAGAGTGGTCGTCAATCTCACGGTGAATGGAGTAGAGAGCGATAAGAGATACAGCGTTGAAAAGACCGAGAATCAACACTCGAATGTTAGCACGTTCGGCACACCTCTCAAAGTGAACGTCGGAGACAGGATTAATTTTCAAGATGAAAACCAATAATCCCGAAACCTCACTTCCGTGGTGAGCCTACTGATCGAACTAGATCCTCTGAACAAACAGTGAACACATGGAAATAATTAATAAAAAATAATGAGTAATTAGTGAAAACAAAAAAAAACAAAAAAATAAATAAAAAGTAATGAGATTTAGAAAGATGTTCAATCTCTCTAGATCTCATTACCTTTTTTTTTGTTTTTAATATGTTATTCTTATAATGTTTCATCTTGTGAAATTGGATCGCCTATCTCGAAACACGCATCGACATCTATTTTAGCATTTTGAAGAGCTTTTATAAGTTATCGAAAAGCAGCCGGTCCTCTATACATCAACGTGTCTAAAAGTTTTCTGGTCTTATCTTCTGTCAAGATTTTACTTTCGATTTTGCATCTCATATAATTGGTCAATATCAAAGGTTCTGTTTCGACTAAAGTGTCTAGAATTATTGCTAGTGAATCTTGTGAAATATTTTTAATCAAACCACAACTGTTTCAACTCAAGTATTCTCTTTCTTTATCATTCATTTTTGTAATTATTTTTTTTTTTTTAATTTTTATTTATATATTTTCTTTTTTCTTTTTTTTTCTTCACACACATATCTCTTGTCGAACGAACAACATCTTATTTCCATTTTCCATCCGATTCGATTTGTAATTCTCTATCCAACAGGACCAGGGTGAAGGCTTTGTTTTTCTTTGCACGTTCCTATCGAATTGCATCTTGAACTGAATGTCTAAGATGCTACTCTTGAGTCGTTCGCTCTGTTTACTACCGTGGAATATGAACATGGGATACATCGACTTGTATTCGCCGGGAGATATATTAGGGTTGCTCATCAATTCGTCCAGACCGTGATACTTCTTTCTAAAAGCTGTGGCATCGGAGTACAGTCAGCAGAAATCGTTCTTATCGAACGACATGTTGTAATCGATTGCTGGATATCTTGTGGCATTCAGAAACACTTGCATGTTTCTCAAATTGCAGTGATCAAACAGCAGCACATTCTTTTCTTGAGAACCGTCCTTATCGGTCTGAAATGTGACCACAATGAAACTCGGTCTCTCGGAAGTGGATTTCATGGTCAGTCTCCAATCAAAGTGATTCGTGGAGAGCGGAATGCTAGCTGTGTTGCACTGTCTCATTCTGAATCCCATGGGTAATTTTCTCTTGGATTCTATGATCTTGTAGAGACGCATTTTTTCCATGTTCGATGGCTGCACGTGCGGAACGAACCACGATATCTTGTGTAGAGTTAACTTAGCCACACTGGTCACGGAGAGTCTCACTATGGAATCGTCATTTCCCTTTCGAATCAACATCAGATTGTGTTTGAATCAGTACATGATCTTGTTGTAATCGTCCACGAATCCGACGGAATCAAAGGTATCCTGATCGAAAACGTTCCTTTGGGTCTGGACATCTTGACGACGTACTTGAATCTCGCGGGCGGCGCCGGCGTTAGCGGAGCCGACATCCGTGATGGTGTCTTTCACCCACAACTGATTAAGTCCCTTGGATTTTGAAAAATCATCCAGATTCGTCAAGAGTCCGAACATCGTGGTAGCCTAACCGGGATGAAATACAGATTCTATCTCTTGTCCAGATAGCAAGTATTTTATATTACTGAATAGATGTATGATGCCATTATTGGCTAGAGTAATCGTGTCGTTGTCGGCGTATTCAGTCCCATCTGCCTTGGTGAGACTTCCCTGCACAACTATGTAACTCTTGCTAGGATGAACAAACAGATCTTGGATTTTGACGTTGATTCTTACCTCTCCGGCATTGTTCAAACTCGTTCCGTTTATTGGTTCGTATTTGTGAACCTCGTATTCTTGAATACTTTCATCTTTCACTATGCTTTGTGCTATATCTAGTATATTTGCCATTTTTGAAGGTTTTTTGTTTATTAATTAGCTTGCTTTTCTTTTCTAAAAAAATAGTTTTAATTATTTTTTTATTATTATTTTTTTCTCCTTTATATATATATATGTATAAACAAGAAAATATTAATGAGAGTAAATATTTTTTTTTTCTTTATTAAAACTTCGTCTTCTGCAATTGTTGTTCGTAAAACTTTCCGATGATCTCTTCACCATCCAAAGCTTCGATTTTGTAAGTCACCGGGTCGGTGTGAAATATTCTGATTATCACAAAGATTTCCGAGGTCCATTGAGGTGTGGAACACTTTTTGAAGTGCTTCTTATAAGCGTAGATTCTCACTCGATCGTCGACCACAAATTTCAACGGTCTAGACGTCTTCCTGATCTTAGATCTCTCGGGATATAGATTCGTGTAGACCCGTTTTTCGTTTCGAGGATCACTAGCTTCCACTCGAGTCGTCTTGATCCATCTGTGTCGCGTGTTGTTGTAATCTTCGACCAGACCATTCAGAACGTATATGTATTTCTTGGTCGAATTCGCCGTGAAGTACCTGTGCATCTTCTCCTTCATCGTTCAATTCGAACGTTCCACGACGCTGGCTTTCTCTTCATTTTCGATCGAATAGAGGTCAACCAATCGACGAACGTCCTTGTTGTAGAATTCCTTTTCCTTGTCCACCCACAATTTATTCGGTTTTCGAGAAGACGAGTCGAACAGGCTCTTCGGGTCCCGATTTATTCTTCAAAGCTCTGTACCGTATTTGGAAAACACGATATTTGACGCCCTCGTTCCACCTCGAAAATGATCTCATGTCGACCAAGTCAGCAGACCAAATGTCATCCAGACCCTTCATGAACACTCCTCTCTTTTTCGAAATTTACGCACGATGGGCTTGTGTAACTCCTCAGCCAATTCGCTCGTCAATAATTGCTTCTTCTTTTCCAAAGCGCTTTTTTTTGGAATGACCCATCCGAATCGACGTTTCGCACCGATCACTTTGCCGACCAGCGAATGTTCTAACTTCTCTCTCCTGGTCGGACTCGATATGTCCCTCAATTTCGCTAACATGTTTTTATCACAAGTGTCATTGCGAGTCTTGGTGTCGGGATGTCTAGCGTAGCACATATCGTGATCGTACGCAGCTGTGTCCACCCTATTCACAGGTTTGCTCCAAGATTTAGGAGTCAGATCGGTGTTGAGTCTCTTGTTCAATTTCGTTCCGGGTCCCGTGAAACTGTGGCCTGGCAGATGCATTTTGAAAGGTAGATTATTGATCATTTTATTCGCAACGCCTTTGCCTCTGCTCGATTTTTTTTTGATGAATCAAGTCTTGATCGAACCACACACATTGCAAATTCCGCGAAGCATCTGTCTGTCATTTTTAGTTTGTACTTCTCGAGAATTACCCGTCTCGTTAACTCTCTTACACTTTACACAATACATTTTTTTTAGGGTTATTTAAATTAATTTCATATTTATTTTTTTATTTTATATAAAAATTTGATATTTTTTTTTAAAATTCTATTCTTATTATATATATTTTTTTTCAATCACTGCTCTTGAGTTCTATCAACTTACCGAATTCCTCCCTAGCCTCTTTCCTCCCCTTTTCCACAAGAGAATGCTTCATCTCTTCCTTGATGATTTGACGAGTCTTGATTCTCAAGGCTTCTTTCATAGCATCGTATTTCGTTTTCTCGCACAATATCGTTAAGTATTCTCCATCCGATATCCTACCATCTTTCAACGCCATCGAGATCATTTTGGATATCATGTTGATCTTGGAGTCGGCCAAGACGCGAATCTTTTCGTGTTTCCTAGCCTTCAGATTTAATTTCCCACTCCAAAAGTTTCCGACCGTGCTAAACAATCGGCGGCGAAAGCCACTCCTTCTATGGTCAACACGATCGGAAGGCCGGCCGTGGTCGACAACAATCCAATGCCGGCTGTGCGTAAACCCATGGAAATCGTGATGAGTGTCGTGTCGACCGCGTTGACGAATTTCACAAGGCGCGAATACTTATTCTTGAGAGAACGACGAGAATCTCTCTCTCGAGTCAGATACAATTGGATTCTACTGATTTGATCGATGCGATACCTCTCTCCTCTTTCTTTTTCTTCTGGCGATGGCGCCGTTGGCAAAACGCTGTTCGGCTTCTCATCCTCGTGGTCATCTAACGTCGGATACAATTTATTTCTGGTTCTCATTTTTGTGTAGTTTTTTTCTTTCTTATATTAGATAAAATTTATGCGTGTATTTATTTTTATTTTCTATTCTTCCTTATTTATATCAACGAGAAAACTTAGTCGTATGCTCCCTTCAGCAATAATTTCAAAACGTATTCTTTGTCTTCTAAAGTCAGACTTATACGAGCCAATTTCATTTCTTCCAAACCAGTGTGCTTGTCTCGCCCCTTAGAGAAGACTAATCTCCTCCAAAACCTGATCACGTCGTCGATTCGAATGCATTCGAACGCCGGTTCGAAATACTGGACGACCATATCTTCCCTTTCCATCGTCAGACACGAATGATCCTTGTGATCAAAGTCTAGATGATCCCGACACCCGACGCATCATTCTAACAAGAGGCGACCTAGTTGGTCGTTCACGCAGAATGCGTAGGCCTTCATCAGCATGTTTAAAAGAAACTTTGCTCTAATAATCTGGGAATCATTCATGATTTACGTATATTTTATTATCTATTCGATTCGATATTCATTTTTTTATAACTATTTATTTATATATTTTTTTCTCCTTTACATATATATCAATCACTTTTTATTTCCTCTTGTAAATGTTGTGATTCTATTACGGTTCACCTCACAAAACTCGCGAGAATTTCACGTTTTCGTCAGTTCCCTCCAATGATTTCCTCCGTGATCGATCGCACCACCGTAATGGCAAACGTTGGGAGACAATTTTCATCGATTCTAATTTTCCAAACTCGAGGGTTTCTTCCTGTCGAGTTTGGAAAATCCTACGATGGGTAACTTCACTTTACACCCACTTTACACCGTTGGCGAATGTCGTTTTGAGATCGATTTTTCCAGGTCTAGAACTATAAATCGTTTTCTACCGAGCGGATCACACCCTCGACCGTCTGAAACGCGATCGCGAACGTCGGTGGCTCAGAACTCTCAAAACGCATTTTTCATGCTGGCCTAGAACTCTCAAAGCGTTTTTTGCCGGCGTTCGCCAACGATAGATTGAAGGTCTAATCCGCTATCAGAACGTTGAGAAGATTTTTTTAGGTTGCTGTTTCTTCGAATTTCGTACATTTTTCCGTTCGAGCGAATATGTCGAATTCGCACTCGTTCGCCAACGGCTGTTTGAACGGTCTAAGATGCGATAACTGCTTGTGAGAGTTTTGGGCCATCATGTACAAGCAACGTTTTTTACACTCTGTACAGTATTATTATTTATTATTTATTGGTGTTTAAGGTCACATATTTCTGCACAATGGCTAATCATGACCGTGACAGTTTTACGGGTGGAGGAAGCCGGAGCACCCGGAGAGAACCACCGAGCAACGGCGAGCAACTGTCAGCTCCCCAACATACTAACTCCAGACAAGCAGGGTAAGCATTGGTTGAAGACAGGTGCACCATCGACGTGCAGTACGCCTCAATACACAGCGTCACCGTGCCCCCACGTGGGCAATGGGGGTGAAGTGTCTTGCCGCAGGTGGGATTCGAACCGAGGACCTCTCGGCTTGCAGCCTGCACCTCTACCAACTGAGCCACCGCGCCCCCACACTCTGTACATGATTTAACACCGAATCCCTATGGGGTACACGTACATGTACGTATACGTGTACAGTTTTTTGAAAAAGTGGTCTAGAACTCTCATTTTCCCCCTACTAACAAAAGGTTAAAGGTGGACGCTACCGTCAGGTGTATAGTTGGGCTAAACGAAGTGGAGAGGAGGGCAACATATTTTTTGCTGCCCATTTTGCCTCCATATGGTTGAAGGGTGTGATATTGTAATTCACTAGTCAGTGAAATAATTTCACATTGTACATCTGCTTCTGTTGTAACCATAAAAAATAGTTTAGATACAATCATGGAAGAGTTGTATTCAAAATGGGAGAGGGCAGAAACCACCGAGTTGTTCAGAGAAGTCACGGAAGCCTGATGAAAGAACACATTTAAATTGAAGTCCCCCTGCACTTGACGTTTGCATTTGAACATTATAATGAGTGGGCACAGTACAGAATTAGTTCGGTATTATTTGACTTTGGAAGTGATGCATAAATGTGTCAATCCATGTAATAGTTTGTCAATAACACAAACACACTCAGGAACAGTTTTAGTTTAAACAATACTTATTTCTAAATATCAGAGAAAAGGCAAAGAGCAATGAAATGTGTGTGGATTCGACAGTAAACTGGACTCTTATAAAGGTCGTTTCCACTAAAGGTGCACTCACAACACTGATGACACGAGATGTTAATTTAATGACTTATATTACCAAAACATTTACCATACATAGCTTCTGGTATGTCAAGTGGATTCTATTCAATATCATATCAGAATGCAATCATTTCTGAAGCAAATATTACTACATTGGTTTAAAAGTTGAACAGAGTGAAGACGTTAGAACAGGTGACAGATATGGCATTGATGGACTACAATTTTAAGAGGCCTCAACAGTTCTCTGAGTCGAAGGCGAGCAAGGAGAGTCCTGGGCAGATTCTATGGGTGTTTTTGGCCAGCCGGATGAGTAGTGGTGGGACAGTCGCCGATAACTGTTTATAGGTGCCTGTCGGATACTTGTATGTATTTATAAATTCAGTTGTAGAGGTCGTCAACAAAGGACCCCATTTTAAGTGCAAGAACCGTCGTGGTATGCAACTTATCACGCATATTAATTATATAGTTGGCGGAAAACACTACAAGTTATTGAATTGTTGAATTGAGTCTTGGTAGCATGGCGGTGCCAACTGCAATATTAAGGTTCATGGTAGTGCTATTCATGGGAAGTTCCTTAAGGACAAGAACTTATACCGAGGCACAGCTACACGGTATGTATCTTTAAGTATCGGTAACAACATCGAGGTATTGCAAGGCGTATGTGAAGATTTTATGCCCGCCAAGAGAAAGACGTGTCAGTAATGCCGGATCGAATAGAGCTGTGGAGTAGACCATTTAATGTTTTCGACGTGGGACTTCGTGTCTGCACGCTAACAGCATTTGGTGGTCTACTTCACACATTAATTTAATGGTCGTCCCCGCCTAATGAAATTATGACGTATCACGCTAGTGTCCCGTAAGAAAAGTTTATGGGATTAAAAGAGCAACAATAATAATAATAACACTTTGGCTAGCCGCTGATTTGTCGCGGTTCTCGGATGAGAAGGCCTTGGTTACCCATATATTACCAACAGCCTCCCTGTGCCCTGGCGTCTTCTCTCCTCCAAACACTCGGAGACGAATTGCTTGATAACACACCTTGCCCATTCTTCCCAGTCTCCCCGATTAGCATATTAACCATCTCCTTTGTGTCTCTCACTAACCACATGTCCTTCATTCTCCCATCCTACTTCCCCATTATACTCCCAGTGAATCTTAATCTTTTAGACTAGTATTTTGGGCATTCTGGAAGAAAGTGTTCCAGGGTCGCCACCACGCCTACATTGCACATATGGTATTCCATTTTACCGTTTTTCCCAATTTTCTCCTCAAAGGTGCCATCAAGGTACTCTTCAAAAAAACAGGCTTCTTTTTATCACGCAGGCCACCTAGAGATCTCTTTGATTTGATCCCCCACCCCCCTCGCCAATTAAGGTTACCATCTTCCATGACCATTTCTCAGATGATTTTTTATCCGGTTTGCCCCTACGTCTAGGTCCACGATCTCCATTGAGTAGTTCTCTTTTAGCTCCCTCACTTGGACCATCCACCCTGTCTTGATATTTGAATTGAAAATAACATTACTTTACACCACCGACTGGCGGGTAGATTTACCAAATAATTAAGTCAACCGAGTTTCAAAAGGTCTATCCTGTCCTTGATCCTCATCCACCCATACCCCCCCCCCCCCCCCCCCACCCCCTGATTGCTTCTAGCGCTGCGGCATAACTCGACCCAGTTATCCATCGGCCTGAAGCGTCCATTATTAATATGACAATACGCAAGGCGTAAGAAGAAACCCCAAAGTATCCAACATATTTAAATATTTCATTCCGCAACCATTACTCCAAAAACATTTTATGCAATCGAATTCCTGCAATTGTTTAATTTCAGCCAAACATGAATACGTATCACAGTACTAAATAGTTTCCCACAGGCGACCATTATAACGTTCAGGCAAAAAAAAATATAGTACCATCATTTTATATTTGGCATCCAAATATCTTTTTTCAAGTATAGCCCTTCAGACAACCTTTTTCTGATTTTTGAACGGGGTCTCATGCAACAAATAAGAGACGAAAACTAACAGAAAGGGAAGTACTGGTCACACGTACATATTTTTCAGGGAATTGCCAACCAAAACACACCAATAGTCAAATGAGTTTTTAGGTCCAAAAAGTCCTCAGATTACCCTCTTTATTCATCTGGAACATTCAACAGTAATGCAAGATGTCAGTAGAATTCTTCAAATGTTTATTGACCCAAGACTGCTTAGATTTGGGGATTACATAATTTCTGAATGCAACCTTTGGAGGCAGGTAAATCTAATTACAATATTTACAACAATTATACTTATGAGCAAACCCAACCCTACCAAAGATACATTTACCTCTTTCATGTGATGAAAGACTCGTTTCTGCAATAAAATCAACTTTTGGCTTCTGCCTAGTTTTCAAAACCATGGGAAATGTGTTCTTTTGAAAAGAACTCTCCAAACTGTGTCAAACGGGCTTAAAAAATGGTAGCGCTTCCTACAGAATTCCTACTCTGTTACCTAATGAGTAACTTTGGGGGGGGGGGGGGGGATAAGAATTCACAGCTTTCTTTGAAAACTACCCAAATCCCAAAATAAATCTACAATCTGCATCAGCACTCAAAACTTTTTGACAAAATCTGTTTTAATTAACCACACAGCAAGATAAATAGTGACCCACCTCCATGAAACAATATGTCAGTTTTGTTTCAACATTGGGGTTGTGCAGGGCTTATAATTCCTCTAAATTTCGGAGAATCCATTTGGATTCTTGCGAAAATCGTTGCGAGAATTCAGATCTGCTATGGGCCAGGATCTCGTGAGGCCAGTATGGTTAAACCCCTGCTGCATACTGATAATACATGTTAACCCTTTACCCAGTACAGCTTTTTAATTTTTAAAACACCAACCACTGAGTTAAAAAAAAACAAAGCCCCCAGGGGCCTTAATAGCTCACCTGACAAAATGGTTCAGAGAAGTATTTTGGGGCACATTCAGTTAGTCATAGTTCATGACCACTACATAGGAATGATGATATGAAATTATTCATAACTCTAGTGTCCATGTCAGATAATTATTAGCATAGGTCTTTTCGATTGCTTCCAATTCTGTCAGGTGTAGACAAGTACTGCCGAACTTCCAAGGGTTGTTGTGTCATTGCAGCTTGAAAGGCAAATTTTATGGAAAAACTCTAAGGAATGGATTTGGACATTAACGAACAACCTTGAACCTAACCCACCCCTGCCCAAAAATTGAGCTAGGGACTCAAAATGAACAAACTCAAAGCTCCCCCCCCCCCCCCCTCTCCGACACTCCCCTACGATACCAATATATGAAAGGATTCTGACTGGCAGGAACCAAATTGGAACAAATTTAGATCTAACCGCCCCAGAGATGTTCTACACCAAATATTAAAGCATTCTAACTTGTGGGTCTGAAGGAAAAGATTTTTAAAGATATTTTCTCATGTTGCACTGAGTTAATTTGAGCTCCCATAATGAGCCCAAATATTAACCAATAGACTTGACTTGCACAAACATGAATATGACCCCCTTAGAGAAGCTGTATGGCAAATATGACTGGTGGATCTGAAGAAATAGATCTTTAAACAATTTTTTTTCTCATACTCCATTAAGTTAAACTTTGGGCTTCTATAGATAGACCAGATATTAACCCAGGGACATGATTCGAACAAACTTCAATCTGACAACCCCCCACCCCCACCCCACTAGAGGTGTTGTATTCCAAATATGAAAGCATTCTGACTGGTAGATCTGAAGGAGGTTTTCAAAGATCTCAGGGACTCGATTTGAACAGCCTTGAATCTGCCCCCCTGCCCCTCTCCTCACCCCTAGATGTTGTATACCAAGTACCAAAAGATTCTTATATATGGTTCTGGAGAAGAATTTTTTTCAAATTTTGAAAAATAATTTATGGGTGCTATCAGCGAAATGCCCCTTTTGGGGACCCCCTGTGGGTTGGCAAGTTTGTTTGAACAAACTGGAATTCATACATGATAAGGATCATGAATATCAAGTTTGGTGCAATTCAGCCCAGTTGTTTATGCGGAGAGATTGATGATGTAACGTTCACGCCGGACAGATGGACGGATGGTAGACAGACAGAAAGTCATCACTTACGAGCCCCTTGACCTACAGTCAGCGAGCTAAAAATGAACAGTATTCATCCAGCTTAATAATTATGGATGTTACTGGAACCGGCTGATGAAAGCCAGATCCAATGACAGCCATATCTGTACAAATTTTATTGCCAGTGTCACAATATTTCAGGTCATGCTAGTGTTGTATTGGTTAATTTGCTGCATTTGTGTCAGGTAAAGAGTTAAACTGAATCGGTTTTTTTCTTGTGAATCCTAGCATTCGTGTTATGGGAATGTACAAGGTTTCTCACTGGTTTTGTTGCACTGAACTCTACGAGAATCGATTCTCAGATTCTAATCAAAATATAAGCCCTGGCTCAGGCTATATAATTCACCAATATCAATAGAAAGTGCCATTTTAACTCAACAAATGATGTCAAATATTTTTTACCTATTGTCAGTGATGGGGTAAAATATAGCCCTGGATGTGCCCCGCCCCCACCCCTCAGTATGCCTTTTTCCATAAAAAAATATATTAATTTAGAAATAAAATGATGTTGACACATATTGAATTTCCCATTGCCATTTAATCACATTCTGGCTTCTGAAGACATTTCACGTTGTGTTTGATGAATATTTTGCAATCTTTGTAAGAAAAGCCTCAATTTTCTCAGTTAAGGCACCTCGAGTCATAAAACAGTGATTTTTTTAGAACAGAATGACCAGTACCTGCTACTGTGGTATCCACAAGTGCACTTTCACTACTTTGACTTTAATCCCCACAGGTACACATTCTGTAAAAAGGAGTGAAATTGTAGAAAATATGTTCCCAAAGAGGCCATTACAGTACAGTCGCCGTGGACAGGTTGTAATACACACGTGGGCAGTGATGTCCACTCATGCGTTTACCAGGCAATAAAAATCATCATCTGCAAAACTTTAATTAATGAAACACCGGGTTGAACGTGGAGCTTCATTATTTAAATTTTTGATGATTATTCCTATAGTTAGTGTTTGGCATCAAATATTTTTGTATCTGTGGAAATATTGCTCATCTGTGAAAAGTGAGCAGTACACTGCAGCTGTACTGTATTTGTTTCAAGTACATAATACTCTTTGATGTTTAATATAAGTAGTAGTGTATGTTCCCCTACAGGGATAGTTTGCCGGATCTCATTGCCGGATCTCATGTGACGTCATAGTCACGTGACGTAGTGGCGCCATGTTGTGTTGTCATGGTAACCCGCGTGAGCGGCCATCTTGTGACGTCATCTCCATAGCGATACGTGATGTGAGTGCGCATGCGCAGCGCGTGTTGTTAGGGTGATACGTGTTTCCGTCGTCCATTTTGTGTACTAAAGGCCGCCATCTTGGTTTCTATGGTACCACGTGATTGCTATGTTACCTAAGGCCTACAATAGGACAGGGGTATGTTCGGAGAGTATGTTCGATTGAATCGGAGTATTTTCTGGAACGACTTTCCTGGATAATTACCACAAACAACCCAACAACTTGTATTATTTCGAATTCTTCCAGAATTCTCTGCTTCTATGTATATATGCAATAGCTACCGTTTATCTGGCCATGTTCCTTTATTCTAGAGTATACTCCAGTAGCGTAGAAGAGCCTATCAACTGGAACAGCTTTAGTTATTATTACTATATTTAGCAATTTCTGGTCTGTTCTTGTTAGTTCTGATCCTATTCCAAGTACTCTTGTTGTTTCATTTATCTAGATTATAACTAACCAATCAGATTGTTTGATTTCCCATAATCTGTATGCAGGGTTATCTTCCTTGTGTATAACAAAAGACTATATCCAATCGCCATATCCCATGGAATCCCATAATTTTGCAAAACACCTGTGGCTATGGAATCCCTTTTTGTCGTATGAGGCCATGAGGGCTATGTAAAAGCCCTCAATGAGTCATCATTTATTATTCCTCATAGCCTCATTTAATTTTGAGGTTATGAGGACCTTGAAAAATCCCTCAATGAGGTATAATTTTCTACGACTCTTGGCCTCATTTCAGTATTTTACAGGTATATCCTATGGTATCCCATTTTGGAAAACGCCTGTGACTGTGGAATCCCGTTTTTGTCGTATGAAGCCATGAGGGCTATGTAAAAACCCTCAATGAGTCCTCATTTATTATCCCTCATAGCCTCATTGAATTTTGAGGTTATGAGGACCATTAAAAATCCCTCAATGAGGCATAATTTACTACGACTCTTAGCCTCATCTCGGTATTTGAGGATACCCATGGCCTGGTATTGTATTATTCGAGTATACCTATCGAGGATACATTTAATGGGATACTTATCTGAGGATACTATATAGGCTGTACATATCCATATAGGTCTCTTGCTGGCCCTTAGTACTATTAATCCACCTGATGCTTTATGTTATCGTATGCCTGGTATAGGTAGTATGCAATGCTAGGCATAGGGGTATTGTGGGTAGGGGTACTGCCTGGTAGTTTAGAACGGTACTATAGTATGGCGGTATATACACCTATAGGCCCCTGTTAGTGCTTGGTACTATTAACCAACCGATTGCTTTGTTTTATTATATGGCTGGTATATGTAGTACGTTATGGTAGACCTAGTGATTTTGTGGGGGTTGGGGTAATGCTTGGTAGTTTAGAACGGTAGTATAGCATAGGCTGTACATATCTTGTAGGTCTCTTGCTGGCCCTTGGTACTACTGATCCACCAGATGCTTCATATTATTGAGCGGTATTCTGGGGTAAGGTCAATGCCTGGGAATACAGAAGAGCAACAGAGTATGGTTGGTATATTCCCCTATAGGTCCCATCCTAACCGTTCATAGTATTAACCTACCAAATGCTTTGTATCATCCTGTTACTGGTAAGGTGGTACGTGATACCAGTAGTTCCTACCTTATTCCGAGTACTCTTGTTGTTTAATTTATCTAGGTCATTTATATAAATTATAATTAACCAATTAGATGGCTTGATTTCCCATAACCTGTACTTAATCGTACAGAGTTATCTCCCTTCTGTATAATAAAAACCTATATCAATGGCCATATTCACAGGCACCCCAATCTCGGCACCCCTTTTTTAAGAATCCCATTTGTGGAATCCTTTTTTTCTGAAATGAGGATAAGAGTCGTATTAAAAATCCCTCATTGAGTGATTTTTAATACGACTCTTATCCTCATTTCAGAAAAAGGGATTCCACAAACGGGATTCCTAAAAAGGGATTCCACAAATGGGGTGCCTTCTGGAGAATCCCTTTTTCTGAAATGAGGATAAGAGTCGTATTAAAAATCCCTCAGTGAGGTCTAATTTAATGTCAAAATGGCAATGTTTTCAGCAGTAAATATTTCCCATAATGCAGTTTGATATTTAACCAAATATACCTTGTTTGAGAGAGCCCAATGAGCTCTGTCAAACAAGATATAATTGGTTAAATTCATAGTTAAACAAGAGAAAAACAGAGTGTTTAACGAAAATTAAATCGCATTACCAGTATGCCAGGGGTTAATGTACATAAATTATACCTGTGTCGAGAATGCCAGTCCCTGGTATCATTTTTTGTTAGACTAGATATGCTGCCCTTCAAGCATTGATACCAGGAACTGTTTGTATTAGAAAAATATTAAAGGGTTAAGGAATCAGTGTGGGAGACAGTGCCTCATAAATATTGGGAGGAAAAATAATGTAAAGCACAAGGTGTTGTTGATGAAAGAAAGCAGGATGTATTATATTGTGCAAATACACTACATCCTGCTTTTCCATCATCAACAAGACATTGTGTTTTGTAATGTATATTTTTTTAAAACTCTCTGAGAAATAAAGAGAAGATATGAAGTAAAAGGTTTTGTTCTCTTAATGCATGTTGTGATCTGCATTATTAAAATCAAAAACAATAGTAGTATAATATATTATATTTGAAAGTAATAATCCCCAGGCTTGCCGGCCAGTCAATCCTTCACTTCTGTCAGTGTACACATTACGGATTTTCCAGCCTGCCCATCAACAGATATATGGCGCGATACTTAGAGCAATATTATTTTTTACTTTTAAATATCAATTCACGGTTATGTACATTTACAATTCCTAGAGGTCTGCACGGGGTTACCTCATGATTCCTACCACAATAATTCTTACGTCTCAGGAAGTCTCTTTTTTAATGCAGTCAAAGCTATGCGATTGGATGAACTTCTTAAATGTTCACCATTCTTAGGTTTACTTAATTTTCACTATTTCAGTGCTTGTGGGTTGAAGGGAAGATAGCCCGAACAGTCAGATTCACGAGCACCATATTTGATGGTTGCATATGACACTGGATGGCGGGCTTCAGGGAACAAAATGTTTTGGAGATAAGTGAAGAAATATAAACGAAATGTTGTCAATGAACCCTTTCAATGTGACGAAATGAACGGGATCTGCCTCTCCCCCACCACCCCCCCCCCCCCCCCCCTTATCCCATATCCCGAGATCTCGACATTCAGTTTATGGGGTATGCATGCATGCGATAACCGTGCTGTTGGAAGTGTGCGACTGTTCGAACATAGTGACACTTTCAAAACTAGGAACACAGTCTGTCAGATAGTATTCACAGCTAAGATTTTAGGACAAATGGTTGGGAGTATTCAAAATATCGTTCCTTTATCATACGACCAAAAGTGATACGGTACAAAGTGCTGCAACACCGGCGGACCAGTGATTTTCAGATCTTCCCTCTTATTTTATAGTTGGTATGTTGTCTGTACTCCCCACCTCACCTCACCTTCCCCAAGTAGTTTGAAAATTAACCAGTACATTCCAATGAGAGGCCATAAACTATATTTTCGAACCAAAACGTGATGAAAAATAATAAAAAGTTCCTTGGCGATTTTTATTTATTTTATTTATTTGTTTGTTTGTTTTTTGGGGTGTAAATACACTTTTAATAGCCAGAGCCACATTGTGTAGGACAGTTTTAGGTAAGGGAAGTCAGAGTACCCGAAGAGAACCATCGTCCGGTGCTAGCAAATGTAAGTCTCTCCAACTTTCTTACTATGATCACACAGAGGTAGTAAGTAACTGTTGAAGGCAAGTGCACCATCGCCGTGCAGTACTCATAAGTACGCCGTGCCACCGTGTCCCACATGTATTCATCGTATTCTCGCGATAAAAAAGACAAAATGCGGTACCTGCCACCGTATAAGTGATATAATACGCCGAAAGGGAGGAAAAGACTGGCCTCCGCAGGAAATACAAATTTAACATGGAACTATTTTTTTCACTGTGGTATGCATCTTTAACTTATCACTCGATTTTTTCGAGGTGTACTCTTGTTGCACAGAAAGGTCTTCCAGTTGGAGAACAGCTTTACTCAATATGAAGGTGGCAAGGTATCTTCCTGTTCTGTGTACTCTCGCGACTATTTGGTCTACTCTTGATCTTGTTCTGAACCTCCTGAAATATGAAATGTCTAACCGAATCGACCTATCAAATCGCTCTAGCACAACCAAACGAGCAAGCAAAATACCCCTTTTACCAAAACTCCAGTCCACTATCAGTCTATACAGTGCTTTCACAAAGTCGAGACATTTGCAGTTTTACTTGGGTGGGTGGGTGTCGCTGACACTTTAAACAGCCAGTTTCATGTCATGTCATGTCGTGTCGAACAGTTTTATGATCGAAGAAAGTCGGAGTATTCGATGCAAATGGAGGCAAATAATGTTAAACATTCCACTTTACGCGTAGACATTGGAGTCGCTGGGATCATTTGCATTTATTTGACTTCAAGTACATTTATTTAAGAACCCTTTGATCTTAATAGGAATGATATCGGATTTTTTGTTCTTTTAATTTCGTTCACCTAATTCTTGAAATAAATCAACAAAAATGTACCATGTGACCCCTCTGTGAAACAACCTCGACTAGCTCGTTCCAATGAGTGGTCGCAAGGTATGGTTTTGTTGAATATATAAACATTCACAAAGACAATTGCATAGCCATATGGGCGTCTCTATAAATTAACCGAGCGTCTTTGTAAACGTATCGGTAGCTGTTATATAGGAATTCCAAAAGAACATTTTCCAGTCGATTTGAGAAACAGAGACCACGTCTCAACGTTACGACTCCTGGGAACACTAAGATATTATTAATCTCTAAACTCTCAGTCCTTCAGTCTAATTATGTAATATCTTAGGGGTTTCAGGGCGAAGTAAACAGTAATTGATTTGAATATCTAGGACTTGGGCACGGAAGGATATCTGTATATACCTCTGTTAGTTAAGATGGTTAAGGAGCATTGCATTACATTAACGGCAATCTGCGTATAAACTCCAGGTGAACAACAACCCATAACAGCGACTTGTGACCTGAGAGCCTGATTTGTCTCCCCTTCTAATATGAATGGAGAGGTCGTAATCCATACGTGGGCAATGATGTCCCACGTATGGGTTACGACCACTTGCGCCAGATGACCACACGTTTCTGTGTTTCTGATGATTTGTATCACTAGCACAGCAGGACAAGTCATACTATATTCCAGCAAACCATCCCTCACCCAGTGTGTTGTGCATGTCGTTGGCCAAAAGATTACACTGAAGAAAACAACAATTACCGAAAAAAACATTAGAGTTTTAATGAAAGAATATCACGGAGCAGTATAGATTAGCAAAATCCATGCCTCACCAATTATCAACAAAAAACTTAAAATGCAGGGTTCTCAAAAAAAATTAAAATAGAAATGTTAATTGTAATCGGAACTGCTTGGCGAAATATGCAGATGAAGATTTTAAATAGAAAAGGTTTTTCGTGAGCGCACCCAACAGACAGGCAACCAGCAGGGATACTTGAACAACAACAGAACCTGGAATGAAAGAAAAAAATGCATATGATTAAACGCATCTGGACTTTCCATATTAACAATAAAAGCATGATAGTGTTAAAGGTCTGAATGTGACTTTATCTCTGAGAAAACGGGCAGGCGATCGTCCGGCTTTGTATAATTCCCAGCCACTTATAACTTTAACCCTCAGAACCCGTAATGTCGATTTTTCGATTCAAGGCATAATTCCGTCCCATTTTTGTTTTAATATAGGAGGTCTATATACGGTGATAAAATAATAACTGCAGTCTACAGCCAGACGGTAGCAGACTGCAGTTATTGTTTTACCTCCCCACCCCCCCCCCTCCTGTATATTGACACTGGATTGACCCATCTCACTGCAAGTGTAGGCAAAGGCGATACCATTCCAGGAAACAAGGGTTCAACGGGTTGAAGCTTGAATATTTTGAACGAAAGGTAAAAGCACATTAATCTACTATTTATCTTCATTAAATACATTTGCTGTTCGAATACGAAGGCTGAAATACTGAGGAGTTATCACAGTCTAAAGAGTAAAAGTAGAAATAAGGATTGCTGGAGAATGTCCTAAGTAAAAGCATAACCAAGATAGCCGTTGATTCCTTCACTATTTCGGTATGGTTCCGAATCAAAAATCGGCATCAGATGGAGTTTCAAATTAAACACAACGCGGTGCGCCTTTTACCTAATCCTGCTTGGCCAAAAAAAAATAATTACATAGGGGGGCGGGGGGGAGCTCTCTGTGTATAATAGGTGTCAGTTTCACTCCCAGTGTTTTTTGATGGACATGACCACCGTGCTTATCCCCTGACTCGAATGGAATCACAAAATTATGAAAAAGGAAAGCCAATTTATAACAGCTTACGGCTATTGCTGTATGCATATTGTACAATATTATCGTCCGCGATGACACATGGGGATCTACTGCATGTTGCAGTGGATGATCATGTGTTATGAGAGATAAAACCGTGTCCCTAAAAGTCTCAATGTTTAGAAAACAATAACATTTTAGTTGTAAAATAATGGGGTGGGCGGGTCTCAATGTATGTTAGACTAAATCTCAAAGTTCTCTTGCCCTACACTTCAAGTGAATCCCCGTGGGTACCATGAATCCACAAATTGGGCGACGAGCATCTCTTTCGCCTATTGTTCTAAATAGAAATTGAAGGTCACCGTTTTTCCATTCCCCCACTTCAGCTCAGAAAACATTGGATATTTCGAAACTAGGATCTACCTATAAAAGGATGAACAATAGATTTATTTGGCCATGGCAAATGGAAGCTGTATGTGATGTAACACATTTATATAGTGGTATAAGATATCCGAGAGCTATCGAATAGTGCTTTATACATGGATAGAAGTTCATGAAATAATATGGAGTCTAATACTAAGTTATAGGGAGCGCGATGGCTCAGTGGGTAGAGATGCATGCTGCAAGCCCAGGGGTCCTCGGTTCGAATGACACCTGCGCCAACCGTGTTTATCTGACATTACAGGATTAACTGTATTGTTGGTGAACTGATTTATATAACTGGCTTGTTTATGTGTTTTTTGCCAACTGGGGTAATTGTGCTTTACAAGACACTGTGTGGGACCCAGGCTGAACACCTCAACCTCACCTACACAGAGTAAATTGTAAAACAACAATACTCTCCAAAATATAACCTGGTTACATACGGCTTTGATCGAAACTAATTGCCAGTTTTCTCATTTACATGACTGGGCAGTTTCTTGTTTCAGTTCAACCTTGGCTCCACACAGTAAACTGTAAAGCAGGAATACTGAACACAAATGACTTCATTGTATATAGTTATGATTGACACGAATAGCCAGTCCTATCATTCATGTAACCAACAGTTTTTTTATGACTGAATTGTGAATGGTTGCGTAACTAACTTATTCTTGAGCCAAATATTTTCTGCAGATATTATTAAATGAATATCTGACATTACAGGTTTAGTTGTATTGTTGGGGAACTGAATTATATAACAGTCTTTTTCTGCGTATACTGCCAACTGGGGTAATTGTGCTTGACAAGACACAACGTGGGGGCTCAGGCTGAACAGCTCAGCCCCAGCTCCACACAATAAAGTGTAAAAAAACAGTACTCTCCAAAAATAACTTCATAACATACAGTTGTGATCGAAACTAATAACCAGTGTTTTCATTTATCTGATATTACAGGATTTACTGTATTGTTGGGGGACTGATTTATAATAACAGGCCTGTTTCTGTGTTTATTGCCAACCGGGGTAATTGTGCTATGCAGGGAACAATGTGGGACTCAGGCTGAACAGCCCAGTCACACCTCCACACAGTATATTGTAAAACAATAATACTCTCCAAAAATAACTCAATTACATACAGTTGTGATGGAAACCAGCAACCAGTTTTCTCATTTCTATGGCTGGGCAGTTTCTTGCTTCAATTCAGCCTAGGCCCCGCGCAATAAATTGTAAAACAACAATATTTTACACAATGACTTAATTATATACAGTTGTGATCGACTCTAATAACCAGTCTGATCATTCAGGTGACCAGACAGTTTTTTATGACAGAATTATGAATGGTTGTGTTAACTAACTTATTTTAGAGCCAAATAATTTCGGCAGATACCATAAGATGAATATATGAAATTACAGAACTAGCCGATTGCTGGGGAACTGATTTATATAACATGCTTGTTTCTGTGTTTATTGACAACTGGTGTAATTGTGCTTTACAGTACACAGTGTGGGACTCAGGTTGAACCGCTCAGCCTCAGCTCCACAGAGTAAACTGTAAAACAACAATACTCTCCAAACAAATAACTTAATTACATGCAGTTGTGATCAAAACTAGTATCCAGTTTTCCCATTTATATGGCTCGGCAGTTTCTCGTCTCAACTCAGCCTAGTCTCCACACAGTACATTGCAAAACAAGAATACTCTACACAATGACTTAGTTATGTACTGGGGTAATTGTGCTCTGCATAACACAATGTGGGACTCAGGCTGAACCGCTCAGCCTCAGCTCCACACAGTAAACTGCAGAACAACAATACTCTCCAGAAAATCTCTTAATCACATACAGTTGTGATCGAAACTAATAACCAGTTTTCTCATTTATATGGTTGGGCAGTGTTCTGTTTCAATTCAGCCAAGGCTTTACCCAGTAAATTGCAAAACAGGAATATTGTACATAAATGACTTAATTATGTACATTTGTGATCGACTCTAATAACCAGACTTATCATTTATGTGACCAGACAGTTTTTGTATGACTGAATTATTAGTGGTTGTGTACTTAAGTTACTCTTGGGCCAAATAATTTCTGCAGATACTATTACATGAATACCTGATATTACAGGATTAGCTGTATTGTTCTGGAACTGATTTATATAACAGACTTTTTTCTGTGTATATTGCCAACTGGGGTAATTGTGCTTTACATGACACAATATGGGACTCAGACTGAACCGCTCAGCCCCATCTCCACAGAGTAAACTGTAAAACAACAATCCTCTCCAAACATAACTAATTACATACAGTTGTGATCGAAACTAGCAACTAGTTTTCTCATTTATATGGCTCGGCAGTTTCTTGTTTCGATTCAGCCTAGGCTCCACGCAGTAACTTGCAAAACAAGAATACTGTACACGAATGACTTAATTATATACTGGGGTAATTGTGCTTTACAGTACACAATGTGGAAATCAGGGTGAACAGCTCATCCTCAGCTCCACACAATAAACTGTAAAACAACAATATTCACCAAAAAATAGCTTCGTAACATACAATTGTAATAGAAACTAATAACCAGTGTTCTCATTTATCTGACATTACAGGGCTAGGTGTATTGTTGGGGAAATGATTTATACAACAGATTTGATTCTGTGTATATTGCCAACTGGCGTAATTGTACTTTACAGAACGCAATGTGAGACTCAGGCTGAATCGCAAAGCCTCAGCTCCACACAGTAAATTGTAAAAACAACAATACTTTCCAAAAAAATAACTTAATTACATATGGTTGTGATCGAAATTAGCAACCAGTTTTCTCATTTATATGGTTGGTCAGTTTCTTGTTTCAAGTTGTGATCGACTCTAATAACAAGTCTTATCATTCAGGTGACCAGACAGTTTTCTTATGACAGAATTATGAATGGTTGTGTTAACTAACTTACTATTGAGCCAGATAATTACCGCAGATACTATTAAATTAATATCTGAAATTACAGGATTAGCTGTATTGTTGGGAACTGATTAATTCCCGCAGATACTATTAAATGAATATATGAAATTACAGGATTAGATGTATTGTTGGGGAACTGATTTATAAATCATATTTGTTTCTGTATATATTGCCAACTGGTGTAATTGTACTTTACAGTCCAGAATGTGGGACTCAGGTTGAACAGATCAGCCCCAGCTCCACACGGTACATTGTAGAACAACAATACTCTCCCAAAAATAACTTAATTACATACAGTTGTGATCGAAACTAATAACTAGTTTTCGCATTTATCTAATATTACAGGATTAGCTGTATTGTTCGGGAACTGATTTATATAACAGGCTCGTGTCCGTGTATATTGCCAATTGGGGTAATTGTGCTTTACAGCACACAGTGTGGGACTCAGGCTGAACAGCTCAGCCTCAGCTCCACACGGTAAATTTCAAAACAACAATACTCTCCAAAAGTTACTTCATAACATACAGTTGTGACCGAAACTAATAACCAGTTTTCTGATTTATGAGACTGGGCAGTTTCTTATTTCGATTCAGCCTAACTCCACACAGTGAATTGTTAAGCAGGAATACTATACACAAATAACTTAGTTATATATAGTTGTGATCGACACGAATAACCAGTCTTATCATTCATGTGCCTAGACAGTTTTTTTATGACTGAATTATGAATGGTTGTGTTAACTAACTTACTACTGGGCGAAATAATTTCTGCAGATACTATTAAATGAATATCTGACATTACAAGATCGGGTGTATTGTTGGGGAACTGATTTATATAACAGACTTGTTTCTGTGTATATTGCCAAATGGGATAATTGTGCTTTAACTGACACAATGTGGGACTCAGGCTGAACAACTCAGCCCCAGCTCCACATAGTAAATTGCCAAACAATAATACTCTCCAGAAAATAATTTAATTCAATACAGTTGTGATCGAAACTAATAACCAGTTTTCTCATTTATAGGGTTGGGCAAGTTTTTGTTTCAATGCATCCAAGCCTCCAGGCAGTAAATTGCAAAACAGGAATATTGTACACAAATGACTTAATTATATGCAGTTGTGATCGACCCTAATAACCAGACATATCATTCATGTGACCAAACAGTTTGTTATGACTGAATTATGAATGGTTGTGTACCTAACTTACACTTGAGCCAAATATTTTCTGTAGATACTATTAAATGATTATCTGACATTACAGGATTAGCTGTATTGTTTGGGGACTGATTTATATAACAGGCTTGTTCCTGTGTATATTGCCAGCTGAGGTAATTGTGCTTTACAGCACACAATGTGGGACTCACGCTGAAACGCTCAGCCCAAGCTCCACAAAGTAAACTGTAAAACAACAATACTCGCCAAAATATGACTTAATTACATACAGTTGTGATCGAAACTAGCAACCAGTTTTCTCATTTATATGGCTCGACAGTTCTTGTCTCAATTCAGCCTAGGCTCCACGGAGTAAATTGCAAAACAAGAATACTGTACACGAATGACTTAATTATATACTGGGGTAATTGTGCTTTACGGCACACAATGTGGGACACAGGCTGAACCGCTCAGCCTCAGCCCCACAGAGTAACCTGTAAAACAACAATACTCGCCAAAATATGACTTAATTACATACAGTTGTGATCGAAACTAGCAACCAGTTTTCTCATTTATATGGCTCGGCAGTTCTTGTCTCAATTCAGCCTATGCTCCACGAAGTAAATTGCAAAACAAGAATACTGTACACAAATGACTTAATTATATACTGGGGTAATTGTGCTTTACAGTACACAATGTGGGACTCAGGCTGAACCGCACAGCTTCAGCCCCACAGAGTAAACTGTAAAACAACAATACTCGCCAAAACATGACTTAATTACATACAGTTGTTATCGAAACTAGCAACCAGTTTTCTCATTTATATGGCTCGGCAGTTCTTGTCTCAATTCAGCCCAGGCTCCACAAAGTAAATTGCAAAACAAGAATACTGTACACAAATGACTTAATTATATACTGGGGTAATTATGCTTTACAGTACACAATGTGGGACTCAGACTGAACAGCTCAGCCTCAGCTCCACACAGTAAACTGTAAAACAACAATACTCTTCAAAAAAATAAAGAATTACTTCGTAGCATACAGTTGTAATCGAAACTAATAACCAGTGTTCTCATTAACCTGACATTACAGGATTAGCTGTACTGATGGGTAACTGATTTATATAACAGGCTTGTTTCTGTATATATTACCAACTGGGGTAAGTAATTGTGCTTCACAGCCCACAATGTGGGACGCGGGCTGAACCACTCAGCCCCAGCTCCACAAAGTAAACTGTAAAACAACACTACTCTCCAAAAATAGCTTAATTACATACAGATGTGATCGAAACTTGCAACCAGTTTTCTCATTTTTTGGCTCGGCAGTTTCTTGTTTCAATTCAGCCTTAGCTCCACGCAGTAAATTGCAAAACAAGAATACTGTACACAAATGACTTAATTATATACTGGGGTAATTGTGCTTCACAGTGCACAATGTGGGACTCAGGCTGAACAGCTCAGCCCCAGCTCCACACTGTAAATTGTAAAACAACAATACTCTCCCAAAAAAATAACTTCATAGCATACAGTTAAAATAAATATATAAGTATCATACTTGCATGCAAAGTTGTGACTCTCCCCATCAAATATCTCATCCATCGAAATAACTTCATTGCCCGCCATGACTTGGGTGCATAAATGGTAACTGATTTTGAAACAAGGACTGTGGCAGCCTGCAGTGTGTACTCTTTTCAGTAAGCAACATTATGTTGAGAACGGTAAGAACAATAGAAAGTGTTCGGAGTGACAAAAAGACAAATATAATTCACTATTTGAGATGTAGCAATGATCACGGTACACTTTCTAAGGAAGTGGATATGGTTAATTGTCGGGGCGGAGAGGGAGGAAGTTCGGGGGGGGGGGCGGTTTGAATAAGATGTGCGTTATACTATGTGAAGCCGGGGGAAAAAACGTCGATTTAATTCGTCCGTTCATACCTTAGTCACAAACATCGACACACGCACGAACACGCCTCACTTTTCTTCACCCCCGTCATACACACATCCCACCCCGCACATACCCAAGCCTTCATAGTTCGGTATAATATATGCTCGCACAAATAGGAGAAAAGGCGTAATTCCATCGTGATTTGAGGATAATTAACTACAGTATTAGGGATGCTTCATTCCGATCATGGCGCATTTAAGGAGCCATAAAAGTGACGGCAAGTGACTGATTTGTCTTGACATTGTAGGAAATCAAATTTTGAAATATTTTCTCTACTCTCTTCCGTTTTCTCCTTCCGTATCTACGGCAGTCCTTTACATAAACGTTATTTTAAAATTGGGCAAGAAATAACGCTCCTGGTGTCCTCTCAATCTCATAAGTCATCAGCCGCCCACCCCCGAGCCATACCTCCACCACCTGCATGGCACTCCCAAAAAACGTCTGTTGAAGCGTATTCAAACACTGTATCGGGTGTTTTCCCTGCTTGATTGGGCGTAATTTACGTTGTCGTTATCGCTTTTTCTTCCTCTGCGTTTGCGACGAGTGTATTGTCACAAATGAACTGATCACGGTCTGATGAACATCAGTAATGTGTTTTCTGACAGTACAGTTTGGTGCGAGCGGAAATTACATTTTTACCCGATTTATTATTACAAAATTACAGACGTTTTCTGTCGTTTGAGGACAGTCCTACATCAAGTGCTAACTATATAGAATAGTAAGAACTGTCGAATATAAGTAACAAATTCACTTGAAGTGACTTGGGTAATTGTGCTATACAGGGCACAATGTGGGACTCAGGCTGAACAGCTCAGCCCCAGCTCCACACAGTACATTGTAAAACAACAATACTCTCCAAAATAACTTAATTGCATACAGTTGTGACCGAAACTAATGACTAGTTTTCGCATTTGTCTGACATTACAGGATTAGCTGTATTCTATGGGAACTGATTTATACAACAGGCTTGTTTCTGTGTATGTTGCCAACTGGTATGATTGTGCTTGACAGCAACAATGTGGGACTCAGGCTGAACAGCTCAGCCCCAGCTCCACACAGTAAACTGTAAAACAACAATACTCTCCAAAAAATAACTTAATTACATACAGTTGTCATCGAAACTAATAACCAGTTTTTTCATTTATATTTGTTTCAATTCAGCATAAGCTCCACACAGTAAATTGAAAAACCGGAATACTGCACACAAATGACTTCATTATATACCTGTTATGATAAACTCTAATAACCAGTCTTCTCATTCATATCAGCAGACACTTCTTTGTATATGAAAGAGATATAAATGGTTGTGTAACTGACTTACCCTTGAGCCAAGTAATTTCTGCAGATTCTATTAAATAAATATCTAACATTTCGGAATTTGCTGTATAATGAATATCCAACAATACAGGACAAGCTGTATTATTGGAGTACTGACCTATATAATAGGCTTGTTACTGTGTATCCTGCCAACTGGGGCAATTGTGCCTCACACGACACAATGTGGGACTCAGGCTGAACCGCCCAGCCCCACCTCCACAGAGTAAACTGTAAAACAAAAATACTCTCCAAAAATAACTCAATTACATGTAGTTGTGATCGAAACTAGCAACCAGTTTACTCATTTATATGCCTCGGCATTTTCTTGTCTCAATTTAGCCCAGGCTCCACGCAATCAATTGCCAAATATGAATACTGTACACAAATGACTTAATTATATAGTGAGGTAATTGTGCTATGCATGACCCAGGCTGAACCGCTCAGCCCCCACCTCCACACAGTAGATTGTAGAACAACAATACTCTCCAGAAAATAACTTAATTACATACAGCTGTGATCGAAACTCTAATAACCAGTTTTCTCAATTATATGGCTGGGCATTTTTTTGTTTCAATTCAGCCAAGGCTCCACGCGTAAATTGCAAGACAGGAATATTGTACACAAATGACTTAATTATGTACAGTTGTGATCAAAACTAATAACCAGTTTTCTTGTTTATCTGACATTACATGATTAGCCGTGTTGTTGGTGAACTGATTTATATAACAGGCTTGTTTATATGTTTTTTTGCCAACTGGGGTAATTGTGCTTTACAAAACACAGTGTGGGACCCAGGCTGAACCCTCAGCCTCACCTCCACACAGTAAATTGTAAAACAACAATACTCTCCAGAAAATAACTTAATTACATACAGTTGTGATCGAAACTCTAATAACCAGTTTTCTCAATTATATGGTTGGGCAGTTTTTTTTGTTTGTTTCAATTCAGCCAAGGCTCCAAGCGTAAGTTGCAAAACAGGAATACTGTACACAAATGACTTAATTATGTACAGTTGTGATCGAAACTAATAACTAGTTTTCTCGTTTATCTGACATTACAGGATTAGCTGTATTGTTGGTGAACTGATTTATCTGACTGGCTTGTTTATGTGTTTTTTGCCAACTGGGGTAATTGTGCTTTACAAGACACTGTGTGGGACCCAGGCTGAACACCTCAACCTCACCTACACAGAGTAAATTGTAAAACAACAATAATCTCCAAAATATAACCTGGTTACATACGGCTTTGATCGAAACTAATTGCCAGTTTTCTCATTTACATGACTGGGCAGTTTCTTGTTTCAGTTCAACCTCGGCTCCACACAGTAAACTGTAAAGCAGGAATACTGTACACAAATGACTTCGTTGTATTTTGTTATGATTGACACGAATAGCCAGTCCTATCATTCATGTAACCAACAGTTTTTTTATGACTGAATTGTGAATGGTTGTGTAACTAACTTATTCTTGAGCCAAATATTTTCTGCAGATATTATTAAATGAATATCTGACATTACAGGTTTAGTTGTATTGTTGGGGAACTGAATTATATAACAGTCTTTTTTCTGCGTATACTGCCAACTGGGGTAATTGTGCTTGACAAGACACAACGTGGGGACTCAGGCTGAACAGCTCAGCCCCAGCTCCACACAATAAAGTGTAAAAAAACAATACTCTCCAAAAATAACTTCATAACATACAGTTGTGATCGAAACTAATAACCAGTGTTTTCATTTATCTGACATTACAGGATTTACTGTATTGTTGGGGGACTGATTTATAATAACAGGCCTGTTTCTGTGTATATTGCCAACCGGGGTAATTGTGCTATTTTATCTGACATTACAGGATTTACTGTATTGTTGGGGGACTGATTTATAATAACAGGCCTGTTTCTGTGTATATTGCCAACCGGGGTAATTGTGCTATGCAGGGAACAATGTGGGACTCAGGCTGAACAGCCCAGTCACAGCTCCACACAGTATATTGTAAAACAATAATACTCTCCAAAAATAACTCAATTACATACAGTTGTGATGGAAACCAGCAACCAGTTTTCTCATTTCTATGGCTGGGCAGTTTCTTGCTTCAATTCAGCCTAGGCCCCGCGCAATAAATTGTAAAACAACAATATTTTACACAATGACTTAATTATATACAGTTGTGATCGACTCTAATAACCAGTCTGATCATTCAGGTGACCAGACAGTTTTTTATGACAGAATTATGAATGGTTGTGTTAACTAACTTATTTTTGAGCCAAATAATTTCTGCAGATACCATAAGATGAATATATGAAATTACAGAATTAGCCGATTGCTGGGGAACTGATTTATATAACGTGCTTGTTTCTGTGTTTATTGCCAACTGGTGTAATTGTGCTTTACAGTACACAGTGTGGGACTCAGGCTGAACCGCTCAGCCACAGCTCCACAGAGTAAACTGTAAAACAACAATACTCTCCAAACAAATAACTTAATTACATGCAGTTGTGATCAAAACTAGTATCCAGTTTTCCCATTTATATGGCTCGGCAGTTTCTCGTCTCAACTCAGCCTAGTCTCCACACAGTACATTGCAAAACAAGAATATTCTACACAATGACTTAGTTATGTACTGAGGTAATTGTGCTCTGCATAACACAATGTGGGACTCAGGCTGAACCGCTCAGCCTCAGCTCCACACAGTAAACTGCAGAACAACAATACTCTCCAGAAAATCTCTTAATCACATACAGTTGTGATCGAAACTAATAACCAGTTTTCTCATTTATATGGTTGGGCAGTGTTTTGTTTCAATTCAGCCAAGGCTTTACCCAGTAAATTGCAAAACAGGAATATTGTACATAAATGACTTAATTATGTACATTTGTGATCGACTCTAATAACCAGACTTATCATTTATGTGACCAGACAGTTTTTGTATGACTGAATTATTAGTGGTTGTGTACTTAAGTTACTCTTGGGCCAAATAATTTCTGCAGATACTATTACATGAATACCTGATATTACAGGATTAGCTGTATTGTTCTGGAACTGATTTATATAACAGACTTTTTTCTGTGTATATTGCCAACTGGGGTAATTGTGCTTTACATGACACAATATGGGACTCAGACTGAACCGCTCAGCCCCATCTCCACAGAGTAAACTGTAAAACAACAATCCTCTCCAAACATAACTAATTACATACAGTAGTGATCGAAACTAGCAACTAGTTTTCTCATTTATATGGCTCGGCAATTTCTTGTTTCGATTCAGCCTAGGCTCCACGCAGTAACTTGCAAAACAAGAATACTGTACACGAATGACTTAATTATATACTGGGGTAATTGTGCTTTACAGTACACAATGTGGAAATCAGGGTGAACAGCTCATCCTCAGCTCCACACAATAAACTGTAAAACAACAATATTCACCAAAAAATAGCTTCGTAACATACAATTGTAATAGAAACTAATAACCAGTGTTCTCATTTATCTGACATTACAGGGCTAGGTGTATTGTTGGGGAAATGATTTATACAACAGATTTGATTCTGTGTATATTGCCAACTGGCGTAATTGTACTTTACAGAACGCAATTTGAGACTCAGGCTGAATCGCAAAGCCTCAGCTCCACACAGTAAATTGTAAAAACAACAATACTTTCCAAAAAAATAACTTAATTACATATGGTTGTGATCGAAATTAGCAACCAGTTTTCTCATTTACATGGTTGGGCAGTTTCATGTTTCAAGTTGTGATCGACTCTAATAACAAGTCTTATCATTCAGGTGACCAGACAGTTTTCTTATGACAGAATTATGAATGGTTGTGTTAACTAACTTACTATTGAGCCTGATAATTCCCGCAGATACTATTAAATTAATATCTGAAATTACAGGATTAGCTGTATTGTTGGGAACTGATTAATTCCCGCAGATACTATTAAATGAATATATGAAATTACAGGATTAGATGTATTGTTGGGGAACTGATTTATAAATCATATTTGTTTCTGTATATGTTGCCAACTGGTGTAATTGTACTTTACAGTCCACAATGTGGGACTCAGGTTGAACAGATCAGCCCCACCTCCACACAGTACATTGTAGAACAACAATACTCTCCCAAAAATAACTTAATTACATACAGTTGTTATCAAAACTAATAACTAGTTTTCGCATTTATCTAACATTACAGGATTAGCTGTATTGTTCGGGAACTGATTTATATAACAGGCTCGTGTCCGTGTATATTGCCAATTGGGGTAATTGTGCTTTACAGCACACAGTGTGGGACTCAGGCTGAACAGCTCAGCCTCAGCTCCACACGGTAAATTTCAAAACAACAATACTCTCCAAAAGTTACTTCATAACATACAGTTGTGACCGAAACTAATAACCAGTTTTCTGATTTATGAGACTGGGCAGTTTCTTATTTCGATTCAGCCTAACTCCACACAGTGAATTGTTAAGCAGGAATACTATACACAAATAACTTAGTTATATATAGTTGTGATCGACACGAATAACCAGTCTTATCATTCATGTGTCCAGACAGTTTTTTTATGACTGAATTATGAATGGTTGTGTTAACTAACTTACTACTGGGCGAAATAATTTCTGCAGATACTATTAAATGAATATCTGACATTACAAGATCGGGTGTATTGTTGGGGAACTGATTTATATAACAGACTTGTTTCTGTGTATATTGCCAACTGGGATAATTGTGCTTTAAATGACACAATGTGGGACTCAGGCTGAACAACTCAGCCCCAGCTCCACATAGTAAATTGCAAAACAATAATACTCTCCAGAAAATAATTTAATTCAATACAGTTGTGATCGAAACTAATAACCAGTTTTCTCATTTATAGGGTTGGGCAAGTTTTTGTTTCAATGCATCCAAGCCTTCAGCAGTAAATTGCAAAACAGGAATATTGTACACAAATGACTTAATTATATGCAGTTGTGATCGACCCTAATAACCAGACATATCATTCATGTGACCAAACAGTTTGTTATGACTGAATTATGAATGGTTGTGTACCTAACTTACACTTGAGCCAAATATTTTCTGTAGATACTATTAAATGATTATCTGACATTACAGGATTAGCTGTATTGTTTGGGAACTGATTTATATAACAGGCTTGTTCCTGTGTATATTGCCAGCTGAGGTAATTGTGCTTTACAGCACACAATGTGGGACTCACGCTGAAACGCTCAGCCCAAGCTCCACAAAGTAAACTGTAAAACAACAATACTCGCCAAAATATGACTTAATTACATACAGTTGTGATCGAAACTAGCAACCAGTTTTCTCATTTATATGGCTCGACAGTTCTTGTCTCAATTCAGCCTAGGCTCCACGGAGTAAATTGCAAAACAAGAATACTGTACACGAATGACTTAATTATATACTGGGGTAATTGTGCTTTACGGCACACAATGTGGGACACAGGCTGAACCGCTCAGCCTCAGCCCCACAGAGTAACCTGTAAAACAACAATACTCGCCAAAATATGACTTAATTACATACAGTTGTGATCGAAACTAGCAACCAGTTTTCTCATTTATATGGCTCGGCAGTTCTTGTCTCAATTCAGCCTATGCTCCACGAAGTAAATTGCAAAACAAGAATACTGTACACAAATGACTTAATTATATACTGGGGTAATTGTGCTTTACAGTACACAATGTGGGACTCAGGCTGAACCGCACAGCTTCAGCCCCACAGAGTAAACTGTAAAACAACAATACTCGCCAAAACATGACTTAATTACATACAGTTGTTATCGAAACTAGCAACCAGTTTTCTCATTTATATGGCTCGGCAGTTCTTGTCTCAATTCAGCCCAGGCTCCACAAAGTAAATTGCAAAACAAGAATACTGTACACAAATGACTTAATTATATACTGGGGTAATTATGCTTTACAGTACACAATGTGGGACTCAGACTGAACAGCTCAGCCTCAGCTCCACACAGTAAACTGTAAAACAACAATACTCTTCAAAAAAATAAAGAATTACTTCGTAGCATACAGTTGTAATCGAAACTAATAACCAGTGTTCTCATTAACCTGACATTACAGGATTAGCTGTACTGATGGGTAACTGATTTATATAACAGGCTTGTTTCTGTATATATTACCAACTGGGGTAAGTAATTGTGCTTTACAGCCCACAATGTGGGACCCGGGCTGAACCACTCAGCCCCAGCTCCACAAAGTAAACTGTAAAACAACACTACTCTCCAAAAATAGCTTAATTACATACAGATGTGATCGAAACTTGCAACCAGTTTTCTCATTTTTTGGCTCGGCAGTTTCTTGTTTCAATTCAGCCTTAGCTCCACGCAGTAAATTGCAAAACAAGAATACTGTACACAAATGACTTAATTATATACTGGGGTAATTGTGCTTCACAGTGCACAATGTGGGACTCAGGCTGAACAGCTCAGCCCCAGCTCCACACTGTAAATTGTAAAACAACAATACTCTCCCAAAAAAATAACTTCATAGCATACAGTTAAAATAAATATATAAGTATCATACTTGCATGCAAAGTTGTGACTCTCCCCATCAAATATCTCATCCATCGAAATAACTTCATTGCCCGCCATGACTTGGGTGCATAAATGGTAACTGATTTTGAAACAAGGACTGTGGCAGCCTGCAGTGTGTACTCTTTTCAGTAAGCAACATTATGTTGAGAACGGTAAGAACAATAGAAAGTGTTCGGAGTGACAAAAAGACAAATATAATTCACTATTTGAGATGTAGCAATGATCACGGTACACTTTCTAAGGAAGTGGATATGGTTAATTGTCGGGGCGGAGAGGGAGGAAGTTCGGGGGGGGGGGGTGGGCGGTTTGAATAAGATGTGCGTTATACTATGTGAAGCCGGGGGAAAAAACGTCGATTTAATTCGTCCGTTCATACCTTAGTCACAAACATCGACACACGCACGAACACGCCTCACTTTTCTTCACCCCCGTCATACACACATCCCACCCCGCACATACCCAAGCCTTCATAGTTCGGTATAATATATGCTCGCACAAATAGGAGAAAAGGCGTAATTCCATCGTGATTTGAGGATAATTAACTACAGTACTAGGGATGCTTCATTCCGATCATGGCGCATTTAAGGAGCCATAAAAGTGACGGCAAGTGACTGATTTGTCTTGACATTGTAGGAAATCAAATTTTGAAATATTTTCTCTACTCTCTTCCGTTTTCTCCTTCCGTATCTACGGAAGTCCTTTACATAAACGTTATTTTAAAATTGGGCAAGAAATAACGCTCCTGGTGTCCTCTCAATCTCATAAGTCATCAGCCGCCCACCCCCGAGCCATACCTCCACCACCTGCATGGCACTCCCAAAAAACGTCTGTTGAAGCGTATTCAAACACTGTATCGGGTGTTTTCCCTGCTTGATTGGGCGTAATTTACGTTGTCGTTATCGCTTTTTCTTCCTCTGCGTTTGCGACGAGTGTATTGTCACAAATGAACTGATCACGGTCTGATGAACATCAGTAATGTGTTTTCTGACAGTACAGTTTGGTGCGAGCGGAAATTACATTTTTACCCGATTTATTATTACAAAATTACAGACGTTTTCTGTCGTTTGAGGACAGTCCTACATCAAGTGCTAACTATATAGAATAGTAAGAACTGTCGAATATAAGTAACAAATTCACTTGAAGTGACTTGGGTAATTGTGCTATACAGGGCACAATGTGGGACTCAGGCTGAACAGCTCAGCCCCAGCTCCACACAGTACATTGTAAAACAACAATACTCTCCAAAATAACTTAATTGCATACAGTTGTGACCGAAACTAATGACTAGTTTTCGCATTTGTCTGACATTACAGGATTAGCTGTATTCTATGGGAACTGATTTATACAACAGGCTTGTTTCTGTGTATGTTGCCAACTGGTATGATTGTGCTTGACAGCACACAATGTGGGACTCAGGCTGAACAGCTCAGCCCCAGCTCCACACAGTAAACTGTAAAACAACAATACTCTCCAAAAAATAACTCCACACAGTAAATTGTAAAACAACAATACTCTCCAGAAAATAACTTAATTACATACAGTTGTGATCGAAACTCTAATAACCAGTTTTCTCAATTATATGGCTGGGCAGTTTTTTTTGTTTGTTTCAATTCAGCCAAGGCTCCACGCGTAAGTTGCAAAACAGGAATACTGTACACAAATGACTTAATTATGTACAGTTGTGATCGAAACTAATAACTAGTTTTCTCGTTTATCTGACATTACAGGATTAGCTGTATTGTTGGTGAACTGATTTATCTGACTGGCTTGTTTATGTGTTTTTTGCCAACTGGGGTAATTGTGCTTTACAAGACACTGTGTGGGACCCAGGCTGAACACCACAACCTCACCTACACACAGTAAATTGTAAAACAACAATAATCTCCAAAATATAACCTGGTTACATACGGCTTTGATCGAAACTAATTGCCAGTTTTCTCATTTACATGACTGGGCAGTTTCTTGTTTCAGTTCAACCTCGGCTCCACACAGTAAACTGTAAAGCAGGAATACTGTACACAAATGACTTCATTGTATATAGTTATGATTGACACGAATAGCCAGTCCTATCATTCATGTAACCAACAGTTTTTTTATGACTGAATTGTGAATGGATGTGTAACTAACTTATTCTTGAGCCAAATATTTTCTGCAGATATTATTAAATGAATATCTGACATTACAGGTTTAGTTGTATTGTTGGGGAACTGAATTATATAACAGTCTTTTTTCTGCGTATACTGCCAACTGGGGTAATTGTGCTTGACAAGACACAACGTGGGGACTCAGGCTGGACAGCTCAGCCCCAGCTCCACACAATAAAGTGTAAAAAAACAATACTCTCCAAAAATAACTTCATAACATACAGTTGTGATCGAAACTAATAACCAGTGTTTTCATTTATCTGACATTACAGGATTTACTGTATTGTTGGGGGACTGATTTATAATAACAGGCCTGTTTCTGTGTATATTGCCAACCGGGGTAATTGTGCTATGCAGGGAACAATGTGGGACTCAGGCTGAACAGCCCAGTCACAGCTCCACACAGTGTATTGTAAAACAATAATACTCTCCAAAAATAACTCAATTACATACAGTTGCGATGGAAACCAGCAACCAGTTTTCTCATTTCTATGGCTGGGCAGTTTCTTGCTTCAATTCAGCCTAGGCCCCGCGCAATAAATTGTAAAACAACAATATTTTACACAATGACTTAATTATATACAGTTGTGATCGACTCTAATAACCAGTCTGATCATTCAGGTGACCAGACAGTTTTTTATGACAGAATTATGAATGGTTGTGTTAACTAACTTATTTTTGAGCCAAATAATTTCTGCAGATACCATAAGATGAATATATGAAATTACAGAATTAGCCGATTGCTGGGGAACTGATTTATATAACATGCTTGTTTCTGTGTTTATTGACAACTGGTGTAATTGTGCTTTACAGTACACAGTGTGGGACTCAGGTTGAACCGCTCAGCCTCAGCTCCACAGAGTAAACTGTAAAACAACAATACTCTCCAAACAAATAACTTAATTACATGCAGTTGTGATCAAAACTAGTATCCAGTTTTCCCATTTATATGGCTCGGCAGTTTCTCGTCTCAACTCAGCCTAGTCTCCACACAGTACATTGCAAAACAAGAATACTCTACACAATGACTTAGTTATGTACTGGGGTAATTGTGCTCTGCATAACACAATGTGGGACTCAGGCTGAACCGCTCAGCCTCAGCTCCACACAGTAAACTGCAGAACAACAATACTCTCCAGAAAATCTCTTAATCACATAGAGTTGTGATCGAAACTAATAACCAGTTTTCTCATTTATATGGTTGGGCAGTGTTTTGTTTCAATTCAGCCAAGGCTTTACCCAGTAAATTGCAAAACAGGAATATTGTACATAAATGACTTAATTATGTACATTTGTGATCGACTCTAATAACCAGACTTATCATTTATGTGACCAGACAGTTTTTGTATGACTGAATTATTAGTGGTTGTGTACTTAAGTTACTCTTGGGCCAAATAATTTCTGCAGATACTATTACATGAATACCTGATATTACAGGATTAGCTGTATTGTTCTGGAACTGATTTATATAACAGACTTTTTTCTGTGTATATTGCCAACTGGGGTAATTGTGCTTTACATGACACAATATGGGACTCAGACTGAACCGCTCAGCCCCATCTCCACAGAGTAAACTGTAAAACAACAATCCTCTCCAAACATAACTAATTACATACAGTAGTGATCGAAACTAGCAACTAGTTTTCTCATTTATATGGCTCGGCAATTTCTTGTTTCGATTCAGCCTAGGCTCCACGCAGTAACTTGCAAAACAAGAATACTGTACACGAATGACTTAATTATATACTGGGGTAATTGTGCTTTACAGTACACAATGTGGAAATCAGGGTGAACAGCTCATCCTCAGCTCCACACAATAAACTGTAAAACAACAATATTCACCAAAAAATAGCTTCGTAACATACAATTGTAATAGAAACTAATAACCAGTGTTCTCATTTATCTGACATTACAGGGCTAGGTGTATTGTTGGGGAAATGATTTATACAACAGATTTGATTCTGTGTATATTGCCAACTGGCGTAATTGTACTTTACAGAACGCAATTTGAGACTCAGGCTGAATCGCAAAGCCTCAGCTCCACACAGTAAATTGTAAAAACAACAATACTTTCCAAAAAAAATAACTTAATTACATATGGTTGTGATCGAAATTAGCAACCAGTTTTCTCATTTACATGGTTGGGCAGTCTCTTGTTTCAAGTTGTGATCGACTCTAATAACAAGTCTTATCATTCAGGTGACCAGACAGTTTTCTTATGACAGAATTATGAATGGTTGTGTTAACTAACTTACTATTGAGCCAGATAATTACCGCAGATACTATTAAATTAATATCTGAAATTACAGGATTAGCTGTATTGTTGGGAACTGATTAATTCCCGCAGATACTATTAAATGAATATATGAAATTACAGGATTAGATGTATTGTTGGGGAACTGATTTATAAATCATATTTGTTTCTGTATATATTGCCAACTGGTGTAATTGTACTTTACAGTCCACAATGTGGGACTCAGGTTGAACAGATCAGCCCCACCTCCACACAGTACATTGTAGAACAACAATACTCTCCCAAAAATAACTTAATTACATACAGTTGTTATCGAAACTAATAACTAGTTTTCGCATTTATCTAACATTACAGGATTAGCTGTATTGTTCGGGAACTGATTTATATAACAGGCTCGTGTCCGTGTATATTGCCAATTGGGGTAATTGTGCTTTACAGCACACAGTGTGGGACTCAGGCTGAACAGCTCAGCCTCAGCTCCACACGGTAAATTTCAAAACAACAATACTCTCCAAAAGTTACTTCATAACATACAGTTGTGACCGAAACTAATAACCAGTTTTCTGATTTATGAGACTGGGCAGTTTCTTATTTCGATTCAGCCTAACTCCACACAGTGAATTGTTAAGCAGGAATACTATACACAAATAACTTAGTTATATATAGTTGTGATCGACACGAATAACCAGTCTTATCATCCATGTGTCCAGACAGTTTTTTTTATGACTGAATTATGAATGGTTGTGTTAACTAACTTACTACTGGGCGAAATAATTTCTGCAGATACTATTAAATGAATATCTGACATTACAAGATCGGGTGTATTGTTGGGGAACTGATTTATATAACAGACTTGTTTCTGTGTATATTGCCAACTGGGATAATTGTGCTTTAAATGACACAATGTGGGACTCAGGCTGAACAACTCAGCCCCAGCTCCACATAGTAAATTGCAAAACAATAATACTCTCCAGAAAATAATTTAATTCAATACAGTTGTGATCGAAACTAATAACCAGTTTTCTCATTTATAGGGTTGGGCAAGTTTTTGTTTCAATGCATCCAAGCCTTCAGCAGTAAATTGCAAAACAGGAATATTGTACACAAATGACTTAATTATATGCAGTTGTGATCGACCCTAATAACCAGACATATCATTCATGTGACCAAACAGTTTGTTATGACTGAATTATGAATGGTTGTGTACCTAACTTACACTTGAGCCAAATATTTTCTGTAGATACTATTAAATGATTATCTGACATTACAGGATTAGCTGTATTGTTTGGGAACTGATTTATATAACAGGCTTGTTCCTGTGTATATTGCCAGCTGAGGTAATTGTGCTTTACAGCACACAATGTGGGACTCACGCTGAAACGCTCAGCCCAAGCTCCACAAAGTAAACTGTAAAACAACAATACTCGCCAAAATATGACTTAATTACATACAGTTGTGATCGAAACTAGCAACCAGTTTTCTCATTTATATGGCTCGACAGTTCTTGTCTCAATTCAGCCTAGGCTCCACGGAGTAAATTGCAAAACAAGAATACTGTACACGAATGACTTAATTATATACTGGGGTAATTGTGCTTTACGGCACACAATGTGGGACACAGGCTGAACCGCTCAGCCTCAGCCCCACAGAGTAACCTGTAAAACAACAATACTCGCCAAAATATGACTTAATTACATACAGTTGTGATCGAAACTAGCAACCAGTTTTCTCATTTATATGGCTCGGCAGTTCTTGTCTCAATTCAGCCTATGCTCCACGAAGTAAATTGCAAAACAAGAATACTGTACACAAATGACTTAATTATATACTGGGGTAATTGTGCTTTACAGTACACAATGTGGGACTCAGGCTGAACCGCACAGCTTCAGCCCCACAGAGTAAACTGTAAAACAACAATACTCGCCAAAACATGACTTAATTACATACAGTTGTTATCGAAACTAGCAACCAGTTTTCTCATTTATATGGCTCGGCAGTTCTTGTCTCAATTCAGCCCAGGCTCCACAAAGTAAATTGCAAAACAAGAATACTGTACACAAATGACTTAATTATATACTGGGGTAATTATGCTTTACAGTACACAATGTGGGACTCAGACTGAACAGCTCAGCCTCAGCTCCACACAGTAAACTGTAAAACAACAATACTCTTCAAAAAAATAAAGAATTACTTCGTAGCATACAGTTGTAATCGAAACTAATAACCAGTGTTCTCATTAACCTGACATTACAGGATTAGCTGTACTGATGGGTAACTGATTTATATAACAGGCTTGTTTCTGTATATATTACCAACTGGGGTAAGTAATTGTGCTTTACAGCCCACAATGTGGGACCCGGGCTGAACCACTCAGCCCCAGCTCCACAAAGTAAACTGTAAAACAACACTACTCTCCAAAAATAGCTTAATTACATACAGATGTGATCGAAACTTGCAACCAGTTTTCTCATTTTTTGGCTCGGCAGTTTCTTGTTTCAATTCAGCCTTAGCTCCACGCAGTAAATTGCAAAACAAGAATACTGTACACAAATGACTTAATTATATACTGGGGTAATTGTGCTTCACAGTGCACAATGTGGGACTCAGGCTGAACAGCTCAGCCCCAGCTCCACACTGTAAATTGTAAAACAACAATACTCTCCCAAAAAAATAACTTCATAGCATACAGTTAAAATAAATATATAAGTATCATACTTGGATGCAAAGTTGTGACTCTCCCCATCAAATATCTCATCCATCGAAATAACTTCATTGCCCGCCATGACTTGGGTGCATAAATGGTAACTGATTTTGAAACAAGGACTGTGGCAGCCTGCAGTGTGTACTCTTTTCAGTAAGCAACATTATGTTGAGAACGGTAAGAACAATAGAAAGTGTTCGGAGTGACAAAAAGACAAATATAATTCACTATTTGAGATGTAGCAATGATCACGGTACACTTTCTAAGGAAGTGGATATGGTTAATTGTCGGGGCGGAGAGGGAGGAAGTTCGGGGGGGGGGTGGGCGGTTTGAATAAGATGTGCGTTATACTATGTGAAGCCGGGGGAAAAAACGTCGATTTAATTCGTCCGTTCATACCTTAGTCACAAACATCGACACACGCACGAACACGCCTCACTTTTCTTCACCCCCGTCATACACACATCCCACCCCGCACATACCCAAGCCTTCATAGTTCGGTATAATATATGCTCGCACAAATAGGAGAAAAGGCGTAATTCCATCGTGATTTGAGGATAATTAACTACAGTACTAGGGATGCTTCATTCCGATCATGGCGCATTTAAGGAGCCATAAAAGTGACGGCAAGTGACTGATTTGTCTTGACATTGTAGGAAATCAAATTTTGAAATATTTTCTCTACTCTCTTCCGTTTTCTCCTTCCGTATCTACGGCAGTCCTTTACATAAACGTTATTTTAAAATTGGGCAAGAAATAACGCTCCTGGTGTCCTCTCAATCTCATAAGTCATCAGCCGCCCACCCCCGAGCCATACCTCCACCACCTGCATGGCACTCCCAAAAAACGTCTGTTGAAGCGTATTCAAACACTGTATCGGGTGTTTTTCCTGCTTGATTGGGCGTAATTTACGTTGTCGTTATCGCTTTTTCTTCCTCTGCGTTTGCGACGAGTGTATTGTCACAAATGAACTGATCACGGTCTGATGAACATCAGTAATGTGTTTTCTGACAGTACAGTTTGGTGCGAGCGGAAATTACATTTTTACCCGATTTATTATTACAAAATTACAGACGTTTTCTGTCGTTTGAGGACAGTCCTACATCAAGTGCTAACTATATAGAATAGTAAGAACTGTCGAATATAAGTAACAAATTCACTTGAAGTGACTTGGGTAATTGTGCTATACAGGGCACAATGTGGGACTCAGGCTGAACAGCTCAGCCCCAGCTCCACACAGTACATTGTAAAACAACAATACTCTCCAAAATAACTTAATTGCATACAGTTGTGACCGAAACTAATGACTAGTTTTCGCATTTGTCTGACATTACAGGATTAGCTGTATTCTATGGGAACTGATTTATACAACAGGCTTGTTTCTGTGTATGTTGCCAACTGGTATGATTGTGCTTGACAGCACACAATGTGGGACTCAGGCTGAACAGCTCAGCCCCAGCTCCACACAGTAAACTGTAAAACAACAATACTCTCCAAAAAATAACTCCACACAGTAAATTGTAAAACAACAATACTCTCCAGAAAATAACTTAATTACATACAGTTGTGATCGAAACTCTAATAACCAGTTTTCTCAATTATATGGCTGGGCAGTTTTTTTTTGTTTGTTTCAATTCAGCCAAGGCTCCACGCGTAAGTTGCAAAACAGGAATACTGTACACAAATGACTTAATTATGTACAGTTGTGATCGAAACTAATAACTAGTTTTCTCGTTTATCTGACATTACAGGATTAGCTGTATTGTTGGTGAACTGATTTATCTGACTGGCTTGTTTATGTGTTTTTTGCCAACTGGGGTAATTGTGCTTTACAAGACACTGTGTGGGACCCAGGCTGAACACCTCAACCTCACCTACACACAGTAAATTGTAAAACAACAATAATCTCCAAAATATAACCTGTTTACATACGGCTTTGATCGAAACTAATTGCCAGTTTTCTCATTTACATGACTGGGCAGTTTCTTGTTTCAGTTCAACCTCGGCTCCACACAGTAAACTGTAAAGCAGGAATACTGTACACAAATGACTTCATTGTATATAGTTATGATTGACACGAATAGCCAGTCCTATCATTCATGTAACCAACAGTTTTTTTATGACTGAATTGTGAATGGTTGTGTAACTAACTTATTCTTGAGCCAAATATTTTCTGCAGATATTATCAAATGAATATCTGACATTACAGGTTTAGTTGTATTGTTGGGGAACTGAATTATATAACAGTCTTTTTTCTGCGTATACTGCCAACTGGGGTAATTGTGCTTGACAAGACACAACGTGGGGACTCAGGCTGGACAGCTCAGCCCCAGCTCCACACAATAAAGTGTAAAAAAACAATACTCTCCAAAAATAACTTCATAACATACAGTTGTGATCGAAACTAATAACCAGTGTTTTCATTTATCTGACATTACAGGATTTACTGTATTGTTGGGGGACTGATTTATAATAACAGGCCTGTTTCTGTGTATATTGCCAACCGGGGTAATTGTGCTATGCAGGGAACAATGTGGGACTCAGGCTGAACAGCCCAGTCACAGCTCCACACAGTATATTGTAAAACAATAATACTCTCCAAAAATAACTCAATTACATACAGTTGTGATGGAAACCAGCAACCAGTTTTCTCATTTCTATGGCTGGGCAGTTTCTTGCTTCAATTCAGCCTAGGCCCCGCGCAATAAATTGTAAAACAACAATATTTTACACAATGACTTAATTATATACAGTTGTGATCGACTCTAATAACCAGTCTGATCATTCAGGTGACCAGGCAGTTTTTTATGACAGAATTATGAATGGTTGTGTTAACTAACTTATTTTTGAGCCAAATAATTTCTGCAGATACCATAAGATGAATATATGAAATTACAGAATTAGCCGATTGCTGGGGAACTGATTTATATAACATGCTTGTTTCTGTGTTTATTGCCAACTGGTGTAATTGTGCTTTACAGTACACAGTGTGGGACTCAGGTTGAACCGCTCAGCCTCAGCTCCACAGAGTAAACTGTAAAACAACAATACTCTCCAAACAAATAACTTAATTACATGCAGTTGTGATCAAAACTAGTATCCAGTTTTCCCATTTATATGGCTCGGCAGTTTCTCGTCTCAACTCAGCCTAGTCTCCACACAGTACATTGCAAAACAAGAATACTCTACACAATGACTTAGTTATGTACTGGGGTAATTGTGCTCTGCATAACACAATGTGGGACTCAGGCTGAACCGCTCAGCCTCAGCTCCACACAGTAAACTGCAGAACAACAATACTCTCCAGAACATCTCTTAATCACATACAGTTGTGATCGAAACTAATAACCAGTTTTCTCATTTATATGGTTGGGCAGTGTTTTGTTTCAATTCAGCCAAGGCTTTACCCAGTAAATTGCAAAACAGGAATATTGTACATAAATGACTTAATTATGTACATTTGTGATCGACTCTAATAACCAGACTTATCATTTATGTGACCAGACAGTTTTTGTATGACTGAATTATTAGTGGTTGTGTACTTAAGTTACTCTTGGGCCAAATAATTTCTGCAGATACTATTACATGAATACCTGATATTACAGGATTAGCTGTATTGTTCTGGAACTGATTTATATAACATACTTTTTTCTGTGTATATTGCCAACTGGGGTAATTGTGCTTTACATGACACAATATGGGACTCAGACTGAACCGCTCAGCCCCATCTCCACAGAGTAAACTGTAAAACAACAATCCGCTCCAAACATAACTAATTACATACAGTAGTGATCGAAACTAGCAACTAGTTTTCTCATTTATATGGCTCGGCAGTTTCTTGTTTCGATTCAGCCTAGGCTCCACGCAGTAACTTGCAAAACAAGAATACTGTACACGAATGACTTAATTATATACTGGGGTAATTGTGCTTTACAGTACACAATGTGGAAATCAGGGTGAACAGCTCATCCTCAGCTCCACACAATAAACTGTAAAACAACAATATTCACCAAAAAATAGCTTCGTAACATACAATTGTAATAGAAACTAATAACCAGTGTTCTCATTTATCTGACATTACAGGGCTAGGTGTATTGTTGGGGAAATGATTTATACAACAGATTTGATTCTGTGTATATTGCCAACTGGCGTAATTGTACTTTACAGAACGCAATTTGAGACTCAGGCTGAATCGCAAAGCCTCAGCTCCACACAGTAAATTGTAAAAACAACAATACTTTCCAAAAAAATAACTTAATTACATATGGTTGTCATCGAAATTAGCAACCAGTTTTCTCATTTACATGGTTGGGCAGTTTCTTGTTTCAAGTTGTGATCGACTCTAATAACAAGTCTTATCATTCAGGTGACCAGACAGTTTTCTTATGACAGAATTATGAATGGTTGTGTTAACTAACTTACTATTGAGCCAGATAATTCCCGCAGATACTATTAAATTAATATCTGAAATTACAGGATTAGCTGTATTGTTGGGAACTGATTAATTCCCGCAGATACTATTAAATGAATATATGAAATTACAGGATTAGATGTATTGTTGGGGAACTGATTTATAAATCATATTTGTTTCTGTATATATTGCCAACTGGTGTAATTGTACTTTACAGTCCACAATGTGGGACTCAGGTTGAACAGATCAGCCCCACCTCCACACAGTACATTGTAGAACAACAATACTCTCCCAAAAATAACTTAATTACATACAGTTGTTATCGAAACTAATAACTAGTTTTCGCATTTATCTAACATTACAGGATTAGCTGTATTGTTCGGGAACTGATTTATATAACAGGCTCGTGTCCGTGTATATTGCCAATTGGGGTAATTGTGCTTTACAGCACACAGTGTGGGACTCAGGCTGAACAGCTCAGCCTCAGCTCCACACGGTAAATTTCAAAACAACAATACTCTCCAAAAGTTACTTCATAACATACAGTTGTGACCGAAACTAATAACCAGTTTTCTGATTTATGAGACTGGGCAGTTTCTTATTTCGATTCAGCCTAACTCCACACAGTGAATTGTTAAGCAGGAATACTATACACAAATAACTTAGTTATATATAGTTGTGATCGACACGAATAACCAGTCTTATCATTCATGTGTCCAGACAGTTTTTTTATGACTGAATTATGAATGGTTGTGTTAACTAACTTACTACTGGGCGAAATAATTTCTGCAGATACTATTAAATGAATATCTGACATTACAAGATCGGGTGTATTGTTGGGGAACTGATTTATATAACAGACTTGTTTCTGTGTATATTGCCAACTGGGATAATTGTGCTTTAAATGACACAATGTGGGACTCAGGCTGAACAACTCAGCCCCAGCTCCACATAGTAAATTGCAAAACAATAATACTCTCCAGAAAATAATTTAATTCAATACAGTTGTGATCGAAACTAATAACCAGTTTTCTCATTTATAGGGTTGGGCAAGTTTTTGTTTCAATGCATCCAAGCCTTCAGCAGTAAATTGCAAAACAGGAATATTGTACACAAATGACTTAATTATATGCAGTTGTGATCGACCCTAATAACCAGACATATCATTCATGTGACCAAACAGTTTGTTATGACTGAATTATGAATGGTTGTGTACCTAACTTACACTTGAGCCAAATATTTTCTGTAGATACTATTAAATGATTATCTGACATTACAGGATTAGCTGTATTGTTTGGGAACTGATTTATATAACAGGCTTGTTCCTGTGTATATTGCCAGCTGAGGTAATTGTGCTTTACAGCACACAATGTGGGACTCACGCTGAAACGCTCAGCCCAAGCTCCACAAAGTAAACTGTAAAACAACAATACTCGCCAAAATATGACTTAATTACATACAGTTGTGATCGAAACTAGCAACCAGTTTTCTCATTTATATGGCTCGACAGTTCTTGTCTCAATTCAGCCTAGGCTCCACGGAGTAAATTGCAAAACAAGAATACTGTACACGAATGACTTAATTATATACTGGGGTAATTGTGCTTTACGGCACACAATGTGGGACACAGGCTGAACCGCTCAGCCTCAGCCCCACAGAGTAACCTGTAAAACAACAATACTCGCCAAAATATGACTTAATTACATACAGTTGTGATCGAAACTAGCAACCAGTTTTCTCATTTATATGGCTCGGCAGTTCTTGTCTCAATTCAGCCTATGCTCCACGAAGTAAATTGCAAAACAAGAATACTGTACACAAATGACTTAATTATATACTGGGGTAATTGTGCTTTACAGTACACAATGTGGGACTCAGGCTGAACCGCACAGCTTCAGCCCCACAGAGTAAACTGTAAAACAACAATACTCGCCAAAACATGACTTAATTACATACAGTTGTTATCGAAACTAGCAACCAGTTTTCTCATTTATATGGATCGGCAGTTCTTGTCTCAATTCAGCCCAGGCTCCACAAAGTAAATTGCAAAACAAGAATACTGTACACAAATGACTTAATTATATACTGGGGTAATTATGCTTTACAGTACACAATGTGGGACTCAGACTGAACAGCTCAGCCTCAGCTCCACACAGTAAACTGTAAAACAACAATACTCTTCAAAAAAATAAAGAATTACTTCGTAGCATACAGTTGTAATCGAAACTAATAACCAGTGTTCTCATTAACCTGACATTACAGGATTAGCTGTACTGATGGGTAACTGATTTATATAACAGGCTTGTTTCTGTATATATTACCAACTGGGGTAAGTAATTGTGCTTTACAGCCCACAATGTGGGACCCGGGCTGAACCACTCAGCCCCAGCTCCACAAAGTAAACTGTAAAACAACACTACTCTCCAAAAATAGCTTAATTACATACAGATGTGATCGAAACTTGCAACCAGTTTTCTCATTTTTGGCTCGGCAGTTTCTTGTTTCAATTCAGCCTTAGCTCCACGCAGTAAATTGCAAAACAAGAATACTGTACACAAATGACTTAATTATATACTGGGGTAATTGTGCTTCACAGTGCACAATGTGGGACTCAGGCTGAACAGCTCAGCCCCAGCTCCACACTGTAAATTGTAAAACAACAATACTCTCCCAAAAAAATAACTTCATAGCATACAGTTAAAATAAATATATAAGTATCATACTTGCATGCAAAGTTGTGACTCTCCCCATCAAATATCTCATCCATCGAAATAACTTCATTGCCCGCCATGACTTGGGTGCATAAATGGTAACTGATTTTGAAACAAGGACTGTGGCAGCCTGCAGTGTGTACTCTTTTCAGTAAGCAACATTATGTTGAGAACGGTAAGAACAATAGAAAGTGTTCGGAGTGACAAAAAGACAAATATAATTCACTATTTGAGATGTAGCAATGATCACGGTACACTTTCTAAGGAAGTGGATATGGTTAATTGTCGGGGCGGAGAGGGAGGAAGTTCGGGGGGGGGGGGGGTGGGCGGTTTGAATAAGATGTGCGTTATACTATGTGAAGCCGGGGGAAAAAACGTCGATTTAATTCGTCCGTTCATACCTTAGTCACAAACATCGACACACGCACGAACACGCCTCACTTTTCTTCACCCCCGTCATACACACATCCCACCCCGCACATACCCAAGCCTTCATAGTTCGGTATAATATATGCTCGCACAAATAGGAGAAAAGGCGTAATTCCATCGTGATTTGAGGATAATTAACTACAGTACTAGGGATGCTTCATTCCGATCATAGCGCATTTAAGGAGACATAAAAGTGACGGCAAGTGACTGATTTGTCTTGACATTGTAGGAAATCAAATTTTGAAATATTTTCTCTACTCTCTTCCGTTTTCTCCTTCCGTATCTACGGCAGTCCTTTACATAAACGTTATTTTAAAATTGGGCAAGAAATAACGCTCCTGGTGTCCTCTCAATCTCATAAGTCATCAGCCGCCCACCCCCGAGCCATACCTCCACCACCTGCATGGCACTCCCAAAAAACGTCTGTTGAAGCGTATTCAAACACTGTATCGGGTGTTTTTCCTGCTTGATTGGGCGTAATTTACGTTGTCGTTATCGCTTTTTCTTCCTCTGCGTTTGCGACGAGTGTATTGTCACAAATGAACTGATCACGGTCTGATGAACATCAGTAATGTGTTTTCTGACAGTACAGTTTGGTGCGAGCGGAAATTACATTTTTACCCGATTTATTATTACAAAATTACAGACGTTTTCTGTCGTTTGAGGACAGTCCTACATCAAGTGCTAACTATATAGAATAGTAAGAACTGTCGAATATAAGTAACAAATTCACTTGAAGTGACTTGGGTAATTGTGCTATACAGGGCACAATGTGGGACTCAGGCTGAACAGCTCAGCCCCAGCTCCACACAGTACATTGTAAAACAACAATACTCTCCAAAATAACTTAATTGCATACAGTTGTGACCGAAACTAATGACTAGTTTTCGCATTTGTCTGACATTACAGGATTAGCTGTATTCTATGGGAACTGATTTATACAACAGGTTTGTTTCTGTGTATGTTGCCAACTGGTATGATTGTGCTTGACAGCACACAATGTGGGACTCAGGCTGAACAGCTCAGCCCCAGCTCCACACAGTAAACTGTAAAACAACAATACTCTCCAAAAAATAACTCCACACAGTAAATTGTAAAACAACAATACTCTCCAGAAAATAACTTAATTACATACAGTTGTGATCGAAACTCTAATAACCAGTTTTCTCAATTATATGGCTGGGCAGTTTTTTTTGTTTGTTTCAATTCAGCCAAGGCTCCACGCGTAAGTTGCAAAACAGGAATACTGTACACAAATGACTTAATTATGTACAGTTGTGATCGAAACTAATAACTAGTTTTCTCGTTTATCTGACATTACAGGATTAGCTGTATTGTTGGTGAACTGATTTATCTGACTGGCTTGTTTATGTGTTTTTTGCCAACTGGGGTAATTGTGCTTTACAAGACACTGTGTGGGACCCAGGCTGAACACCTCAACCTCACCTACACACAGTAAATTGTAAAACAACAATAATCTCCAAAATATAACCTGTTTACATACGGCTTTGATCGAAACTAATTGCCAGTTTTCTCATTTACATGACTGGGCAGTTTCTTGTTTCAGTTCAACCTCGGCTCCACACAGTAAACTGTAAAGCAGGAATACTGTACACAAATGACTTCATTGTATATAGTTATGATTGACACGAATAGCCAGTCCTATCATTCATGTAACCAACAGTTTTTTATGACTGAATTGTGAATGGTTGTGTAACTAACTTATTCTTGAGCCAACTATTTTCTGCAGATATTATCAAATGAATATCTGACATTACAGGTTTAGTTGTATTGTTGGGGAACTGAATTATATAACAGTCTTTTTTCTGCGTATACTGCCAACTGGGGTAATTGTGCTTGACAAGACACAACGTGGGGACTCAGGCTGGACAGCTCAGCCCCAGCTCCACACAATAAAGTGTAAAAAAACAATACTCTCCAAAAATAACTTCATAACATACAGTTGTGATCGAAACTAATAACCAGTGTTTTCATTTATCTGACATTACAGGATTTACTGTATTGTTGGGGGACTGATTTATAATAACAGGCCTGTTTCTGTGTATATTGCCAACCGGGGTAATTGTGCTATGCAGGGAACAATGTGGGACTCAGGCTGAACAGCCCAGTCACAGCTCCACACAGTATATTGTAAAACAATAATACTCTCCAAAAATAACTCAATTACATACAGTTGTGATGGAAACCAGCAACCAGTTTTCTCATTTCTATGGCTGGGCAGTTTCTTGCTTCAATTCAGCCTAGGCCCCGCGCAATAAATTGTAAAACAACAATATTTTACACAATGACTTAATTATATACAGTTGTGATCGACTCTAATAACCAGTCTGATCATTCAGGTGACCAGGCAGTTTTTTATGACAGAATTATGAATGGTTGTGTTAACTAACTTATTTTTGAGCCAAATAATTTCTGCAGATACCATAAGATGAATATATGAAATTACAGAATTAGCCGATTGCTGGGGAACTGATTTATATAACATGCTTGTTTCTGTGTTTATTGCCAACTGGTGTAATTGTGCTTTACAGTACACAGTGTGGGACTCAGGTTGAACCGCTCAGCCTCAGCTCCACAGAGTAAACTGTAAAACAACAATACTCTCCAAACAAATAACTTAATTACATGCAGTTGTGATCAAAACTAGTATCCAGTTTTCCCATTTATATGGCTCGGCAGTTTCTCGTCTCAACTCAGCCTAGTCTCCACACAGTACATTGCAAAACAAGAATACTCTACACAATGACTTAGTTATGTACTGGGGTAATTGTGCTCTGCATAACACAATGTGGGACTCAGGCTGAACCGCTCAGCCTCAGCTCCACACAGTAAACTGCAGAACAACAATACTCTCCAGAACATCTCTTAATCACATACAGTTGTGATCGAAACTAATAACCAGTTTTCTCATTTATATGGTTGGGCAGTGTTTTGTTTCAATTCAGCCAAGGCTTTACCCAGTAAATTGCAAAACAGGAATATTGTACATAAATGACTTAATTATGTACATTTGTGATCGACTCTAATAACCAGACTTATCATTTATGTGACCAGACAGTTTTTGTATGACTGAATTATTAGTGGTTGTGTACTTAAGTTACTCTTGGGCCAAATAATTTCTGCAGATACTATTACATGAATACCTGATATTACAGGATTAGCTGTATTGTTCTGGAACTGATTTATATAACAGACTTTTTTCTGTGTATATTGCCAACTGGGGTAATTGTGCTTTACATGACACAATATGGGACTCAGACTGAACCGCTCAGCCCCATCTCCACAGAGTAAACTGTAAAACAACAATCCGCTCCAAACATAACTAATTACATACAGTAGTGATCGAAACTAGCAACTAGTTTTCTCATTTATATGGCTCGGCAGTTTCTTGTTTCGATTCAGCCTAGGCTCCACGCAGTAACTTGCAAAACAAGAATACTGTACACGAATGACTTAATTATATACTGGGGTAATTGTGCTTTACAGTACACAATGTGGAAATCAGGGTGAACAGCTCATCCTCAGCTCCACACAATAAACTGTAAAACAACAATATTCACCAAAAAATAGCTTCGTAACATACAATTGTAATAGAAACTAATAACCAGTGTTCTCATTTATCTGACATTACAGGGCTAGGTGTATTGTTGGGGAAATGATTTATACAACAGATTTGATTCTGTGTATATTGCCAACTGGCGTAATTGTACTTTACAGAACGCAATTTGAGACTCAGGCTGAATCGCAAAGCCTCAGCTCCACACAGTAAATTGTAAAAACAACAATACTTTCCAAAAAAATAACTTAATTACATATGGTTGTCATCGAAATTAGCAACCAGTTTTCTCATTTACATGGTTGGGCAGTTTCTTGTTTCAAGTTGTGATCGACTCTAATAACAAGTCTTATCATTCAGGTGACCAGACAGTTTTCTTATGACAGAATTATGAATGGTTGTGTTAACTAACTTACTATTGAGCCAGATAATTCCCGCAGATACTATTAAATTAATATCTGAAATTACAGGATTAGCTGTATTGTTGGGAACTGATTAATTCCCGCAGATACTATTAAATGAATATATGAAATTACAGGATTAGATGTATTGTTGGGGAACTGATTTATAAATCATATTTGTTTCTGTATATATTGCCAACTGGTGTAATTGTACTTTACAGTCCACAATGTGGGACTCAGGTTGAACAGATCAGCCCCACCTCCACACAGTACATTGTAGAACAACAATACTCTCCCAAAAATAACTTAATTACATACAGTTGTTATCGAAACTAATAACTAGTTTTCGCATTTATCTAACATTACAGGATTAGCTGTATTGTTCGGGAACTGATTTATATAACAGGCTCGTGTCCGTGTATATTGCCAATTGGGGTAATTGTGCTTTACAGCACACAGTGTGGGACTCAGGCTGAACAGCTCAGCCTCAGCTCCACACGGTAAATTTCAAAACAACAATACTCTCCAAAAGTTACTTCATAACATACAGTTGTGACCGAAACTAATAACCAGTTTTCTGATTTATGAGACTGGGCAGTTTCTTATTTCGATTCAGCCTAACTCCACACAGTGAATTGTTAAGCAGGAATACTATACACAAATAACTTAGTTATATATAGTTGTGATCGACACGAATAACCAGTCTTATCATTCATGTGTCCAGACAGTTTTTTTTATGACTGAATTATGAATGGTTGTGTTAACTAACTTACTACTGGGCGAAATAATTTCTGCAGATACTATTAAATGAATATCTGACATTACAAGATCGGGTGTATTGTTGGGGAACTGATTTATATAACAGACTTGTTTCTGTGTATATTGCCAACTGGGATAATTGTGCTTTAAATGACACAATGTGGGACTCAGGCTGAACAACTCAGCCCCAGCTCCACATAGTAAATTGCAAAACAATAATACTCTCCAGAAAATAATTTAATTCAATACAGTTGTGATCGAAACTAATAACCAGTTTTCTCATTTATAGGGTTGGGCAAGTTTTTGTTTCAATGCATCCAAGCCTTCAGCAGTAAATTGCAAAACAGGAATATTGTACACAAATGACTTAATTATATGCAGTTGTGATCGACCCTAATAACCAGACATATCATTCATGTGACCAAACAGTTTGTTATGACTGAATTATGAATGGTTGTGTACCTAACTTACACTTGAGCCAAATATTTTCTGTAGATACTATTAAATGATTATCTGACATTACAGGATTAGCTGTATTGTTTGGGAACTGATTTATATAACAGGCTTGTTCCTGTGTATATTGCCAGCTGAGGTAATTGTGCTTTACAGCACACAATGTGGGACTCACGCTGAAACGCTCAGCCCAAGCTCCACAAAGTAAACTGTAAAACAACAATACTCGCCAAAATATGACTTAATTACATACAGTTGTGATCGAAACTAGCAACCAGTTTTCTCATTTATATGGCTCGACAGTTCTTGTCTCAATTCAGCCTAGGCTCCACGGAGTAAATTGCAAAACAAGAATACTGTACACGAATGACTTAATTATATACTGGGGTAATTGTGCTTTACGGCACACAATGTGGGACACAGGCTGAACCGCTCAGCCTCAGCCCCACAGAGTAACCTGTAAAACAACAATACTCGCCAAAATATGACTTAATTACATACAGTTGTGATCGAAACTAGCAACCAGTTTTCTCATTTATATGGCTCGGCAGTTCTTGTCTCAATTCAGCCTATGCTCCACGAAGTAAATTGCAAAACAAGAATACTGTACACAAATGACTTAATTATATACTGGGGTAATTGTGCTTTACAGTACACAATGTGGAAATCAGGGTGAACCGCACAGCTTCAGCCCCACAGAGTAAACTGTAAAACAACAATACTCGCCAAAACATGACTTAATTACATACAGTTGTTATCGAAACTAGCAACCAGTTTTCTCATTTATATGGCTCGGCAGTTCTTGTCTCAATTCAGCCCAGGCTCCACGAAGTAAATTGCAAAACAAGAATACTGTAAACAAATGACTTAATTATATACTGGGGTAATTATGCTTTACAGTACACAATGTGGGACTCAGACTGAACAGCTCAGCCTCAGCTCCACACAGTAAACTGTAAAACAACAATACTCTTCAAAAAAATTAAGAATAACTTCGTAGCATACAATTGTAATCGAAACTAATAACCAGTGTTCTCATTAACCTGACATTACAGGATTAGCTGTACTGATGGGTAACTGATTTATATAACAGGCTTGTTTCTGTATATATTACCAACTGGGGTAAGTAATTGTGCTTTACTGCACACAATGTGGGACCCGGGCTGAACCACTCAGCCCCAGCTCCACAAAGTAAACTGTAAAACAACACTACTCTCCAAAAATAGCTTAATTACATACAGATGTGATCGAAACTTGCAACCAGTTTTCTCATTTTTTGGCTCGGCAGTTTCTTGTTTCAATTCAGCCTTAGCTCCACGCAGTAAATTGCAAAACAAGAATACTGTACACAAATGACTTAATTATATACTGGGGTAATTGTGCTTCACAGTGCACAATGTGGGACTCAGGCTGAACAGCTCAGCCCCAGCTCCACACTGTAAATTGTAAAACAACAATACTCTCCCAAAAAAATAACTTCATAGCATACAGTTATAATCGAAACTAATAACCAGTGTTCTCATTTATCTGACATTACAGGATTAGCTGTACTGTTGGTGAACTGATTTTTTATAACAGGCTTGTTTATGTGTATATTGCCAACTGGTGTAATTGTGCTTCACAGGACACAGTGTGGGACCCAGGCTGAGTACCTCAGCCTCAGCTCCACACGGTGAATTGTGAAACAACAATACTCTCCAATAAAATAACTTGATTACATACGGTTGAGATCGAAACTAATTTCCAGTTTCTCATTTATATGACTGGGCAGTTTCTTGTTTCAGTTCAGCCTTGGCTCCACACAGTAAATTTAAAAGCAGAAATACTGAACACAGATGACTTAATTATATACAGTTGTTGTCGACTCAGTGTTAGCTCTTTTGTTGCTTACGTTCAAACTGGATGGTTTGCGAGTTGTATCGCAATCACCCAAGGTTATATTCATATATCTTGGACACTTGTTATTGATTTGATTTTACCTGAGTTTTTATATTTTATAAATATTTTCCCGTCAAATGACCACGAGTCTTCTACTTTATCACTATTTCTGGCAGCTTTCAGAAGTGTCTGATTTACCTGTGTTAAGTCCTCTCTAATCACTATGCCTGTCCCTTTCAGTTTTTTTCTGTTACTTAGCACGGATAGTTTTGTTTTCCTGGACACAAATTTTACGATCACTGACAGAGGATTTTCTAGACTGAACTTCACTAGCCTATGTGAGATACTTATATCACCTGAACTGATGTGAATATTAAGCCTGTCTTTGCATAACTGTAGTACCTTTTCTTCACATTTTGAGATAGTTTCCGTTTTATCAGGGTCGGGTATACCAAATATCCTCACGCTCTCTTTGCGTGTATGTTGTTCCAAACTGTTGTGTTGGAATTTCAGGTCCAGAATTTGTTTGTTTAGTCTACTTATCTCTTCATTCTTGGATTCCATTTCTGTGTGAATAGAAGCTACCTGCTTTTTGAGATTGCCATTATTCATTTCAACATCTAACAATCGACTTTCCAAAATACTAGTAACATTGTTAAGTTTAGCAAATATTTCGTCTTTTACACAATTAATAGCATGGCTCAGTTGATCACTTTTGGCGAGAGGTTTGACCACATCTTCAAGTGCTTCTTTGGTCACAACATTGTCTAGTTTTCCATTTATCTCATACAAGACTGCTTCGATCGCCCCTTTATCAGATGTGTAACTCGTAATGTTTTTTTGAACAGGAGCAGAGGCGAAGGTTTTATCAGGTTTGGATTTTTTCGGTGGTTGAGACATTTTTATTGGAATTTTCGACTTGTTACTATTATCATTCAGGTATGCACTTTCGTCCGCACTTGAGGTGGAGCTCATTGTAGTCGATCTCTTCATATCATACTGGTTCTTTTTCAACGCAGAACACAAAGACAAGTTGCATGCGTAAATCACTTTAGATCGGATCAAAGGTCTTACAAATCACACAAATCCAATCCAAATCCAACTTGCTAATTTTACAAGTAGTTTTCGACGTGGAGCAACTTTATCAGCGGAAGAAATACCATTGGACTGGAATGAGAATGTCAACTGTTGTTATTAATCCCTCTCATTATTATTCCTGTCATTATATCATAGGAATTCATAGGAACAAGACTAAACACAAGAACGAAAGCCACAAATATGAGAAAACTTTTCAAGCTGACAACAAAGAATCCGCCATGTTGGAGTGTGAAAAATTGATGTCCACTCACATCGGAATTTCTCCTCTGAAAAAGTTAACAAATAGAACCTCCGTACGTGAACACACCATCATTTCTGAGTTCTATAGTGCTCGAATATATTTAAAATAACATTTTACACGGTGTTAAAATATTTGATTCAGTAAAAAAAATGCTGATCCCTCTCCGCAACGACACAACCATCAACAAGCCTACTCCGCCATGTCACGTTCCTAATAAACCTAAGGTCACATACTTATGCACAATGGCTAATCATGACCGTGACAATTTTACGGGTGGACGAGGCCGGAGTACCCGGCAGCGTTTTTTTTTTTAATTTTCATTTATTTATTTTTTTTTTGTTTATTGTTTTGCCATTGTTGGCTTTATGTTATTAGGATTTTGTGGCGTACTGTGATAAGTATCGCTCGGCTGGACACCCAAATCTACAGCTTGGATTTGCTATATGTACAGTACCTGGGGAGAGGATGCAACAAAATCACCTGTGGAGTGGAATTATCACCCAAAGTATCACTTTCAAGTTCTGTACATATGGACAAAAAACACAAGCAATGTTTCAGCCAGTGGAGTCAATGGACCTCCAGGTTTAACCCAGAGTTCCATTGGCTGTCCAGAGCTTAACTTGTGCTTGTTTTGCTCTGCAACAAATTTGGAACTGTTGTTTGGGTGAAATCTCCACTTTGTGATAATACACTAAGCACCTACTGTATATATACTTTTTAGCCCTTTTCGCCTGTGATAACAGCACTAATTTATGGTGATTTGTTGACACTTTTTTGTTTTCAAGTTTCACCTTTTTATGTGACCAGTGCTTTGTTTGTACAATTGCCGCCATTTTATAGAATTGTAGGGGGGGGGGGGGGCGCGGTGGCTCAGTTGGTAGAGGTGCAAGCTGCAAGCCGAGAGGTCCTCGGTTCGAATCCCACCTGCGACAACCGCGTTGTGTCCTTGGGCAAGACACTTCACCCCGATTGCTTACATGGGGGCACGATGACGCTGTGTACTGAGGCGTACTGCACGTCGATGGTGCGCATGTCTTCAACCAATCTAACCCTGCCTGTGCTGCGGTGCAGAGTTCAGAGTTACGATGTTGGAGAGCTGACAGCTGCTCGTCGTTGCTCGGTGGTTCTCTCCGGGTACTCCGGCTTCCTCCACCCGTAAAACTGTCACAGTCACGATTAGCCATTGTGCATAAGTATGTGACCTTAAACACCAATAAATAAATAAATAACTAAATAGAATTGTAGAAATTTTAAGTCAGTATCCTTTTAATCTTTGATCCCATTGGTCAGTCATGAGTGCTGACCATGTCTGAAGTCTTACGGCAATTTTCTTTTATCGTTAGTGACTGAAAATTACCACTTCCAAAGAATACTGTTTCCCGTGTCGTGATATTGGTCCCTAACAATTTTTTGTCATAACAAAGAAGACAATTGCCGACAGCCACAAAGAAAACTGATTATGAAGTTACTATGTTGTTAATTCATTGTTACTTACTGAGGTGGAGTCGCTTTAAATACCATTACCAAGCTACCTACTAAATACCAAGGGAAGATTTTTCAGGGCACTCAAATATGGCATTAAAACCATGCACATACTGCTTAAATCTATTTACATAATCAGAATACACCACCAGGGGTGCAGTGCCTCAGTAGTTAGTGGTGCAGGCTGCAAACCGAGAGGTCCTCGGTTCGAATCCCACCTGCAGCAACAGCTTTGTGTCCTTGGGCAAGACACTCCCCCCCCCCCCCCCCCCCCATTGCCCATGACACTTCACCCCCATTGCCCATGTGGGGGCACGGTATGCTGTGTACCAAGGCATACTGCATGTTCTTGGTGCACCTGTCTTCAAACAAGGCTAACCCTGCCTGTGTAGTATGTTGGATAGCTCACAGTTGCTTGCCATTGCTCAGTGGTTCTCTCTGGGTACTCTGGCTTCCTCCACCCATAAAACTGTTGTGGTCATGATTAGCTGTTGTGCAGAAATATGTGACCTCAAACATCAATAAATAAAAAGAACACATCACCCCATACCCGTTTCACTCCTGTCTTCATTCACCTTGGTATCCCTCGGTTTGCCTCGTGTTTAGTATGCCTGCCAGAAAAGGAGTGATTTCTTTTTCTAAAATAGCAAAACAAGAAACAGTAATTTTTAACAGTTAGTAACAAAATAATTTTCTTGAAGCACACAATTTTATGTTAGTTAATAGCTGAAAAAAACGCAGGGTGATATTTGCAAATCTTATCTTATTACTGGAACCAGGTTCTGGTAATGAAAATTGTTGTTTGTCATCAATACTTGATCAAGTTTCTGACAAAGCACATTATACTCTTCCAATGTTAGCTACTGCTCATAAGCACTCAATTTGATGTTAGTTTACCATGATACAGGTGCTTAGCCAGGATATCAAAGATGGGGCAAGAGTAATATCTAGTGGGGGTGGGGCCAGGGCATGAAGAATATGATGCACAGCGTCACCTGAGCCACATAGCAGTGAGATAGGGGTGTGGACAAGAGGGAGTGTGCCCCTGTCATCAGTGGAGGGGGGTCGGGCCCCCCCCCCAAAAAGAACAAAAATTTGAAATTCAAGACAGAAAAACACAATTACCTTGACTCTGTGTCCATTTGTGTCCATGATATATAATTTGCGAGCAAGCATAAATATCTAGATATTAAAATGTCTTGCCGCATGTTAATTATATGGGTTAACAGGGAGGGGGGGGGGCATGAATGAAATTGTGGAGGGCATGTGCCAACTCTCCAGCCTCCAGGCCTATAGTGCGGCCGCCGTGGACTGGTCACTTTCCACGGGTGGGCAATATTTCCGCGGATGCAATGACATTAGATTTCAAACACTGTTTACAGCAATAATTATCAAAAATTTAATTAATGAAGCACAGGGTAGAATCCGGTGCTTCATTAATTAAAATTTTATTGATGATGATTTTCTATTACCTGGAAAAAGCATGCAGGGCCATCACTGCCCATGCATGGGTTATGACCAGTCCACGTCAACTGTACTGTATGTCTGCGCCACTGCTATGAGCAGGGATTAATCTAAATGGGTGGGTGTGTTTACAAATATTTATATTTTTTAACACCTGATAACAAAGTAATATATACCGGTAAGTTTATGGACAACCACACAATTGACTTTTAATTACAATACTCCTAATTCCTATTAAACATACATGAATGTTTATTATTTTTGTGGAATTTTTACATTGTGTATGAAGCTTGTTTGGGCCTGTATGTTTGTTAAAATTGCCCTTCCACTAGGGAGGACTTCTTGAAAACCATCTACACTGGATTGTGTGGTATTCCTTTGTGTAAGACAATGTATTCATTGTAATAATCTTCATGTATAGGGCTCCACAAAGTAGATCTGTTTCTCAGGCCATTTTTTGTAAAATTGCATGCAGGCGGGTGATTTTTTATTTTTGTAATTATTTCTTTGCCATTGAAAGTTCATGTTCTTGGTTTGTTTTAGGCTTCATAATCTACAGAATAGCATGGGTGTTGGTGTATTCCATCCCTTGAGTGCAAGAAGGCTTTGCAATGCTACAGCATAAGCCTTGTTGCACTCCAGAGACAAATTTATCAATTTTAGTAACATGGTTAAAATATCGGTCATGAACCATTTATTTTTATTTTTTTTTAGCTCACCATGACAAAGTCAAGCTGGGCTTATCTAATCACTCTCCGTCCATTGTCCACCCGTCTGTCGTCCATCAACACCATGTTTTGGTCTTCTCGTCCAAAACCACTGGGTCAATTCAAGTGAAAGTTTGTGTGAGTTATGGACCCAAAGGGGTATTGCATTTTTGTTCAACGCAACATGCCCAGCCCCATACCAGTGAGCACAGTGACTTGATATTTGTTATGGAGCTTCCTTTTGAGGTGTAGAATCAAGTTTGTTCAAACGTAGTTCGTGAAGCAATATTTGGCTTTGTAATGGGAGGGGTTAGATTTTTGGTACCACCCAAAATTTTTATTTTCTGAACCGATGGTCTGATTTGAACGAAATTCAGTAAGTGGTATTATTGGGTCATAAGTACTTGACTCATGCAAAAAAAAACAACCCAAAAACCTGCATCCCCATGGGAACCCCAGGAGCTAAAAATAGAAATATTTTCCAGGGCTCATGTTTCCCAAACCACTTGGAACAGAGAACTGTTATATAGTATGAAGCATCCTTGGGACCAGTAGAATTGAATGGTTGAAAAAAATACCATCTGTTTTTGTTAGGGGAGTTCTGCAGAGGGCATCAGAATAATGCTGACTCAGCATATTTGCAAACATTTTTAGGAAATCTTTTCTCAAGAACCAATGTTTTGATATTTGGTATACAGCATCCATAGAGGGGTCAGATACAAGTTTGATAAAATGAAGCCCATTGGTTCATATCTGGACTCAATGCACGAGCCCAATTTCTTTAACTTAGGGCAATATGGGGAATTTTCTTTAAAAATCTTCTTCAGAACCACCAGTGTCAGAATCTTTTAATGTTTGGTATACATTATTATTAAGGGGGTCAGATTCAAAATTGTTCAAACCAAGTCCCTAGGTTAATGTTTGGGCTTCCTTTGGTAGCCCAAATTTTAACATAGGGCGATATGAGGAAGTTTCTTTAAAAATCTTCTTGAGATCCACCAGTCAGAATGCTTTCTTATTTGGTATACAACATCTTTAGGAGGGTGAGATTCAAGTTTGTTCAAATCGAGTCTGTAGGTTAAAATTTGGGCTCGCTGTGGTAGCCCAAATTTTAACTTAGTGCAATATAAGGAAATTTCTTTAAAAAGTTTCTTCTTCAGATCCACCAGTCAGAATGCTTTCATATTGGGTTTACAACATCTCTAAGGAGATCAGATTCAACTTTGTTCAAATCGAGTGCCTGGGTTAATGTTTGGGCTCCCTATGGGAGATGGAATTGGCCATGTAGCTGAAGAATTGGAAACTTTTTACTCAGTACCCTCTAGAGGTATGTAACTAAGAGTAATCTGCATAGGTTGTATCAAGGGGCTTCAGAGGGGAGCTCCACATTTTACATTATGATCAACTGAAGAAAAGGCATGATGCTTGGACTGTTTTTGTCACTTCTGAGGGGCTCAAGGATTCACAGTGTATCCTATGGAGATGGATTCCTTAATGTAGATTCATTCTTGTTTATATCGTGTTCTGTTAAAGGTGAATGCTTCAGGCCCCGTGGAGCCTCTTGTTTATTTATTTATTCGGTTTTAACACTTTCGACAGCCAGCAGCTACATGTACAAGTTTCTTCTCTCCTTGAACCAAGTCTCTCGCCCAACTGCGTCACTCATGGTCCTCTGAGTTTTTAGCTCACCCGACTTTCAGTCGGGGTGAGCTATAGTGGTCACTCACTATCAGTTGTCCGTGAACATGGTGTTTGCGTCTTTTACTCAAAAACTGCTGAACCGATTTAAGTGAAATGTGAGATGATTGTTTGTTATGACATCGCATTTTGATTTTGTACAAATCAAGTTGCCCTGCCCCTCAGTGGGGTCACGCCCTAAAATTATACCTATATCTTAAAAAATCTTCTCATGAACCAGGAGTAGCAGAGGCTTGATATTTGGTGTGCAGCTTCCTTTTGATGTGAAGACTCAGATTTCTCCAAGAGAAGCTTATGGGGCTATATTTGCCTTCGTTATGGGGGGAGGGGGGGGGGGGGGCAAAAATTTTCTTCCCACAAAATATGTCGTGACCAAGAGGCTGATTTGAACCAAATTTAATATGTGAGCTTATTGGGTCATTAGTACTTAATTTATGCCCAAAAATATTTTCCCGTCACCCCATGGGAACCGCAGGAGCTAAAAATATAACAAAATTTAAAATGCCCATATCTCCAAAACAACACAGCACTGAGAATTCTTATTTGATGTGAAGCTCCCTTGGGACCAACAGAATGGAATGGTCCAAACAAATTGCTGTCGGGTCTATCATGGCGTACTTTTTCGGGACTTTGAAAAAATGCTTAGTCAGCATTTTTTAACACTGTGGGTAATGGGGAAAGCATTTAAGACTCTTCTTCACCAAATCTATTGCTCAAAAAGCTTTCAAATTTCACATATCCATGTTTGGAAGATTTTTCCACACGTTTATTGAAATCAAATCCCTGGGTCCATATTTGGGCTCTCTAGGGGAGTCCAAATGTTGAAACTAGTGCAGTATGAGGAATCTTCTGTAAAAATCTTCTTCTTCAGACCCACCAATCAGAACCTTTTGATATTTGGTATGCAGCATCATTAGACAGGTGAGATTCACGTTTTTTCAAGCCAAGTCCATATTTGGGCTCACCAGGGTTTCGCAAATTGCGAGAACTATCGCTTCGTTCCTGTGACGTTCTCTCAAATGCTTGTTAAGAAGAACCATTTACAGTTCCCGCAAAACTATAAGCATTTATTCATCGGATAAAATTTAATAAAATTAGATTAATTTTATAGCTGAAACGATGAAAGGGTTTTCTTGATTGATTAATCGCATGGATTAACCTTGGTTAACTGATTAATCACTTGCCCTAATAGGTAGCTGAATAACTGCCGTACCGTTGATGATTTATATAATTAAAACTTTACTCAGCATAATGGACAAAACCGGCCAGCGCCATATACAAAAATATCCATTCAAATTTTATTATATTTACATTTTTTGTCTCAAAACATAGCTTATTGCCCCTCTTTGGAACAAGCTCATTGAGCTTGTTCCAATGGGGGGGGGGGGGGGGGCATCATAAGCTATGTTTTTGAGACAAACATTGAAAATCTTCAGTAATTCAAGAATTTCTTGATTTATTGTGCAAGTATCGTTTGCTACCCGCATTTGGTGAAGGGTTGAGAATGACCATTTCCAGCTACTGGTACAGTATAATGATCATGCAAGTGGACAAGTATGTCAGCTTGTAACTGGCATGCGTTACCCTGTCTCATATAATTGATGTGAGCCAGTGTGACAATGTTTGCCTGTTTTGGAGCAAGTTTGTTCCTGAGTTAACCCATATAATACTGTACTTCAAAAGTAACGGGTAACCGATCAATTACTTTTTTATCGATCAAGATGTTAATCATTGGTTAGTCAATCGGTTAACCATATCAGCTCTAATTAATTTCTACAAACACGATTACTGCAAAAGCCTTTGATGTGGTGGTTGAACAATCTAGCAATCTATGTATTTGAAGATAAATTAGCATAATTCATTTGATTAAGACACGTTGGAAATAGGTCACGCAAAAAATAATTGGTTCCCGCAAAAAATATATTTGCGAAACCTTGGCTCACTGTGAGAGCCCAAATTATAACTTAGTTCAAAATGAGGAAGTTTCTTTCAAAATCTCCTTCAGATCCAGCAGTCGGAATGTATTTATATTTGGTATGCAGCATACTTAGTGGGGTGAGATTCAAGTTTGTTTACGCCAAATCCCTGGGTTCATATTCGGGTTCACTCTGGGAGCCTGAATTATAACATGAGTTTTCAAAATGTGGAATTTTCTTTAAAAATCTTCTTTTTCAAATCCAGCAGTCGGAATGTTTTGATATCTCGTACCATATGCAGCATCCTTAGGGGTGAGATTCAAGTTTATTCAAGCTGAGTCCATATTTGGGCTCACCAGGGTTTCGCAAATTGCAAGAACAATCGTTTCGTTCCTGTGACATTCTCACAAATGCTTGTTAAGAAGATTCATTTACTGTTCCCGCAAAAATATAAGCATTTTTTCATCAGATAAAATTTAATAAAATTAGATTAATTTTGGAGCTGAAACGATTAAAGGGTTTTCTTGATTGATTAATCGCATGGCTTAGCCTTGGTTAACCGATTAATCACGTGCCCTAATAGGTAGCTGAATATTTGCCCTACTGTTGATGATCTAAATAATTAAAACTTTACTCAGCATAATGGACAAAACCGGCCAGGGCCATATACAAAAATGTCCATTCAAATTTTATTAGCTCACCTCACTGCAAGTCAGTGTGAGGTATTGCGATCACTTGGCGTCCGCCGTCCATCGTCCGTCATCTGTCATCCGTTAACTTTTGCAAACCTACATGTAGATTCTTCTCCACAGCCATTCAGCCAAATTCAAACATATATTGCACAAATTATTCCTGGGGTATACCTTTTCTATTTTGTTCAAACGCAGTGGCTGTCTTTTTCGGGCTCTGGGCAATGATGCTAAAGGCTAAAAATCTTTAAAAATCTTCTCGTGAACCACCAGAGAGATTGCCTTGATATATGGTATGTAACACTCTTTGGTGTTTAAGATTAAAGTTTGTTCAAGAGAAGTTGGTAGATCAATATTTGGGCTCTCTGTGGGCACATATCAGTAGGTAATAAAGGCCGATTCCGTATCACTTTTCCAAAAAATGTACAAGTACACGTACATGTACGTGTACCGCCATAGGGATTCGGTGTTAAATCGTGTACAAATGTACAAAATGTCGTTCTTTCATGGTGATACAGAATCGGCCATCGCTTTTGAGGCTCACAGATCGCACTTTTAACGTTCAAACACCCGTTGGCGAACGCGTACATCGACACGTCGCTCAAAAGTGAAAAAAAATGTATGAAATTTTTAAGAAAATGTAAATTAAAATTTTTCCTCTACGTTCCCATCGCGGATAAGACTTTCGATCCATCGTTGGTGAACGCGAGCAAAAATGTTTTGCCGGTTCTAGATCAGCATCAAAAAACGGTTTGCCGATTCTGTATCACCTACGTTTCACCTACGTTCGCCAACGGGTGTTCGAACGGTTAAAGCGCGATCCGATCGGCGAAACCCATTTGCTGATTCCAGATCAGGAAAAATCGACCTCAAAACGTTTTCTAGACGTTCGCCAACGGTGAAAAGTGAGCGTAAAGCTCCGTTACTCATCGAGGATTTTTTTAAATTTTGTTTTAAGATCGATTTAGGCCTCCGGTACATCGAAAAAATGCGGTTTGCCGGTTCCGTATCACCTACGTTCGCATTCGCGTTTCGGACGGTCTAGGGAGCGATCCGATCGGTGAAAAACGATTGAGAGTTCTAGGACAGGAAAATCGATCTCGAAACCCTTTCTCGACGTTCACCAACGGTGAAAAGTGAGTGTAAAGTGTAGTTACTCATCGAGGATTTTTTTCCAAACTAAACAAAAAGAACCCCAGTTTGGAAAAATCCAATATGGGTATCCCCACTTCTGACGTAAGTGGAGATACCCATAGTGAATTTTTCCAAACTAAACAGAAAAAACTGAGTTTTTGGACAATCCCACGATGGGTATCTCCACTTGTACAGTATAAATAGAGCTCCTGTGCGCTACAATCTTTCATACTCCCCCCCCATAGCGACAAGCACACACACAGCACAATACCACACGAGAGTATGTTACTGCCCTTACGAATGTAAAGATTCGTGCATTCCATACTCTCCACACACACACAGCAGACACCACAAGGACACGCAACGATTGGGGTCCCAAGCACGAGAGGATGTTACTGCCCTTACGAATGTAAAAATTCGTGCATTTCATACTCTCCCCCATAGCGACAAGCACACACACCCAGCACAATACCACACGAGTGTATGTTACTGCCCTTACGAATGTAAAGATTCGTGCATTCCATACTCTCCACACACACACACAGCAGACACCACAAGGACACGCAACTAAAGAGGTGCTACTTTTTATTTACTACAGTTTACATATTCTAACGAAAACTAATTCTACCTTCTTCTTTTAAGCAGGTACACAGAAGATGTGTTTTTTTTTGTTTTTTTTACCAGCACCCCAATAACCGCTACAGATAGTCTAACCGTTATGGAAACAGTCACCCCCACGGTTCCTGAACATCCTCCGCTCCATCCCTAAAAGTGGTCAACCACCTTAAGGGAGGCGAGCGTTGGTCCTGCGTCCCGCCTCTGCCCATTTTTGTAAGCGCATTGCGCATCTTTTTGTCCCAACCCAATAGGATTACAATGCAGGCCTGCCCCCGAACCAGGGAAGTTCGGGTCTTCTTCTTGGTGGTCCCCGAAAGGGGTCGTTGTTGTTTCCTTCCAAAGACATCCTATCTAACTGAGACAGCCTGAGGCAGATTATACTTGCCAGTGATGGCCATCACTCAATATCATCTCCGAAGTGGCAGACTATACTTGCCTGAAAACCCAGACCGACTGCACTCTCGGTGAGAGGTAGTACCTTTGTGAGAGGACCCAACCCCTCACACTGGTCCTCACCCGAGGGTTCAACCGACATCAGTCAAAGAGACCATCACGACGCCGCAACCGGTGACTCCTGCCGAGTACCTGAACCTGTTCCTCCTTCAACACGAGTAGACATGTGGAAATTAGTCACTTACAGTCAACGAGGGTCGAAAGGGGCTTGTTCCCCATATCGTCCCTGCGCGCCTTCGGCGCGTTAAACCATTCCATTTGGGATTTGGGCGTACAATTATCAGTCTGTTTTCTCAGGCTTACGAGCAGGTCGCATTTCAAGTGATCTTACTGTAAACTTACTGCAAAACGTCGGAAGAACTTAATTTGTTACGCTTGGATGTATTACGGGTTTTCTTTCAATAAGTCATTTTTTCATTTAAATCGTTTTAACTGAAAACTATTCTTTTGATGAAAGCGGAACAGTTCAAAAGATTAATTGATATGATTTAAACGCGTTTTTTGAAAGCGTTACATTACTGATATGTTTACTTGTGATTTTGATTATTCGAGTTTTCCCTATGGCGAGAATAAGCGCGGATGCGATTTAACACGTTCGAGGGCAAAAGGCATTTAGAGAGGTTTATTTTGTAAATGTTTTTCCTCAACTGGTTTTAGTTATTATATTAAAGACAGAAGATTTTTATTTACTTAAAACATAAAACATAAAATAATTATACATTTAATTTTGAAAATAATAAAATAGCTCACGTTAGCATAACTCTAAAGGAAATATTAATAATTTAAAAACGAAAAAAATGTTTTTACACATCACAGATTCCAAACGTAGAGATCAACTTTTAAACGAATATGAACGTGCTAAGAAGAGTATTCAATCGGCTGACAGAAGCAGACGACTTGGAGAGATGGAATTGAGGCGCGAAACCACAAAAATATTTAAACCCGTGACGGAGGTTCAGGAACGAAGCAAGAAGGAGATAGTTGAAGAATTGAGACCCATAAAATAGAGTTCTTTGAGAATGGGTTCGTTGCCCGGCAGTTTTACAAAACAGTATTCCTTTCAATCTACACCGGATTACGCTCCCTTGAGAATCGAAACCGATGTGAATGAGAGCGATGACACAGCTTCGACTATCACCACTGATAGCGTCGCGTCGTCCGAGGATGGTGGTAAGAGAGATCTGTTGTATGGAATTTATAAGGATTCTGACGGTAGAACTTTTGTGGGCAACACCGAAGTGCGAGAGGATGATGATAATTTAATCGTCGGTTCGAATAGGTACGACTTAACACCTGGATTGCGCAAATTGCTCCTTTTCGACAAGCCTGGAGATTACACGGATCGGGATTTCGACAATAACGGCGACATTCTGGTTCAGACCCACGCCATGAAGAGAAATAACGATGCCGGAGAAACGAGACCCAAAGCCAACAGAGGTTACAAGCGGACGAAGGTGGTGAAACCCATATGGGATATGAATAAGAAGTTCGTCGAGTCGGTGACTGGGAAAGGAGTGAGAACCAATTTTCTTCCGGGCGATTCTGACGCTCTGTCTCAGAGATTGAGATTGTTGATGGCAAGTCGACGCGCTGGTAACACTGGATTCGATAATGAGATAGTGAGCATACGCGATGAATTGTTGAGGCAGAAGGTTTTGAATAAAAACCATTATAAAAGGCTGATGAACGAATTGAAGGATTGATGCATATAATAAGTGGAGAGAAACAAACAAACAAAAATATATAAAATAAAACAGTAAATTTTACACTAGAATAATAAAAGAATTTAAACAACAAACGATTTACCAGTGAAAAACAAAATATATATTATAAACTAAAAATATGTTGGTGATACAGAACAGGGGATACGTCAGAACTTACGTTCAAGGCGGTTCTGGCATCGTCGATTCTATAATGCGAGCGTTCACGAGCAATGCGGGTAGAAAACTCGCATCGACCGCGTTTGAGGTCGGTAAGAAGACGGCTTTGGATGCCGGTAAGAAAGCCGCTTCCGAAGCCAGTGGTAGGATAGCTTCTGTGGTTGGCAAGAGGGCAGCCGACGCGTTGATCGACAAGTTATCAGTCCGCCGGCGAAGCGAGCTACGTTAGAACGATCGCCGAAAAGTTGGAAAGATTTTAAGGATGCTGTGGTACCCATACAAGATTTAGCCAAAATGACAAGTGGATCTGAATTGAAGAGAACTCGCGACGGTGTAATATAAATAAATAATAATATTTATAAAACCGAGTTTGAAAAAAACATAAAAATTGTGTTTGAAAAAATCTAAAATAACAAAAAAATAAACAAAGATGAACATTAAAGATATGTCTTGGAACGACGCCGCGACCAAGAGGTCGAATAACGAGTTCTTTCCCAAAAGCATAAGAGGCTTGATAGTGGGAAAATCGAATTGCGGAAAGACCAATCTGTTGATGAATCTGTTGTCGCGACGCGACTGGTTGGATTACGACAGATTGTTCGTGTTTGGCAAGAGCTTGTTTCAAACCGAATACAGATTGCTTCGAGAGCGCATGGATCGTAGATTGCCCAAGGACGTCATAGCCAGAATCTTTGACAGTAGGGAGGAATTCGACAAAAGTGAAGCTTCTCTTTCGACCATTTTGGACGGTGCGGCGATGGAATTGATGAAGAGAAATGCGTCTTTGAACGTCGAGTGTCGATTTTATGAGAACGCTAGCGACGTTCCGGATCCTAGAGAATTGAAATTGGAAGATAAGAATCTCATGATTTTCGACGATCTGCTTTTGGAGAGACAGAACCGATGCAAATCGTATTACGTTAGGGGTCGTCACAGCAACGTGGACTGTTTCTACCTGTCGCAGAATTATTTTCGATTGCCCAGACAGACGATAAGGGAGAACGTTATTTTACTGTGTCTCTTTCGCCAGGATCTCAAGAATCTCAACCACATCTACAGCGATCACGTCGCAAACGACATGGGCGCGGCGGAATTCAGGAGATTCTGCAAGAGGGTTTGGGATGGAGGACTTTACAATTTCGTCGTAATCGATTTGACTAGCGAATTTAATCGCGGAAAATATCGGCGCGGATTCGACAAGTTTTATGTTTCTGATGATAATAAGATAGAGCGCGAAAATAAAATTAGAAAATAATAAATCTGCAAATAATTTAGTTTTGAAAAAATAAAAATAAAATTAAATATAATTTCGAAGAAGGAGAATTGTTAGAACGGATAGCCGGGAATACGGCTGCAAAACAATCCATTCAAATCGTGGTGAGTGGCGATTTGACTCGATTCGCGACGAAATTCGAACCTTCCATCGAATTGAAGAGAGAGAAAAGATACGAGATGGCGTTGGTGAATCTGGAGACTTATTATTCCTTTCCCAACGTCACCGAAAAGAATAACTCGATCAAGTATTCCGACGGAGTGGATTCGTTGAAGATTCGAATTCCCAAAGGAAGTTACGACATAGGCGATTTGAACAATTACATTCAAACGCGAATGAAGAGGGATGGAAAGGCAAGCAACAAGATCAGACTCGCTCCCAACCCTAATACCTTACAGACGATGTTGGATTTGGAAGATAATTTTCAAGTGGATTTCAACATGGACGATTCTATAGGCAAGATGCTGGGATTCGATCGAAAGATGTATCGAGGCCACACGGCATCTGAAAATACGGTCGACATTCTCGCAGTCAATAGCATTCTGGTGAACCTGGACGTGATTGCTGGAAGCTACGTGAATGGTAGCGCTCAACCGACGATCTATTCCTTCTTTCCAAACGTGTCGCCGGGTTATAAGATCGTGGAACGACCTCAAAATTTAGTTTATCTACCGGTGATTTTAGACATGTTGTATAGTCTCAAAACCACGTTGACGGATCAAAATGGTGAACTGTTAGATCTTCGCGGAGAGAGGGTGATGATACGATTTCACATAAGAGAAATATAAAAGCAAAAAAAAAAAATATTGCGTATATATATATATAAATAAGAAAATAAAATAAACGCAATATTAATTTACAAAAATTATTTAATATATATATAATTATCATTAAAACAAAAAAAACAATTGAACAAAATATATTTTAAAAAAAGAATTATGACACAATACGTGGTTAAAAACGTGAACATATCCGCAGGACAGAGGAAGAAACTTAAGAGAGCGTTAACAACTCGAGGCGAGGCAGTGAGATTCAAATTCACTCACGAAGATCTGGAGAGTGGTGGTCAGGATTCGATCGCCTGGACCAGAAGTCAAATCAAAAGGATGGAGAAAGCGATTCGTGATTGAAGAGGGTTGATGGTGAGATTGAGTCCCACTCAATTGAGATACAATTTGAGAATGAAAGGCGGTTTCCTACCGCTATTGGCAGAAATCGCCGCAAAAGCATTACCCTTTGCCGCAAAAGAATTACCCTTTCTCGGAAAGACTCTCGGCGTGGGAGCTCTCTCGGGACTCGCGAGTTCGGCAGTTGAGAAATTAATGGGTGGCAGCGGACTGTTTTTGAAGAAGGGAGGAGCCGTGTGTCGCGTCCACGTAGACGACAGCGGTGAAGGATTGTATCTAGAACCTGTTAGAGGTGGCAACTCTTTGAGTGGAAATGATCTCTATCTGAAGAGTGGACGGAACGTTGAGCGACTCGGCAAGGGTTTGTTGTTTGGTGAGAATTCGCCGTTTAAGAATATACCGATTTTGAGTATGTTATTATAATGTACAAATTATATAATTATATAAATATAAAATATAAATCATAGAAAGTATAAGATAATATAAAATGGATAAAAAGGTGGAGAAACAATTAGACGATGATGATGAATATCGCGAGATAGAGTGCGAAAAAGATGTGGAAAAACGATTAGACGCTAATGATGAATATTGCAGGATAGTGTGGGAAAAAGATGTGGAAAAACAATTAGACGCTAATGATGGATATCTTAGGAATGAACTGAAAAAAGAGCGGGATAGATGGTTGAAATTGAAAAGAATGAGACGCTTTCCACCATCACCACTACCTTCTGAAGAGAATGGTAATGATGCGAGTGTTACCAAGAGATGCACCACATTCGTTCATAATTATGATTTGGATAAACAAATGTGTTCTTATAAAAATGTAATATATCACAAAAAAGAAAAGAAGAATCGACGCCAAAATTAAGAAAAAAGGAAACGTTATTATAATATATATGGGTGATAGTGAAGAAGAAGAAGAAGGAAAACAAAAAACAAAAAAAAAACAAAAAGTAATGAGATCTAGAGAGGTTGATCATCTCTAGATCTCATTACTTGTTTTCCTTCTTCTTCGCTAAAAATCAGTCTCTCTGTTGTTTATATTTCCAAGTCCATTATTAGCATGTTGACAGTCGTTTCTTCTCCTTTTTCGAAAATGTGTTGAATGTTTATCTTTACTTTTTGAGTTTTTTTACATCGGTGAATGCACTCCCACCACCCGATTTGTTCACGAGATCGAGATCGAGAGAGATTTTTGGATATATGTAACTTCCATAGGGCAATGACAAATGTCCTTGTCGAATTCTCTATCTTTGGTGATGACGATTTTCTGTAGTTAGCTTTGGTACTCGTAAAACAAATCGAGCATGGCTTCGTCCAATTTCAAAGGCATGCTATATTTGTCATGTTTGTGCACTAAGCCCTTCGTCTCGACCTCGTTCAATTCGATGGAGTCGTGTCATTGTAATTTATAGATTTTATAACTGAATTTCTTACACGTTTCGACTTGTTTCAATTTCAGTTCGCATCTTTTAGGTGTTGTTGTCATGATCGATTATTTGTTTTTTTGTTTTATGAATTATTGCAAATAATATATATTTTTAAATTTTGTATTTAAATAATAGTTAAAAAAGTTTGTTTTTTTTACTCTTTATATATATATAAAAAAAAATGTTTTTTTAATTTTAATTTTCTTTAATGTGAAAAAATGTCTCATATTAATTCAATTTTTTCACGTTAAGGAACATAAAAAATTGATTAATTTCATCAAAAAAAATTTTTGTTAAGGAATTAAAACATATATATATAAAAACAATTTTAAAACTTTTTAACAAATTATTATTTAAATACAAAATTCGAAAAAAATATTCTTACAATAGAAGCAAACAAATAAAAAAAATGGAAAATTTAAATGAGAAAACTGTAATCAGTTAAGAGAGATTTGTAAAAAATTAAAAATTCCACATTTCAGAAATCATAGAACCAAATCAAAAAAATTTGAAGTCATACAGGTTGTGAAAAATGAGAAGAAGAAAAAGATAGTAAAAGGAATCAAAATGCCGACGTCGAAAAAAAACAAAAACGTTTTGGTTGTGAAAAATAAGAAGTCGACTAAACGAAAAGCCATTGAAGAACTTCAAGTTTCAAAAGAAAAAAAAAAAAACTAAAACGAAAACGAGTGATGCACTTCAGAATCTAGACAAACAAGATATATCGAACGAAATTCAACGAGCAATCGACGAAGGGAAAGGAGAAGAATACATAGCACGACTCGCCATGGAACTATTCCAATCAAAGCCTTAAAATGGGAGAGTGCAATCAAAGGCATTTTTAAAACTTTCGACGTGGTTCCCTCATTCAAGAAAGTCGATCCAAAATTGTTCATGGAACTGGTGAAGAATAAAGTATTGGATTTGTTTCGCGAACACATGAACGTGGGACAAAAAATTAAGATGATACTACATTGCATGATGAATAAAATCGACGTGAAGTCCGGCGAGAGCATCGTGACATATGCATTTTTCAGATCTAACGTCAAACCCATACTTCGAGGTTCAGATTTATCAGACGTCTTCGGAAAGATGAAGACAAGATGTTGACGTCTCTCATGAATTATGAATGTGAAGGTAGTAATTGGACGTTCGATGAGGTGTTGAAACTCGAAATTCATATAACTGAAAACGATTCGTTGAAAGGGTCTTCCTATGCGGAATTACCGTATTTCTTAGCTAAAAAAAATGCTGTGATCAACGTGAGAAATAAAGATGATCAGTGTTTTAAATGGGCAGTCACCTCCGCTTTATACCCTGTCAAAATGAACTCCGATAGAGTTTCTCATTACGAGGAGACTTCTAAAAATCTCGATTGGACCGGAGTGATGTTTCCAACGCAGTTAAAACACATTGAACGTTTTGAGGCTCAAAATCCCATCATAGCGGTGAACGTCTTGGGATACGATGATGAAAAATGAACGATCTATCCTCTCAGACAGACTTCGTATCTCGAAAGAGAAAAGACGATTATTTTATTATTGATTTCAAATGGTGACAATCGTCATTATTGTTGGGTTAAACATCCGAGCCGATTACTGTCAAGACAAAATAATAAACATGAACATAAGATATGTTTATGTTGCAACTGCATCAACGCGTTTTGCAGCGAAAAATCGTTAGTGAAACATCAGGGATATTGCAACGAAAATCAAGGTGTCGCCATCGAAATGCCCAAACCCAACACCATCGTGAAGTTTGAAACTTGGAATGGAAGGTTAAAAGTACCATTCGTCATGTACGCCGATTTCGAATGCTTCACCATAAAAATGAGTTCCTGCCAACCCGACGCTCTTCGAAGTTACGTCGAAAGATATATCAAAAACACACGCCTTCGGGTCATTGCATTTACGTGAAATGCGCTTTCGACTTGCAACACGACATGGGTCCCTTCACCTACACGAAACAGTGCGAAGACGATGACATGGCTCAAAGGTTCATGGAAGAGTTAGAATCAAAAATTCAAATGTTATACAATAAATTCAAAACTCCGGCAAAAATGATCATCATGCGAGAGCAGCAGGACGAAAATAACAGAGCCATTGAATGTCACATATGTAGACAATTGTTCGATGAGAATTCGGAGGAAAATAAGAAGGTTAGAGACCACAACCATTACACGGTCCGGCTCACAGCAAGTGTAATTTAAAATATCGAGATGCCGTTTTCTATCCGGTGATATTTTACAATCTCTCGGGTTATGACAGTCATCTGTTCGTGAAAAATCTCAGCACCTCCCACAAAGAATTAAATTGCATTGCGAACAGCAAAAAAAAATACATTTCCTTCACGAAATGGAAGCTCATGGAGAAGAAAAGAGTAATCGATGGAGAGACGTTGGAAGAAAAAACGAAATCCATTCTTAGAAGCATAGGTTTCATCGAGAGTTTTAAATTCATGTCGACCGCTCTGGAAAAATTAGTCAATAACATGAGCAAGGATAAATTTAAAATCACGAGCGAACATTTCGGAGAATGAGTAGACGTCATGTTGAGGAAGGGAGTCTCTCCTTACGATTACATGAATGATCTAAAGAGATTCGACGACACTGCATTACCTTCGAAAGAAGATTTTTATTCAAAATTATATGAATCAGACATTTCCGACAAGAATTACGAACACGCCAAAAACCTGTGGAAATCATTCGATATGAAAACTATGAGAGATTATCATGATCTCTATCTGAAGACCGACGTTCTGCTCTTGGCAGACGTGTTCGAAAATTTTCGAGACGTCTGTCATCGAAATTACGATCTGGACCCGGCTTGGTATTTCACCGCACCCGGTCTGGTGTGGGACGCTCTGTTGAAGACCACTGAAGTCTAATTGGAATTATTATCCGACGTGTACATGTTGCTCATGTTCGAAAGGGCTGCGAGAGGTGGCGTCTCGATGATCTCCCACAGATATTTTGAAGCTAACAGTCCCTACATGAAAGAAGGTTTCGATTCGAAATGTTCGAATAAATACATACAGTATTGGGATGCTAATAATCTGTACGGTTAGGCTATGAGTCATCCTTTACCAATTGGAAATTTCGAATGGGTGACGGAACCGGAAGAGATGCAAAAATGGAGAGACTATCCTTGCATTTTAGAAGTCGATTTGAACTATCCGGAAGAATTACACGATCTACACAACGATTATCCACTGGCTCCCGAACGAATGGAACCGATTGAAGGAGATGAGAAAAAACTCGTTCCCAATTTATTTAACAAACATAAGTACGTCGTCTACAGTGAGAATTTGAAACAATACGTCAATTACGGGATGAAATTAGTCGACATACATCGCGTCATTCGATTTGACGAAGAGCCTTGGATGAAAAAATAAATCGATCTCAACACGAATCTCAGAATTCGAGCCGAGAACAATTTCAAAAAAGATTTCTTCAAACTCATGAACAATTGCGTGTACGGTAAATCGATGGAAAACATCAGGAAGAGAACCGTTGTTCGACTCGTCATGTCTGAGAAAAGAGCTACAAAGTTAGTGGCGAAACCCAATTACAAACACCGAACCATATTCGACCAAGATCTAGTGGCCGTTCACATGCAAAAGACGCACCTGAAGTTCGACAAACCATATTATCTCGGACCGATCATCTTAGATATCAGCAAGTGATTGATGTATGAGTTTCACTCCGATTACGTCAAACGAAAATTTGGTGATAAAGCCAAACTACTGTTCACCGACATGGACAGTTTAGTTTACGAGATAGAGATGAAAGATGTCTACCGAGATATATCTCCAGACGTGGCCGCATGGTTCGACACGAGCAATTATCCCATCGATCACCCGTCCAACATTCAATCGAACGACAATAAGAAGGTGTTGGGTAAATTGAAGGATGAGAGCGGCGGTAAACAAATCCTCGAATTTGTGGGCTTGAGACCCAAACTGTATGCTTATCATCTAGAAGATGAAGAGATCAAGAAGTGCAAAGGGGTTAAAGCATGCGTGGTGAAGAAAAAACATCTCTTTCCGAGAGTATAAAGATTGTCTGTTAGGAAGTGGTCCGATGTCTAAGACTATGAAATCGATTTGAAGCAAAAATCACGACTTGTATACCGAAATAGTCAACAAGATTTGCTGATGGACGACGACGATAAGAGATTCATGTTAGACGATAAAATAAGCACTTTGGCACTCGGACATTGGACTTTGGATTTAATTTTAGATGATAGGATTTCAGATATGATTGAGGATGATAGGATTCCAGATATGATTAAGGATGATAGGATTCCAGAAAATCAAGAGGAATTAGACAGATTCAAGATTATGGAAGTCGATAGAGACATCGAGAGAGTTAGTTTAAAAAGAAAAAGAAAAATATAAAAAAATAACGTCATTTAGTGAATTATAATAAAATAAATAAATTTTTAAAAAAAATATATACATTTATGAATAAGAAAATAGAGATATCCGTAGAAGGTGTCGTCTTACCTATCGAACCCCTATCCAACATCGATCTGTCGAATGCGGCGAGGGATTTGAGAATCAAAGATTTTCTAGGTGTGTTTTCCAGATATGCCTTGCCGAAGAGAAGACCTCGACAATCAGAATGCGGAATTTTAAATCTAGACGATTTATCGGGTGAAGGCACTCACTGGGTGTCATGGTTCAAGAACGGAAAGAAGAAGAATTATTATTTCGGCAGCTTCAGAATCTCACTGCCGAAAGAAATAAAGAACTATTTCAACAAATCAATGGTTCGTTACAACACGGAATGATTGCAATTGCCAGATCAAGTGTTTTGCGGTCACCTATGTCTCTACATTCTCAAGAGATGGTCTGAAGGAGATCAGTTTCAAGACATTCTCAATGATTTACATTAGAGAGAGATTTTTTTATAGTCTATAAAGGTAAAAAAATTATTTAAAAAAATTTAATCAAATAAAAACGAAAATAAAAATAAGTGAAATAATTCATTTTTAATAAACTGCGTTTGAAATATATTTTAAAACAAAATCTCAAAACAACATGCCAGTCGATAAATTTGGTTGAAGTGATGATGAAAGTTGACCCAAAAAGAAGAGCAAAACGCTCGAAGTCGGCGATGGTTAGGAATTTGCCAACTTGGACGAACGTTACGTTCGGAGATATGAACCTCGAGAGGAACCTTTGAACATGAATGATAAGAAGCTCTACAATCTTCCCGAGCCGATAGATCTCGCAGATGCTGTGACTAAAAAATACGTCGACAGGGGGAACGCGGATTTCGAATGAATCATGCTAGATAATTACGTGGATAAAGCCATGACCGATGATCTCGATCTGAAATCTAAACGTTTGGTGAACGTCGTGAATCCCATAGATTCCACCGATACTGCAACCAAGAAATACACAGACGACTCTCATGCGCGATTCAGTGAACATCTGAGAAGTAGATACGTTCAGAAAACGATGCACTCGGAATTGAATGCCAATTCTAACAAGATAACGAACGTGGCCACTCCCACGAATCCCAAGGACGTGGCGACCAAACACTACGTAGATCTGGAACAGAGAAAGTCGGACAGATGAGAAATGAAATCGGATCTGAATGCGAGATTCAACAAGATATTGAATCCGTCGAAGGTCGATGACACGGATGCGGACTCAACCGCAGTCAACAAGGGCTACGTAGATTCTGCTGTGATATGATCACAAGAATACATAGAATCGCAAGTGGACGATCTCTACCTGACCAAACAATCTGGCGGAACCCTGGAGGGTGGCATCAACATGAACGGTCACAATTTATTCGGTCTCGATCACGATCCCGAATTCGATTCCAGCTCAGTCAGCAGGAAGTATGTGGATCACAACTCGGTCTGGAGAAAGGGCGACATCATGGAAGGTAAACTAGACATGAGCGGACACGCACTCACGAATCTACCGGATCCCATGCACATGTTGGATGCCTGCACCCTGATTTCTGTTGTGGAGAAAGTCAAATACGCTAGGCAATTGATCACCGTGTGGGCTGAGGAGGCTGGCCCATTAGAGGAGGGAAAAGCCGAGTGGTCTTTCGGAAACGGAGGTAGCAGATCGCAACATGGTCAGGTGGGATATCCCATGCCGTTGGGAGGTGAAATCATTCGAATGAGTCTGGCTTCCACGGATTTGAATAACAGAGCGGTCGTCAATCTCATGGTGAATGGAGTAGAGAGCGATAAGAGATACAGCGTCAAAGAGACTGAGAATCAACACGCGAATATTAGCACGTTCGGCATGGCTCTCAAAGGGAACGCTGGAGATAGAATTAATTTCATTATGAAAACCAGTAATCCCAAAGCCGCCACTTCCATGGTGAGCCTACTGATCGAACTAGATCCTTTGAACAAACAGTGAATGCGTGGAAATAATTAATTAAAAAATAATGAGTGATTACTAAAAACAAAAAAAAAGTAATGAGATTTAGAAAGATGTTCAGTCTCTCTAGATCTCATTACTTTTAGTTTTTTTTTTGTTTTTTTTTTGATAACTTTTTATTATTATATATTATTATACGATTTCTGAAATGTTTTTTTCTTTAGTAAAAGAATCTGTCACTTATGATGATGATTAAAATTACATCTCTTTTTTAATTTTATATCCATTTATGATTACAATTTATACACTTTGCGAATATGGTTGTTGATTCATCACCAGATCTAGTTTGTTGAGATTCGATTTTTATTTGACGTTTCTTACATTTTAAAATTGTATTTTTTATAATTTCTTTGTTAGATCTTATGAGATCAAACTCTTCTTTTTCTTTTAAACGATATTCGTTAAAATCACAATTATTCCATCCTTTTTTGTGTTAAGTTATTCGTGTTCAATTTGAATCCATTTTTCCAAGCAATTTATTTTAACGTTGTAGTGATCTGAAGTGAACAGATGATTTGTTGTTTTCGTGTCAAAAAGATCCATTTTGTTTTCGAGATTTTGTTTTTTTAATTAATCTTACATCCTCATTTTTTAACGTTTATTAATTTTTTTTCACACACGTCTCTCATCGAATGATCGACATCTTATTTCCATCCGATTCAAATTGTAATTCTCTGTCCGACAGGACCAGGGTGAAGGCTTCGGTTTTTCTTGGCACATTCCTATCGAATTACATCTTGATCTGAATGTCTAAGACGCTACTCTTGAGTCGTTCACTCTGTTTACTGACATCGAATGCGAACATGGGATACATCGACTTATTTCGCCGGGAGATATATTAGGGTTGCTCATCAATTCGTCTAGACCGTGATACTTCTTTCTAAAATCAGCGGCGTCACCATACAGTCTGCAGAAATTGTTCTTGTTGAACGATGCATTGTAATCGATTGCTGGATATCTCGTGGCGTTCAGAAACACTTGCACGTTTCTCAAACTGCAGTGATCGAACAGCGATGCATTCTTTTCCTATCCCTATCGGTCTGAAATGCAACCACGATGAAACGCGGGCTCTCAGAAGCGGATTTCACCGTCAATCTCCAATTGAACTGATTCGTGGAGAGTGGAATGCTAGCCATGTCGCACTGTCTCATTCTAAATCCCACGGGTAATTTACTCTTGGATTCTATGATCTTGTAGAGACACGTTTTTTCCACAATCGAAGGCTCCACGTGTGGAACGAACCACGATATCTTGTGTAGAGTTATCTTATCCGCATCGGTCACAGTGAGTCTCACTGTCGCATCGTCGTTTCTTTTTGAATCAACGTCAGATTGTGTTTGAATCCGTACATGATCTTGTTGTAATTGTCCGCGAATCCAAAGATGTGTTTCAAAGGTATCCTGAACGAAAACGTTCCTTTAGGTCTGGACGTCTTGACGACGTAGTCGAATATCGCGACGTCGCCGGCGCTAGCAGGGCCGATGATGTCTTTCACCCACAACTGATTAAGTCCTCTGGATTTCGAAAAATCATCCGGATACGTCAAGAGTCTGAACATCATAGTGGCCTGACCGGGAAGAAACACAGATTCTATCTCTTGTCCGGATAGCATGTATTTTATATTACTGAATAGATGCATGATGCCATTATTGGCTAGAATAACCATGTCGTCTTCGGTGTAGTCGGTCCCATCTTCCTTGGTGAGACGTCCCTTCATCACTATGTAACTCTCGCTAGGATGAACAAATAGATCTTGGGTTTCGACATTGATTCTTATCTCCCGCATTGTTCAAACTCGTTCCGGTTATCGGTTCGTATTCGTGAACTTCATATTCTTGAATACTTTCATCTTTCACTATGCTTTGTGCGATATCCAGTATATTTGCCATTTTTGAAGGGTTTTTTGTTTTTTGTTTATTAATTAGCTTGCTTTTTTATCTAAAATTAGTTTTAATTATTTTTTTATTATTATTTTTCTCTCCTATATATATGTAAACAAGAAAATGTTAAAGAGAGTAAATAAAAAAAATTTTGTTTTCTTTATTAAAACTTCGTCTTCTGCAATTGTTGTTCGTAAAACTTTCCGATGATCTCTTCTCCATCCAAAGCTTCGATTTCATAAGTCACAAGGTCCATCGAGGAGTATAACCCTTTTTGAAGTGTTTCTTATAAGCGTAGATTCTCACTCTATCGCCGACCGCAAATTTCGGCATTCTAGACTTCTTCCTGATCATAGATCTCTCGGGATACAGATTCGTGTAGACACATTTTTCGTTTCGAGGATCGCTAGCTTCCACGGGAGTCATCTTGATCGATCTGTGTCGCGTGTTGTTGTAATCTTTGACCAGACCATTCAGAGCGTATATGTATTTCTTGGTCGAATTCGCCGTGAAGTATCTGTACATCTTTTCCTTCATCATTCGATTCCAACGTTCCACGATGCTGGCTTTCTCTTCGTTTTCTATCGATTAGAGGTCGACCAATTGATGAACGTGCTTGTTGTATAATTCCTTCCCTTTATCCACCCACAATTTATTCGGTTTTCGAGAAGACGAGTCGAACACGCTCTTCAGAGCCTCGGCGACGCAAGGTCCCGATTTATTCTTCAAAGCTCTGATCCAACCATATTTGGAAAACACGTCGATGACTGTCAATAGATATTTGACACCCTCGTTCCACCTCGAAAACGATCTCATGTTGACCAAGTAGGCAGACCAAATATCATCCAAACCCTTCACGAATACCCTACTCTTTCAAAATTTATGCACGATGGGTTTGTGTAACTCCTCGGCCAATTCGCTTGTCAATAATCGTTTCTGCTTCTTTTCTGATGCACCTTTTTTTTTTGAATGCCCCATCCGAATCGACATTTCACACCGATCAAATTGCCGACCAGCGAACGTTCTATCTTCTCTCTCCTGGTCGGATTTGATATACCTCTCAATTTTGCCAACATGTTTTTATCGCAGACGTCGTTGTGAGTCTTGGTGTCGGGATGGCTGGCGTAGCACAGATTGTGGTCATATGCGGCCGCGTCCACCCTATTCACAGGTTTGCTCCAAGATTTAGGAGTCAGATCGGCGTTGAGTCTCTTGTTCAATTTCGTTCCGGGTCCTGTGAAACTGTGACCGTGCAGATGCATTTCGAAAGGTAGATTATTGATCATTTTATTCACATTGCCTTTACCTTTGCTCGCGTTCTTTTTTTTGACGAATCGAGTCTTGATCGAACCACACATGTCGCAAATTCCGTGAAGCATCTGTCTGTCATTTTTAGTTCATACTTCTCAAGAATTACCCGTCTCGGTAACTCTCTTACACTTTACGCAATACATTTTTTGAGAGTTATTTAAATTAATTTCGTTTCTATTTCATATATAAATTTAATATTTCTTTTTTAAAAATTCTGTTCTTATTATATATATATTTTTTTCAGTCCCCGCTCTTGAGTTCTATCATCCTACTCAATTCCTCCCTAGTCTCTTTCCTCCCCTTTTCCACGAGAGAATCCTTCATCTCTTCCTTGATGATCTGACAAGTCTTGATTCTCAGGGTTTCTTTCATGGCTTCGTATTTCGTTTTCTCACCCAATATCGTGAAGTATTCTCCGTCCGATATCCTACCATCTTTCAACGCCTTCGAGATAATTTCGGATATCGTGTCGATCTTGGAGTCGTCCAAGACACGAATCTTGTCATGTTTCCTCGCCTTCAGATATAATTTCCTACTCAAAAAGCTTCCGAGCGTACTAAACAATCCGGCGGCAAGAGCCACTCCTTCTATGGTCAACACGATCGGAATACCGACCGTGGTCAACAACAATCCAATGCCGGCCACGTGTAAACCCTTGGAAATCGTGATGAGTGTCATGTGGACCGCGTTGACGAATTTCACAAAACACGAATACTTCTTCTTGAGAGAATGACGAGAATCTCTCGAGAGAGTCAGATACGATTGGATTCTACTGATTTGATTGATGCGATACCTCTCTCCTCTTTATTTTTCATCTAGCGATGGTGCCGTTGTCAAAACACTGTTTGGATTCTCATCCTCATCGTCCACTAACGTCGGATACAATTTCTTTCTGGTTCTCATTTTTGTGTTCTTTCCTTCTTTCTAATATTAGATAAAAAATTTATTTGTGTATTTATTTTTATTTTCTATTCTCCCTTATTTATATCAACGAGAAAACTTAGACGTATGCTTCCTTCAGCAATAATTTCATTATGCATCCTTTGACTTCTAAAGTCAGACTTCTACGCGCCAATTTCAGTTCTTCCGAAACTGTGGGCTTGTCTCGATCCTTACAGAAGACTAATCTCTTCCAAAGCGTGATCACATCGTCGAATCGAATGCGTTCGAATGCCGGTTCGAAATACTTGACGACCATATCTTACCTTTCCATCATCAGACACGAATGATTCTCATGATCGAAGTCTAGATGATCCTGACATCCGATGCATCATTCTAACAATAGAGGGCGTAGTTCTTCGTTCACACAGATTGCGTATGCTCTCATCAGCATGTTTAAAAGAAACCTTGCTCTAATAGTCTGGGAAGTGTTCATGATTTACGTATTTTTTTATTATCTATTCGATTTGATATTTATTTTTTTAAATAACTATTTATTTATATTTTTTTTTTCTCTCCTATATATCAATCACTTTTTATTTTCTCTCCTCAAAACCGATTCTATCGCAATTCGCCTCACGAAACTCTCGAGGTGAATCGGCAAATCGTTTTTCACCGATCGGATCACACCCTAAACCGTCCAAAACGCGATCGCGAACGTAGATGATACGGAACCGGCAAACCGCATTTGTGCGATGTACCGAAGGTCGAAATCAGTTTAAAACAAAATTTTAAAAAATCCTCGATGAGTAACGGCGCTTTACGCTCACTTTTCACCATTGGCGAACGTCTAGAAAACGTTTTGAGGTCGATTTTTCCTGATCTAGAATCAGCAAATGGGTTTCGCCGATCGGATCGCGCTTTAACCTTCGAACACCCGTTGGCGAACGTAGATGATACAGAATCGGCAAACCGTTTTTTGATGCTGATCTAGAACTGGCAAAACGTTTTTTTCACCAACGATGGATTGAAAGTCTTATCCGCGATGGGAACGTAGAGAAAAATTTTTAATTTACGTTTTCTTAAAAATTTCATACATTTTTTTCACTTTTGAGTGACGTGTCGATGTACGCATTCGCCAACGGGTGTTTGAACGTTAAAAGTGCGATCTGTGCGCCTCAAAAGCGATGGCCGATTCTGTATCACCATGAAAAAACGACATTTTGTACATTTGTACACGATTTAATACTGAATCCCTATGGTGGTACATGTACATGTACGTGTACTTGTACATTTTTGGAAAAGTGATACGGAATCAGCCTTTATTACCTACTCATATCCATTTATGTCTCTGCCCAAAATTTCTGTTTCAAGAAATGATGGACCGATTTGAACCAAATTTTGCATGTAGCATAAGTGGGTCCGAAGTACTTGATTGATGCCCGATTTTTTTTTTTCATTGCCCCATGGGTACCCCAGGGCTAAAAATACAAAAAAATTCAAATGCCCATATTTTCCAAACTACACGGAACAGAGAACTGTTATTTGGTATGAAGCATCATTTTGACCGGTAGAATGTACTAAACAAAAGGTAGTGCTAGGGTGTTCTTTAGGGGCGTTTGAAAAAATGCTGAGTCAGCATGTTTGTAAAAAGCGAAAAAACAAATTTCTTCAGAACCGCTGATCATAATCTTTTGATATTTGGTATACAGCATCCATAGGATGGTCAAATACAAGTGTGTTCAAATCGACCCCCTTGGTTCATATTTGGGATCAACAGAGGAGCCCAAATAATTAACTCGGAGTGCTATAGGGAATAAGCTTTAAAATCTTCTTTTTCAGATCATAGAGTCAGATTCTTTCGATACTTGGTATACAGCATCTCTACAGGGGTCAGATTGAAGTTCGTTCAAATTGAAACCCTGGGTTAATATTAACTTGGTGCAGTATGGGGAATAATCTTTAAAAATCTTCTTCTTCAGATCCATGAGTCAGATTCTTTTGATATTTTGTATGCAGTATCTCTGGGAGGGGGGGGGGGGGTAGATTTAAGTTTGTTCAAATGGGATCCCTGGATGAATGTTTGGGCTCTTTATTGGAGCTCAAATTTTAACTTCGTGCAATATGAGAAAATTTCTTAAAAAATCTTCTTTTTCAGACCCACTAGTGAGAATCCTTTCATATTTGGTATGTGACATCTCTAGAGGTGTAAGATTTGAATTTGATAAGATCGACTCCCTGAGTTAATATTTGGGCTTCCTGATTATAACTTGGTGGAATCAGGGGGGGGGGGGATATTCTTTGAAAATCTTCTTCTTCTTCAGATCCACCAGTCAGATGCTTTTGATATTTAGTATGCAGCATCTCTAGGGGGGGGGGGGGGGGGTGGATTCAAGTTTTTCAAATGGGATCCCTGGATCCCTGGATGAATATTTGGGCTCTTACTTGGAGCCCAAATTTTAACTTAGTGCAATATGAGAAAATTTCTTTAAAAATCTTCTTTTTCAGACTCACTAGTGAGAATCCTTTCGTATTTAGTATGTGACATCTCTAGAGGGGTAAGGTTCAAATTTCTTCAAATCGAGTTCCTGGGTTAATATTTGGGTTCCCCAAGGGAACCCAAATATTTACTTAGTGCAATATGGGGAATTATCGATTAAAATCATCTCCTTCAGATCCAGCAGTCAGATTTTATACCTGCATTGCCAGCGGCAGAGCAGGTCTAGTAACCGCTCGACTCCGTCCGTCCGTCAGTTCGTCCGTCTGTCTGTCCATCAGTCCGTCCAAAACACTTCTTCCGTCAAAGTTTTCTTGGCTTCTATGAAAGGGAATGATTTTATATTTGGTCTGCTGCTTCATAATGAGGAGTTGTATCGTGTATCTAATTTTCAGATCAATTGCATCCAGTGACGCAGGTCCAGACCCGCTATTGGTCTTGGCTTGTTTGATATTTGGTGTACAACACCTCTGGGAGGGTGAGATTGAAGGTTGTTCAAATCAGGTCTCTGGCTTAATGTTTGGGCTTTTTATTGAAGCCCAAAGTTCAATGTAGAGCACTATGAGAAAATTTCTTGAAAATTCTTCTTCTTCAGACCCACCAGTGAGAGTCCTTTCATATTTGGTGTGTAACATCTCTTGGGATGTCAAATTCAAGTTTGTTCAAATCGATTTGCTTGTTTTTTCTTGTATTTTTTAATTTTTTTTTTTTTTTTTTGGGGTGGGGGGGGGGGGGCGCTAGAGAGAACACAATAGTTGAAATCAAAACAAAAATTTCTTTCGGTTGTTGTTTTCTAATACTTCACAGAACAGAGTTTGATAGGAAGCTTTCCTAGGACCGGCAGAAATGAATGGCCAGAAAAGTTGCCTTTGGTTGTGTCATAGCAAATCTAAAAATTGCCCTTGCTACTGATCACATGCTGATACACTCATCTGTTTAGGCTCACTTGAGCCTCTGGTTATATTTTCGATTTTTGTCTCAAAACATAGCTTGTGATCCCTCATTGGAATGAGCTCAGTGAGCTTGTTCCAATGGGGAGGGGGGTCATAAGCTATGTTTTTGAGACAAACATTGAAAATCTTCAGTAATTCAAGAATTTCTTGTGGACGTATCGTCTGCTACCCGCATTTGGTGCAGGGTTGAGAATGACCATTTCCAGCTACTGATACAGTTTAATGATCATGCATGTGAACAAGTACATGTATGTCAGCACATAACTGGCATGCATTACTCTATCTCATATAATTGGTGTGAGCCAGTGTGTGGAGTGTGACAATGTTTGCCTGTTTTGGAGCAAGTTTGTTCCTTAGTTAACCCATATAATGCAGTACTTGAAAAGTAATGGATAACCGATCAATTACTTTTTTTTCGATCAAGACGTTGATCATCGGTTAGTCGATTAATCGGTTAACCGTATCAGTTCTAATTAATTTCTACAAACATGATTACTGCATGATTACTGCAATAACCTTTGATGTGGTGGCAGAACAATCTAACAATCCATGTATTTGAAGATAAATAAGCATAATTCATGTGATTAAGACACATGTTGGAAGTGGGTCCCGCAAAAAATATATTTGCAAAACCCTGGCTCACTGTGGGAGCCTGAATTATAACTTAGTTCAAAATGAGGAATTTTCTTTAAAAAATTTCTTCAGATCCAGCAATTGGAATGTTTTGATATTTGGTATGCAGCATCCTTAGGGGGTGTGGGGGGATTCAAGTTTGTTTATGCCAAGTCCCTGGGTTCAAATTTGGGCTCCCTGTGGGAGCCTGAATTATAACTTAGTTCAAAATGAGGAATTTTCTTTAAAAATCTTCTCTTCAGATCCAGCAGTCGGAATGTTTTAATATTTGGTACCATTTGCAGCATCCTTAGGGGGTGAAATTCAAGTTTGTTCAAGCCAAGTCCCTGGGTACATATTTGGACTTCCTGTGGGAATATTCTTCAAATATATTCTTCACATCCACCAGTCAGAATGTTTTGATATTTGATATTCAGTATCCTTAGAGAGGTGAGATATAAGTTTGTTAAAGCCAAGTCACTGGGTTCATATTTGGGCTTCCTTTGGGAGTCCGAATTGTATCAAAATTTCTATTTTTCAAATTGAGAGGTCGATTTGAAGCAAACTTGATATGATGAGCTTATTGGGTCATAAGTTCCTAATTTATGCAAAAAAAATTTCCCGTTGCCCTATGGGAACCGCAGGATCTAAATACAGAAAAAATTTAAAATGCCCATATCTTCAAAACTACATGGCACTGAGAATTTCTATTTTGTGGGAAGTTTCCTTAGGAAAGGCAGAAAGGAATTGTCCACAAAATTGCCATCAGTTTTATCTTAGGGTAGTTTTGCAGGACTTTGAATAAAAGCTGAGTCATCATTTTTTAACACTGTGAGTAATGGGAAAAACATCTTCTCTCATACCACTGCTCCAAAGGCTTTCATATTTCGCATGTAACATCTTTGGAAGATTCATTCACATGTTTGTTGAAATCAAATCCCTGGGTCCATGTTTGGGCTCTCTATGATTAGATTAGTGCAATATGAGGAAAAATCTTCTTCCGATCCACCATTTCAGAATCTTTTGATATTTGGGATGCAGCATCCTTAGAGGAGTGAGATTCAAGTTTGTTCAAGCCAAGTCTCCAGGTTCATATTTGCGCTCCCTGTGGGAGTCCGAATTATAACTTAGTTCAATAAGAGGAATATTCTTTAAAAGGTGTGGGGTGGGGGGAGGGAATTCAAGTTTGTTCAAGCCAAGTCCGTTGGTTCATATTTGGGCTCCCTATGGGAGCCTGAATTATAACTTAGTTCAGTATGAGGAATATTATTTAAAAATCTTTTTTTTTTGAGGTCCACCGGTCAGAATCTTTGGATATTTTGTATAAGCTTTTCTAATGAGGGGCAGCTGCAACTTGTTTAAATAAATTCCCTGGGTTGATATTTAGGCTACCATGTCAGGTGAATGCCCTCAGGATCTGGGGCCTCTTGTTTTCTGTTTGACAACATTGCTCTGGCTTTTCTCTCTATATTTCTCATTGAAGGTAGTCACTACCTTTATGTAGGCCTCCAAAATGTGTTGCTGCATGTCTGTCTGTCTGTCTGTCTGTCTGTCTGTCTGTCTGTCTGTCTGTCTGTCTGTCTGTCTGTCTGTCTGTCTGTCTGTCTGTCTGTCTGTCTGTCTGTCTGTCTGTCTGTCTGTCTGTCTGTCTGTCTGTCTGTCTGTCTGTCTGTCTGTCTGTCTGTCTGTCTGTCTGTCTGTCTGTCTGTCTGTCTGTCTGTCCTTCAGATGAAATGTTTCTTTGCTTTTCATTTGCCTGGCTCAATATTTTAAATAATTTGCAGCTATCATTGACCCTCCAACCTCCCCCACACACATACACAAATCAGGGCTGGGGCGAGTATTGAGTACTTTCTCAAAAAGTGGTACTCGAGTTCTACGAGTACTGAGTACTTTGGACCCAGCCCATCACAAATATATTAAACATCAAAGAGTATTATATACTGGAAACAAATACAGTACAGCTACTGTGTACTGCTCACTTTCCACGGATGAGCAATATTTCCACGGATACAGTAATATTTGATGCCAAACACTAACTTTGGGAATAATCATCGAAAATTTAAATAATGAAACACCAGGTACAACGCGGTGCTTCATTAATTAAAATTTTGTGGATGATGATTTTTATTGCCTGGTAAACGCATGAGTGGACATCACTGCCCACGCGTGTATTACAACCAGTCCACGGCGACTACTGTAACTGATTTGTCCTCTTTGGGAACATATTTTTTACACTTTCACTCCTTTATTACAGAATGTGTGCCTGTGGGGATTAAAACCAAAGTAGTGAAAGTGCACTACAGAATCTATATTTGATGATTTTAGGAATTTTAACAGTGTCACGAGACACCACAGTAGTAGGTACGGGTCATTCTCTTGGAAAAAATCACTGTTTTATGACTTGAGGTGCCTTAACTGAGAAAACTGAGGCTTTTTCTTAACAAAGATTGCAAAATATCAAACACAATGTGAAATGTCTTCAGAAGCCAGAATGTGTTTAAAAAACAATGGGAAGTTCAAAATGTGTCAAAATCAATTTATTTATAAATTAACATAGTTTTTTTTTATGGAAAAATGCATACTGGGGGGTGGAGGCGCATCCAGGGCTATATTTTACCCCATCACTAGGTAAAAGAATATTTGACATCATTTGTTGAAATAAAATGGCACTTTCTATTGATATTGGTGAATTATATAGCCTCAGCCAGGGCTTATAAGATTATTTATTTATTTATTTATTGATGTTTAAGGTCACATATTTATGCACAATGGCTAATCATGACCGTGACAGTTTTACGGGTGGAGGAAGCCGGAGTACCCGGAGAGAACCACCGAGCAACGACGAGCAGCTGTCAGCTCCCCAACATCGTAACTCCGCACTGCAGCACAGGCAGGGTTAGATTGGTTGAAGACATGCGTACCATCGACGTGCAGTACGCCTTAGTACACGGCGTCATCGTGTCCCCACATGGGCAATGGGGGTGAAGTGTCTTGCCCAAGGACACAACGCGATTGCCGCAGGTGGGATTCGATCCGAGGACCTCTCGGCTTGCAGCCTGCACCTCTACCTACTGAGCCACCGCGCCCCGGGGCTTATAAGAATCTGAGAATCGATTCACATAGAGATCTGTGCAACAAAACCAATGAGAAAACATGTAGCTTCTCGTAACACTGCTGCTAGGATTCACGTGGAAAGGACTGAGTCAGTTTAACTCTTTACCTGACACAAAGGCAGCAAATTAACCAATACAACACTAACATGACCTGAAATGTTGTGACACTGGCAATAAAATTTGTACAAATATGACTCTCATTGGAACCGGCTCTCATCAGCCGGTTCTAGTAACATCCATAATTATTACGCTTGATGAATATTGTTTATTTTTTTGCTCACCTAACTATAAGTCAGGGGGCGCTTAAGTGATGACTTTCTGTCTGTCGACCATCCGTCCATCTGTCCGGCGTTAACTTTACCTTATCAACCTCTCCTCATAAACAACTGGGCCGAATTGAACCAAATTTGATATTCATGTTCCTTATCATATATGAATTCCAGTTTGTTAAAAAAAAGTTGCCATACCCACAGGGGGCCCCAAAAGGGGCTTTTCTCTGATACCACCCATAAATTGTTTTCCAATATTTAAAGAAATCTTCTCCAGAACCATATATAAGAATCTTATGATACTTGATATACAGCATCTCTAGGGGAGAGGAGTGGATGGGGGGGGGGGGGGGGGGGTTGGCAGATTCAAGTTTGTTCAAATCGAGTCCCTGAGTTAATATTTGGGCTCCCTATGGGCACCCAAATATCAACAGTGCAATATGAGGAAATTTCTTTGAAAACCTCCTTCAGATCCACCAGTCAGAATGCTTTCATATTTGGAATACAACATCTCTAGTGTGGAGGGGGTTAGATTGAAGTTTGTTTGAATCGGGTCTCTGGGTTAATATTTGGTCTATCTATTGAAGCCCAAAGTTTAACTTAGTGCAGTATGAGGAAATTTCTTTAAAAATCTATTTCTTCAGATCCACTAGTCAGAATCCTTTCATATTTGACACACAGCTTCTCTAAGGGGTGTCAGATACATGTTTTTTCAAGCCAAGTCTGTGGGTTAATATTTGGGCTCGTTATGGGAGCTCAAATTAACTCAGTGCAACATGAGAAAATTTCTTTAAAAATCTTTTTCTTCAGACCCACCAGTTAGAATGCTTTAATATTTGGTGGGGAGGTCAGATCTAAATTTGTTCCAATTTGGTTCCTGGCAGTCAGAATCTTTTCATATTTGGTATCACAGGGAGGGGGGGGGGGGGTCTCAGATTTGAGGTTGTTCATTTCGAGTCCCTGTCTTAATATTTGAGCAGGGGTGGGTTAGTTTCGAAGTTGTTCATTAATGTTCAAATCCATTCCTTAGAGTTTTTCCATAAAATTTGCCTTTCAAGCTGCAGTGACACAACAACCCTTGGAAGTTTGGCAGTACTTGTCTACAGCTGTCACAATTGGAAGCAATCAGGAAGACCTATGCTAGTAATCATCTGACATGGACACTAGAGTTATGAATAATTTCATAACATCATTCCTATGTAGTGTTCATGAACCACGACTAACTGAATGTGATCCAAAATACTTCTCTGAAGCACTTTGCCAGGTGAGCGATTAAGGCCCCTGGAGGGAGGGGGGGGGGGGGTTCATTTAAAATCAGTAGTTGGTGTTTTAAACATTAACAAGCTGTATTGGGTAAAGGGTTAACATGTATTATCAGTATGCAACAGGGGTTCAACCATACTGGCCTCATAGGATCTTTGTCCATAGAGATCTGAATTCTCGCCAACGATTTTCGCAAGAATCCAAATGGATTCTCCCAAATTTAGAGGAATTATAAGCCCTTTAGAACCCCAATTTTGAAACAAACTTGACATATTGTTTAAAATCCAGTAGTCGGAACTATTTATCTTGCTGTATGGTTAATTAAAACAGATTTTGTCAGAAGGTTTTGTGTGCTGATGCAGATTTTAGTTTTATTTTGGGTTTTGGTTTTTTTTCAAAGAAAGCTGTGAATTCTTATCCCTCCCAACTTACTCATCAGGTAACGGAGTAGGAATTCTGTCGATGGCAATACCAGTTTTTAAGCCCATTTGACACAGATTGGACAGTTCTCTTCAAAAGAACAAATTTCCCATGCTTTTGACTAGGCAGAAGCAAAAAGTTGAATTCTATTGCAGAAATGTTTCTTTCATCACTTGAAAGGGGTAAATGTATCTTTGGTAGGGTTGGATTTGCTCATAGGTATAACTGTTGTAAATATTTTAATTAGATTTACCCGCCTCGAAAAGTTGCACTCGGAAATTATATAATCCCCAAAACTAAGCAGTCTTGGAAAAATATATTGTTTCAGTAAACATTTGAAGAATTCAACTGACATCTTGCTTTTCTGTTGAATGCACCAGATGAATAAAGAGGGTGATTTGAGGACTTTTAGAACCTGAACCTTCGTTTGACTATTGGTGTGTTTGGTTGGGAATTCCGTGAGAAATATGTACATGTGAGCAGCACTTCCCTTTCTGCTAGTTTTGCTCTCTTATTTGTTGCATGGCCCCCCGTATAAGAATCAGAAAAAGGTTGTCTGAAGGGCTGTACTTGACACAAGATATTTGAATGCCAAATTTAAAATGATGCGACCATATTCTTTTCACCTGAACGTTATAATGGTCGCCTGTGAGAAAATATTTAGTACTGTGATACGTATTCATGTTTGGCTGAAATTAAACAATTGCAAGAATTCGATTGCATAAAATGTTTTTGGAGTAATGGTTGCGGAATGAAATATTTCAATATGTTGGGTACTTTGGGGTTCCTCCTTACGCCTTGCGTATTGTCATATTACTACTATTATGAATTGCATCAAGTGGTTTCAGGTATGATTTTCTCGCAAACCGTAAACTACACAGCCGTAATCTAACTTTGATCTGACGGGTGATCTGTACAGATGGATTAATGTTTTTTGGTCAGTACCTCAATCGGTGCTACCAACTACCTTCAGAAGGTTCAGTGCTCTTTTACATTTCACCTTTAGTTGTTTTATATGAGGAGTGAAATTCAGTTTGTTGTCAAACAACAAACCTAAGAATTTCACTTCTAACAACTTTAATAGGGCACTCATTAATTTTTAATTCCGCATCGAGGTGATGTTTCCGAAGTATACAAAAATGTACACAATTAGTTTTGGTCTTCGAAAACTAGAGCTCATTTTCTGTAGCCCATTTGTGGATTCTATTTAAACCCTACTGAAATTGACGCTTTATAGTATTCGTGCTTTTGCTGCTATAACCGACTAAAAATCATCGACATACAACGAAGAATCTACTATATTCTCAATTGCATCGATGATGCTATTAATGTTAACCTAAAATCGGATAACGGACAAGATACTACCCTGAGGAACCCCCCAATTCCTGCTCGTGAAGTTCAGATAACGTTGACCCAACACGAACCTGAAATCGGCGGTCCTTTAAAAAGTTTTCAATAAAAAGAGGCATACGCCCTCTCAACCCAATGTTAAAAAGATGTTTTAAACTCCCATACGTCCACGTTGTATCATATGGCTTTTCCAGGTCAAAGAAACATGTTCTGTTCTAGCAGAAGCATCTTTTATAAACGTTTCAAGTCTAACCAAATGATCTATAGTAATTCTCTGAGTTCGAACACCACACTGAACATTCGCAAGTAGATTATTCAGACAAAACCAGACAAGGTGATCATTGGTCATCCTTTCCATGGTTTTGCACAGACAACTTGATAAGGCAATGGGCCTGTAATTACTAGGGTTGCTGTGATCTTTATCGAGCTTAGGAATGGGAATTACTATTGCTTTGCGCCAATACGGTGGAAACTGGCCAGTCACCCAAATGCCATTAAAAATAGATAGCAAAAATTCAAGAGATGATTGCGGAAGTTGTTTTAAAATTTGATAATATATTTCATCGGGTCTCGTGGCAATAACCTTTGCTCTATGCAAAGAGTCATTTAATTCGTACATACAGAAAGGCTCATTGCAATCCTCTAAATTATTGGAGATAAATTTGATCTTTTGCTTTTCTTGTTTTTTTTTTTAATTTTGATAAATTCTGGATTACAATTTTCAGACGACGAATGTTTCGAAAATGTGAAAGCCACTTTGTTTAAAATCTCCTCTTTTGATGTAATGAGAGTATTGTTATCTTGCAGGTGTTGCATAGTTGCTTTTTTTTCTTTTCCTTTGATCTTTTTATTCATTCTCCAGATTTTATTGATGGGGGTGTTTTGATTAATTTTAGAAACATATGTTTTCCACGACCTCTTCTCCTTTTGTTTTTTGTTTTATTAGTTGTCTTGTTTTTTTCCCGATTTATATGAAGTTTGTCAAAGTTATGTTTGGTTGGTGGTTTATTAAATTCCCGTTCGGTCTGTTTGCGATATATATATATCTTTTATAGCCTGTTTGCAGTTAGTATCAAACCATGGTTTAGTGAAACGTTTAGGATTTGCCGAGGTTTTAGAAATTACTTTGCTTGCAATGTCAAGCAACTCTGTGGTAAAATGTTCCATTTGTTCAGCATTTTCGCCAAATTTCTCCCGTGTAAAGCTCAGAACAGAGCGACGAGAAAGTTTCTCAGTCAGCCTTTTTTAAGTTACACTGGGGAACTCTCCCATCATCTGCCGGATCTACACTCTCCAACACAATTGGGAAGTGGTCACTCCCGCACAAGTCTTCTTCTACCTTCCGCGAGAAATCGAGAAAGATAGAAGGGCATGCAACTGAAAGATTATTTGAAGTCTAAGAACTAGATGCGGGGTGCAGGTAGGTGTCTGACCCATCATTGAACAAAGACAAGTGATATTTTGTAATGAACTCTTCAACAATTTTACCTTTTACATCTTCTTGACTGCTGCAGAAATTACCCCAAAGGGGACCATGTGCGTTCAAATCTCCCAACAAAATGTATGGGGCTGGGAGCTATTGGACCAGCAGCTCAAGATCATTCAGTTGGAGGATTTTACTTGATGAAACGTAAAGAGAACGAAATGTAATTGTCTCGTCTAAAGTTAGGTGTAATTGATTGCGAAGATAGAGCACTGTGAAAAATGTTGTTTCTAACTTAGACGGACGTTCCACGAATATGAAGATCAATTTCATCTGTCCAGGCATTATACGAAGTATAATGCTTAAAAGCTGAATGATCTTGAGCCTCGGGTTTCTTTAAAAGAGTTCCAGGCAAAAAGCTGCAGGTTTATATTTTTGGCTTAAAAGGCCCTGTTTATGAAAATTCTGTCTGAAACCTCGACAATTTCACTGTGTAATACTCTGTTTTGTTATCCATGTTTGAGTGGTGATTTTAAAGGTGGACGTATGAGCGAAATTACCCCAGTGTTTCCTTTTGGTGATGTTTTACCTGGGGACTTACCCTGAGAACTATTCTGGCGTAGTTTGGAAGAAAACGTGCCGTTGATGCACTGACATTTCTTCAATCCCTTCAAACATGTTGCTCTCGACAATCTTTTGAAGGCGTTTGGGTAGTCTATCAGACTCCTGTTTTTGTTTTTCATTTTTTATGTCTTTTGATTGTTGCCGTCTCTGACTCTGACTCAGATTTTGTTGGGATCTTTGTTCTGCATCGGGTTTTGATTTGCTGGAGTTATTCTTTTCTGCCTTGGGGTTTTGTTGTGTTTTGCGTTCAAACTGAGGCATGTCTTTTATTTGGTCTGGGTTTTTTTTCTAGGGTTTGGTATTTGATGTTTTGAGTAGTTGTATTTTTGGGGGTGGACGATGGTTCTGTTTGTTCTGTTATGAAGGCTTTCACTAAGGATGGGATTGTTCCTGTGAGCCACGTGTATTCAGTTTTGCATTCTGCTGACTTTGTTGGTAGTTTTTGTGATACTATTGTAGCATATAATTGAGAAGAAGTATTCATAACAGGCTATGAATACATTGCCACAACATATCTTGCCTTTTTAAAACAGGCCTGCATTTAATTTTTTTAATTTGTTTCTCTTTTCACTAAATGGGGCAGTCTTTTGAAGCAGCCGCATGGCTACCCTGGCAATTGCAACATTTAACGGAATTGGTGCAAGGGTCTTTGTGTTCTTGACCACACTTGAAGCATATCAAACGTTTGGCCAAACGTTTGACAGTTGAAGCAGGGAAGTGGATTTGGAATATACAAATCCACTTTGACGTTCATATATCAACGGTTTGATAAATGTTGGTGGTCGAGAAGAGTCAAATGTTAGAACGTAAGTGTTGTTTTTTATGATTGATCCATCTTTCTTTATTGTAATATTTTTTACTTCCGAAACACCTTGTGGTTGTAGTTCCTTTTGAATTTCAAGTACATCATTGCCTGATAATTCTTTAGTTCTTATTATACCCCTGTTGTTATTGTGGGTGCAATGCGTAAAGACGTTCACCTCGATATCTACAAGCTTTGTTGTATTTAAAATAAAATTAAAGCCTGATATTCTTTGTTGCATTCAATCAGAAGAGCTCCTGTTGTGAGCTTGTTAACACCTTTAACTGTACCATCTAGGCCTTTAATGGCTTTTTCTAATGCAAGAGGATTGATGTTAGTTGCCTTTTTATCTTCTTCTCCTGCATGTATAATAATGAATTGTGGCCATTTTTGCGATGGTAGTTGAACATGTTGATATGAGTCAGTGTCCGAATCTGAGGATAGTAAATCACGACCTCATTTCTGTTTTTTTTTTTATTATTGGTGAAATCCATAGTGTAAAGTATTGTAATTCTTCACTTCATGCCTCTCGCCCTTACTTCGAGCCCAACTTAGAAGCTATGCCCCATCTCAACAAGAGGTGGTGACAAAACCAAGAGTACATGAATGAAGAGTATACTCCCTTGACGTTGCTGCTAATGCATACCGCCAGGGGATTATCCCGTAGAGTTTGTGGGAAGTACCAGGGCGTGACGGTCATTCAGCCAACCATTTCATTAAAACCGAATACAACAGAAACTACTACTGACAACCGACGTAGTCAGTGCAACAGAATGGACGATGTTAAAAAATTATTAAAACCACCAAAAGTCAGTGTCATGGCAACGTAAAATTTAGCGTCACGCTTATCCTAATTGTTAAATGAGAATTAAAACAGTGTTCGAGATGAGCGTACGTTTAACATGTCGATTTATTACTTGGCTGCCCAGCTTCTAATCACGAACCCAATTATAGAATTACCGTTTCATACCTTGCTCGAGTGGCAACAAGTAAAGATACTTCTGCGCTTCACATTGTTCTCTATATTCAAGTGTAAAATATTCAGAAAAATACAGTATCTTATCTTCCGTGTCATATGAAACGGTAATTATTACCTTGTGTCGGACAGTTTTACGAGTGGGAGAAACTGGAGGACCCGACGAATAACTGCCATACACCCCAAAGTACTAATTCCACACAAGCAGGGTTAAAATTAGTTGAAGACAAGTGCACCATCCACGTGCAGTACACATTCGTACACTGCGTCAGTGTGCCTCTCACTTGGGCAGTCGGGATCAAGTATCTGCCCAAAGACACAACCTTAGATCGAGCCGTGCACCTTTCGGTTTGAAGTCCAATGCCATAACCACTGAGGCACCACGGTCTCTCAGTACATTAAAGATTGTTCTTCCATTTTACAAACGTTTATCTACCAGAGGCCCCACATTTTTCTGACGAGCCAAAAATTTTTCTACAACCTTTGTAATGTTGACCGGGGGCGCGGTGGCGTTGCGGTAACCGGTACTCGTCAGATCACCGAAGTTCAGTAACGTCGAGCCCGGTTAGTCCTCGGATGGGTGACTCTCTGAGCGATCTATTCGGACTCCCGCGTTGTGTCCTTGGGCAGGGCATTTAGCCCCGATTTTCAACGTGGGGGCACGATCACGTCGTGTACTAAGGCGTACTGCACGTCGATGATGCACATGTCTTCAACCAATCTAACCCCGCCTGTGCTGCAGTGCGGAGTTTCGATGTTGGGGAGCTGGCATCTGATCGTCGTTCTCTCCGGGTACTCCGACTTCCTCCATCCGTAAAACTGTCTTGGTCATGATTAGCCATTGTGCATAAGTATGTGACTTTAAACACCAATAAATAAATACATAATGTAGTGGTAGCCGTCGCTAATCCCCGCCACCTATCCACATCCTGCGTCCAGAAAACGGTTAAAGCCAGTTTCTTTTCACACCATTTACACAACCACAAAACAATTAAAATATGTTGTTGCTTCACTGAGAGTACTTATGGCTTCAACGAATCAGTTTTTCTTATCTTAGTTTTATATTTCAGTTTCTGTCCTTCAGAAAAGTGTGTTCAATCCCTTACCTAGAGAATCTGCATCATCTGCACTCGTAATTTACAAATTTAGCAAATTTAGCAGCTGACAACGATCCAAAGCATTTTAACAAAACTATATCATGTGACTGTTCATTTGAACGAGTTCATAGTGCTCGTTCCAACATTGGGTCACATGACATGATACTGTGGATGCCGCTGTGTGGATTAGAAGGCCCCCTGAGTCTTACCTAAGTAGTAAGAGATGCACGAATCAATGTCCGTCGACCAGAGGGGGTTCAGGGAAGGTATGAACCTCCTTCGGAAGATGGAGTCAAAGGACATCATGGGGCGGCAAAGGAGGTAGTGATGCGCTTATATTTTTAAAAACAAATCATTTTATTTTAATAATTTTAATCGCTATGGTGTAATCCTCCTAACAACTGGAAGAAGTCAGCAGATAATTTTAATTGCTACGACGTAGTCCCCCTAATATTTGAATGACTTATGATCATTTAAATGAAATTTAAATGCAATTTTAAATTTAAATGGATTTGAAAAGCCTTTCGTCTTCAATAATGTTCGTTAAATAATCTATTAAATGGATAATTCATTTTAAATTAAATTTAAATGGCGTAACAAGCTGGACTTCAATAATTTTCTTTAAAGTATCTATCAACTGGATAATTATTTTTAAATGGTGTAACATCAAAATCAATTGCAAATAATGTCCAGCCACCATTCTTCTCAAAGGTGATGACAATAATTGCTTTTAATTGTTAAAATGAAGTGTAAAGAAGGAAACGTGTTGATACCAAGGTGACAATTTTTATGGATGAAAATGTATCAGAGAAAAAAGTCCATGATAAATTGTTAACAGGGCAATAGAAAGCAACGCCCCTTTGTGGTTGTCACTGAACAGGCCCAGCCAATCAGAGTGCAAGAATTCGCCACGTGTTCAATCATGCACCCGTCGAATTTTATTTTGGTTCTCGATCAAGACTGAAAGGAGATATGGAGAGAATGTCATGTTTGTGACAAGACATTTTGGAAGTCTCTGTCCATTTACATATTTATATAATTAATTTTGAAGCATTTTATAAAAAAGCCCATGAGAAAGCATGCAAGGCGTTCCTGTCTCAGCAAAAGTGTTTTGATAAAAAATTTCACCTTTATCCAAACAAATCTCACAAAAATTGGAAAGAACTACCATTCCATCTCAAACGTTTCGACCTTTTTCCAAGCATTTACCATAAAAGACTCCCCCTTTCGTCATACATCCCACCTTCACCCAAAACATCTCACAAAAACAAAAAAGAACAACCATTCTATGAAAAACGTTTTGACCTTTATCCAAAAATTTATCATAACAGGCTTAGTTCCCCCGCCCCTTCTGTCAGACAAGTTTTGTGCTTATGGCGAAAATCAGCAGTCCTTCAGTACCTTCCTTCACCTACCCATCCCACTCTAAGAGTGTATAAACGCAGTTACCCGAATAGCCACAAAAATACCCCATGCATTACCCAACCAAAATGCAAGATAGGTGCAGATTTGGGAAAATAACCGCCTCGAGCAACTTGAAATGGTTCAGCGTGTCGAAGGCGAGAACAATGTGGCATTTGAAATCCCTTGCGACCCGAATAATTTATGACAAAAGTCAGAAGCGAGTGTCCATAATTTTATTTGCGTGTACATAACAAGTGGAACAGTGGGTTCAGGACCTCGAGCTGGAAGGGGACTAGGAATTGTACATAACCACAAAAATTCTATGTTTTATTTAGAAACGTGGGCATGAGTGATTTTCTCATTTCCATCATACCCTCAAATGGCAAAAATACCTTTTTATCATATGAGGGTATGAGGAGTTTGACAAAATCCCCCATTTAGGTATTTCCTCATACCCCCATGTAACGTAAAAGGACCACGCATACATACCTGTAGAAGAGATTCCACAAGTGGGATTATTGTAAACGTCGTCATTTTTTTTCGTCGTATGAGGGTATGAGGAAATCCCTCAATGAGTGATCTTTTCTTCAAATCCCTCATACCCTCATATGACGAAAAAGGTGATGTATTATGGGATAGCTATGGGATAGCTATGAGAGAGGTTAGTTTACCTCACTCCCCACCCCAGTCCATTAAATAAACTATGTTTGAAGTGTCAGATATTCTTGAATGAGGATGTGAGTAATCATTTGGTATGGAACTCTCACTGTCTGTGAGTAACACCTCACTGTTTTTAGGGGGGGGGGGTGGGGGGCTCGTTGTTTATGAGGGACACCTCATTGTTTCTGAGGGACTCCTCATCGTATTTGAGTTGTTCTTCACTTTTTTCCAGGGAATCTTCACGGTTTGTGGGGGAATCCTCAATCTTTGTGAGGAGGGTCTTCACTGTTACTGAGGGATCATCATTGTTTGTGAGGGAGCCTCAATGTTTGTGAGTGGTGACTCGTCTTTTTTCTAAAACAACCATCAGATTTCTACTGTACCGTTAGCATTAAAATTAACTCTCACTAACCTGAAATGACTTTTGATTTGTAATTAAATAAATATTGAAATGTTGTAAAACATCACAATACAACATTCTCCCCCTTCTAAAAATAAATTGCGTCATCGTCATTTAATGCATCATAAAATGATTGATTACTTGAAAAGATCAGAAAATGTTGTAATACTTAAAGTAAATTATAAAATTCACTCCAAATGAAACCATATACTTTAGTACTCCCAATACCTGAATTTAACAAAAGGTTGTTAACTTGGTACCATCCTGTTGGTTTCCAACCATTTCAGTCCATTTAATATAAGGAACTCATTTGCTCAATTTTCTGTCGATGACCGCAACATGCATGCTCTGTTGTCCATCGTGTATGTGATTGACCAATATGGGCTCAATAGCCCAAGAACATTAGGTTTCACTAGGGAAAAAAATCGGAGAAAGCTGATTTTTTCAGGGAATGTCGAGTACATGTCACTGAACGATTAGACAAAAGTCCCCTAAAATCCCAGTTGAGCTTTTTTTTCTACAGCCTTTTTTCGAAAACGCGTTTGAAAAAAATCAAAAAAAAATCGCACGAACTTTGTAACCGCGAATTGATCCAACTGTATTTTTTGTTTACGCGTATTTCGAGCTACATAATGTCTAATATACATTTACCTAGAGGAAAATGTGCATTCTGTGACAATGTCTGCGAAAAATTATTGAAAATTCACAAAAAAAGTATCGGATTTATGCAAAAAATGACGATTTTCCTAACGGATTTGCCCAAAGGGTCGTAGTACAGAACGGGATGTTAGTTGGACAGACGATAAAAAATCCACCACCATTTGAAGACTTTTATCATTGCTTACAAAATAGACATTATGGAAGACCCCCTCTGCTTTTGGCCGAGTTCCCCTTTTGGCATAAAATTCGTCAGCATGAGAACTCAGCTATTTTCGGGCTTGGGACCGAACAGACACGTCTGTGTCTGGCAGCATTAGATCAATAAATAATATTTACAGAATGTACAAAAATCAATAAATAGTATTTACAGAATGTACAAATCAATCAACATGGATTAAGTTACATTGACTATTATCAACGCTATATACAGAAATGACATGACCTATATACATATTATTCATCGAACTCAGAAATTTCCGACAGGACAGTGTTTCTGTGGTTGTTACAAGAATCCGAACTGCAATTACACAAACCTGAGCAAGAGAGTCCTGCCTTCTTACACCCACACCTTTTTGTACAAGCACTCTTGCAACCACAACTGATCAGATTCAGTAGGTTATCGGGGGCACATGGCTTTGTGGCTGCAGTCGGTACAAGAAGTCCATTGTCTAGCGACCATCCCCAATCCGTCGGAGGAAGCGAAGTGCCCAGCCATTGTTGGACCTGGAGATAACATCTGTAGACATGTTGTTGTGCAGCATCGCTGCTTGGTGGGAGTGAGGCTAGGTCGATGGGTTTATTCAGTTTAGATTTTGCTACATAACGCTTGTAAGTGACATATCTATATTGGTCGAGAGAGGAAACAGTTTTACTCCCGTATAAGATCAGGAGAAGTTGTTCCCCGGCAGCGGCTACTGCACTTGGTGTACTGTCATCCGCCAAAATTGTGTTGACATACTGTTGTGAGTCGCTAGTAACATCGGAGACAATTGTACTGAATACTTTCTTCTTACCAGCTCGAAAGAGTGCAGAAGTAGTGTCACAACCACTTATAGAATGTGCTACAAGGAGGTTGCTTCTATGGTCACCCATTTTGGTTGCTATTTCACTAACTGAAACTAGTAAGTTTGGGGTAATGGAATACATCATGTGAATATTACATCCCGGTTGAACTCGAGAGGTAAGAATGACTAACAAGTCTGTGTCTGTTCCCTCAACGACAACATTGTTGTCATCTTGAGCGATGTCAAGTGCAGTTTCGGCTATCAGTACATCAGCATCAGCCTCGGCCTGCTTGGACTGAATATTGATAGCAGATAGCTCCTGCATTAGAAGATCGATCAGTTGGGTTTTGTTCTTGGCATTTGCAAGGAAATCGGATTGGGGTGTGGTGGCTGGTAACTCGAGTGAGATATTGATATCAATGGAATACCTGTCTTTAGATCTACGGGCTTGTTCCATGCCCTTTGTCGACATTGTACAAGCATAACCATCAAAAACAACCACGACGTTCGCCCCAAAATGTCTCACTAGATAATTGGAATATGATGTACATATGTCCTTATATGACGACTGTTTAGGCCATACAACTGCCCTCAATAAAAATCCACCATCTACAACAAACAGAGAATGTTCTGGGATTTTAGTTTGCTCGGAACCGTATGTTTTGAGGATCTTACCGAGCGTGCTTTTCTGTGTCTTCCTCATTCCAGCAGAATCAAACAATGCTGGTGGTTTCGGGGCGAGTTCATATTTGAGATACTCTTCCATCTCTGCTTGTGACTGAATAACACTTGTGATGCGGTTGAACAGAATTGTGGGGTCAATCACTACCTTACTTCCACGGACTTTGGTGCTATTTGCCATCGATGCGAAAGACTTCACAGTGTCAACACGTCGTAGTTTGATGCTGTTGAACGTTTTGCTTACAACATTCGATACGCAACATTCACCAATTTTGCGAACTTGGTCACAGTTCACAGTTTCGTCGGCCACAAGCCCGGTCGCTATAGAGACTAATTGTAGTGGATCGCTATTCTGAAAGAGGGAATGCACTCTGAGCCAGTTCAATAATTTGGTGATATCATTGGCATCAGTCAATTGTGAACTTTGACGGAGATCCCGATGTTGTTCGCCATGACCAGTGTGAACATGAACAAAATTTTCGAGAGCATTACATATCGGAAGGCAAAGAGGTAGTCCATGTACCCATTTCGCAACAGTGCTATCGGTTATTCCCCTGCCATGTGTGAGACCACCAGGGAGCTTGAACATTCTCATTAAACACTGCTCCATGGTCTGATCAGAATATATCCCGTCCCAGAATTTATCTGATCGCCTTATGGTAAAGTAACCTTTCTCAGTGAACAACTTCAAATCATCCTGTTGCATTATTTCTGTTAGCTCATTCATCTGCTGCAAATAGAGATGAGAACTTTTTGCGTATGCAAAATGACCACCTGCGTGAAATACTGGAATCATATTGCGAACACAATATGTGTGGAGTTCCCAGTCGCCTGTGAGCTCTGCTCTCAAGAACAACTGGAGAAATTTGTTTAAGAGTACACATCAAGGGCGTGCACACATTACATGCCAATGCATCTTGAGTGTAGGCGAACACCACATTATGTGATTTAATCGAACATGGAAATTGAAACAATGATGCTATAATACGGTATCTGAATGAGAAAAGTCGATGCCGTTTGAATTTGAGTTTAGGGGGTATGGTTAATATTTCACACGTTTCACCAGTTCATTGTGGAATAAATGACTATTGTTATATACCATTATAAAGCCACTGCTTTTCTGCAATTTTTGATATATAATTTAACTCCCAAAGTAGTCGTAGATTTGATTTAATGGACGTTGTGTACCGTTGTGTGTATGAAAACAATAAAATTTTTTTCGTAATTTTGTACATTTTCGTGAATATTTCACCATTGAGTGTGAGGATTGGTACAAAGTTGGCATTTTCTGTTGGGGATATGTATTCTCAATATAATTCAGCACGATATTTATGATTCTCACCCTACTAAGGCGAATAAGAATGAGAAATATGGAGCTGGGTCGAATTTTTTTTTAAATTTTTTTTTTCATCAAAAAAACGCTATAACTAAAAAAGCTCAACTCGGATTCGCGGGGACTTTTCACACTTTATCCGCAATGTGTGTCCCGGAAATATAAAAAAAAATCAGCTTTCTCCGATTTTTTAACTTACTTTCTCATTTTTATGTCTAATGTGCCTGGACTACAAATATAAAAATGCAGTAAAACTATTTGGAAGGTACTCATAGTTCAGCGGTGCGCTGAAATTGCTTGCAAGATAAAATGAAATCGTGCACTGCATCAAATAAAACTCGGTTCTCGCCGCTGCTTAAAAATTCTGAGCCATAAAGTAAAGCTGGTAGGTCAACTGCAAAACGTAGCAGATTTATAGTAGAATTTCTGGCCACTTCAAACCGCTGACAGTGAAGGAGGTAATGATCTTGGGTTTCACGCTCCCCACACTCGCACAAAGCATTGTCTGATTATTCCACTGGTCAGTCACATTCGGAATGAAGGAGGCCTTATACAAATTGGTACGACAAGGGGGAACACGATGATTGTGGCTTGATCTAAGGTCAGACGTGGATGTCATATCGGATATCACTGAGGGACTCTATAAGAAATGTATGGAGGTGAGATACAATGGTACATTTTGAAAAACTGAATCAACCTGTGTTTGCGGCGTCTCTCCTGTAAGGGCTTCCAACCTGTTTCGGTGTACAGTAAGGACTTTCTAGCACTAAGGTTTGCTCCTATAATGAGCCTTGCCGCTGCTATTTGTATTTTTTCTAGCTCCTCTGCTTTTGTTGCAGAGCTGTTATCCTATACAATATCTGCATATTCAAGTACAGGTCTAACAAAAGCACAGTAAATGTTTTCTAAAACACTACGGTCCAATAGAAATTTGTGCTTTCGCAGTAAATCTATCCCAGACCAGGCTTTAGCACAAATGTGGTCAATGTAATCATTCCATGTACATGTCTTGTTAAAAAAAGATTCCAAGGTGTTTATGACTTGAGACTTCCGAGATTTGAGAATCGCCGAAGAACAATGGAGGGTGGAGATTGGGCCCACGTTTTCGTGATATGAGTAAAATGTTGGTTTTGTTTGGATTAAATTCAACCAGCCACTTTTTGGCCCACAGTTCAATTGTGGCCAAGTCGCGTTTTAATATAGACGAGGCTTGTTTTGGATTGTCAGTAATTAAATACAGGGAGGTGTCATCGGCAAATAGTCGTATACTACTTAGTAAGTCAGTGGTTATGTCATTAATATAAATAAGGAACAGCAAAGGCCCAAGAATTGACCCTTGTGGTACACCGGCACTTATTGGTCTCCACGAGGATGTCTCGGAACCAATCACGACTCGTTGGAACCTGTCTGAAAAGTACGATTTTAAAAACAATAAAAGTTTTCCTGAGATGCCAATACTCTCAAGTTTGTGGATGAGGTCTGCATGCCACACTTTATCAAAGGCCTTACTGACATCACAAAATACAACACTGACCTCTTTCCCTTCATCGAGCGCTCGACAGAACTCATCATATATATCAGTAAGATGGAGTACCGTTGAGTCACGAGGTGTGAATTTTGACTGAAAACGGGAGAGAATGTTATTTTTCAATCACGAAATCCCAAAGTCTTTTGAAAATACACTTTTCAAATATTTTGCCGACACAGCTAATTAGTGATATGGGACGGTAATTATTAATAATATAAGAGGTTTGTTTTTTTCAAGATGGGGTGACATTTGCTTTCTTCTAAAAAGCCGGAAAAGACGAACTATTCAACAATATATTAAATACAATTGAGAGTGGCTCGCCTAAGGAGAATCTGCATTCCTTGAGGATACGGGGGCTTATCGAGTCTGAGTCAGATGCCTTTGACACCTTTATTGACTTCATTGCAGCGTATACTTCGCTACAGTGAAGAGTAATGCTTTCAACGACTTGGAAGGCACGAGATGAAAGTTCAGGTAACGAGGCATTGGAGTTGTCAATTGTTGAGACGGAGCTGAAGTATTATCGTCAATACCATCAACAAAAAGAGGCAGTTTGTGACGAATACTCCGAATGTTGTAATTTAGTATTGTTACAGTAAATGATTCGGCAACTGATGTGTTTGTAGGGACGGGATTTACTTGGATGTCTCCACATCGAAAGATTATTAGGTTCATGACGACAGAAATAGAAAATAGAAAGATTGTGAGCAAAAACAAGATATTTGCGTACGATGACGCAGTATAGCGTCCATAACGGGCCTTTACTTTGGAGTACATGGAGTTGTAGAAGACGCCCACCGACTGCCTATATTGTGTTATTGCAATCCCCATTGTGATATGAGTGTAAGACACTATATGGTAGGTAGATGCAGTACGCGTTACTTTGAAAATAATAACAAAATCGAACATTTTAATCAAAGGGGGACGTAAAACACGAAATGAAAAAAAGAATCACTGTTAATATCGGCATCATGGCTGTTCTGATACCATCTTGATATAATTATTTGCTTTTTTATTAACCCTTTACCCAATGTAACGACCAAAACCGGCCAGCGCTATTCACAAAAATCGCCAATTAATTTTCATTATTTTTTCATTTTTTTGTCTCAAAAACATAGGTCATGATCCCTCATCGGAACGAGCTCGACCAGCTCGTTCCAATGAGGGATCATAACCTATGTTTTTGAGACAAAAAATGGAAAACATTAGTTATTCAAGGATTTTGTTTGCAAGTGTCGTCTGCTTTTCAGGTTATGTAAAGGGTTAAATGGTTTCTCGTCTATTGCGATACATTCTATTCTTATCCATGCTTTGAAAAGGTGGTAAAAGGACGTCACATTTTGGTGACTGGTGTGCTCATTAACAGTAGATGGGCCAAGTTTGTTATTTTGCTGATACATTCAGATCCTAAAACTACAAGAATCACCCTCATTTGATGGTATTCACGACAGTAAATGCATGACTTCAAATCCATTAGAAGGTTTAATTATTACCTAACTATTATGTAATAGAGATGGACGGCATTTTAAGTGTGGTTGGTTGAGGGGTAAAAGCCGCGGTACCGGTACAATTCGGTATCTGACAAGGCTGGGATTTACTCATAGTACAAAAGGGAAATTCACATCAGGAAACTCAAGATTGCAGAGCTGTTATCCCATACAGTAGCCATAAAGTAAAGCTGGTAGGTCAACTGCAAAAGGTAGCAGATTTATAGCAGAGTTTCTGGCCACTTCAAACCGCTGACAGTGAAGGAGGTAATGATCTTCGGTTTCACGCTCCCCACACTCGCACAAAGCATTGTCTGATTATTCAACTGGTCAGTCACATTCGGAATGAAGAAGGCCTTATACAAATTGGTACGACAAGAGGGAACACGATGATTGTGGCTTGATCTAAGGTCAGACGTGGATGTCATATCGGATATCACTGGGGGGACTCTATAAGAAATGTATGGAGGTGAGATGCAATGGTACATTTTGAAAAACTGAATCAACCTGTGTTTGCGGCGTCTCTCCTGTAAGGGCTTCCAACCTGTTTCGGTGTACAGTAAGGACTTTCTAGCACTAAGGTTTGCTCCTATAATGAGCCTTGCCGCTGCTATTTGTATTTTTTCTAGCTCCTCTGCTTTTGTTGCAGAGCTGTTATCCTATACAATATCTGCATATTCAAGTACAGGTCTAACAAAAGCACAGTAAATGTTTTCTAAAACACTACGGTCCAATAGAAATTTGTGCTTTCGCAGTAAATCTATCCCAGACCAGGCTTTAGCACAAATGTGGTCAATGTAATCATTCCATGTACATGCCTTGTTAAAAAAGATTCCAAGGTGTTTATGACTTGAGACTTCCGAGATTTGAGAATCGCGAAGAACAATGGAGGGTGGAGATTGGGCCCACGTTTTCGTGATATGAGTAAACTGTCGGTTTTGTTTGGATTAAATTCAACCAGCCACTTTTTGGCCCACAGTTCAATTGTGGCCAAGTCGCGTTTTAATATAGACGAGGCTTGTTTTGGATTGTCAGTAATTAAATACAGGGAGGTGTCATCGGCAAATAGTCGTATACTAATTAGTAAGTCAGTGGTTATGTCATTAATACAAATAAGGAACAGCAAAGGCCCAAGAATTGACCCTTGTGGTACACCGGCACTTATTGGTCTCCACGAGGATGTCTCGGAACCAATCACGACTTGTTGGAACCTGTCTGAAAAGTACGATTTTAAAAACAATAAAAGTTTTCCTGAGATGCCAATACTCTCAAGTTTGTGGATGAGGTCTGCATGCCACACTTTATCAAAGGCCTTACTGACATCACAAAATACAACACTGACCTCTTTTCCTTCATCGAGCGCTCGACAGAACTCATCATATATATCAGTAAGCTGGAGTACCGTTGAGTCACGAGGTGTGAATTCTGACTGAAAACGGGAGAGAATGTTATTTTTCAATCACGAAATCCCAAAGTCTTTTGAAAATACACTTTTCAAATATTTTGCCGACACAGCTAATTAGTGATATGGGACGGTAATTATTAATAATATAAGAGGGTTGTTTTTCAAGATGGGGTGACATTTGCTTTCTTCTAAAATGACGGAAAAGACGAACTATTCAATAAAATATTAAATACAATTGAGAGTGGCTCGCCTAAGGAGAATCTGCATTCCTTGAGGATACGAGGGCTTATCGAGTCTGAGTCAGATGCCGTTGACACCTTCATTGACTTCATTGCAGCGTATACTTCGCTACAGTGAAGAGTAATGCTTTCGACGACTTGGAAGGCACGAGATGAAAGTTCAGGTAACGAGGCATTGGAGTTGTCAATTGTTGAGACGGAGCTGAAGTATTATCGTCAATATCATCAACAAGAAGAGGCAGTTTGTGACGAATACTCCGAATGTTGTAATTTAGTATTGTTACAGTAAATGGTTCGGCAACTGATGGTTTGTAGGGACCGGATTTACTTGGATGTCTCCACATCGAAAGATTATTAGGTTCATGACGACAGAAATAGAAAATAGAAAGATTGTGAGCAAAAACAAGATATTTGCGTACGATGACGCAGTATAGCGTCCATAACGGGCCTTTACTTTGGAGTACATGGAGTTGTAGAAGACGCCCACCGACTGCCTATATTATGTTATTGCAATCCCCATTGTGATATGAGTGTAAGACATTATATGGTAGGTAGATGCAGTACGCGTTACCTTGAAAATAATAACAAAATCGAACATTTTAATCAAAGGGGGACGTAAAACACGAAATAAAAAAAAGAATCATTATTAATATCGGCATCATGGCTGTTCTGATACCATCTTGATCTAATTATTTGCTTGTTTATTAACCCTTTACCCAACGTAACGGCCAAAACCGGTCAGCGCTATTCACAAAAATCGCCAATTAATTTTCATTATTTTTTCATTTTTTGTCTCAAAAACATATGTTATGATCCCTCATTGGAACGAGCTCGACGAGCTCGTTCCAATGAGGGATCATAACCTATGTTTTTGAGACAAAAAATGAAAAAAAATAGTTATTCAAGGATTTTGTTTGCAAGTGTCGTCTGCTTTTCAGGTTAGGTAAAGGGTTAAATGGTTTCTCGTCTATTGCGATACATTCCATTCTTATCCATGCTTTGAAAAGGTGGTAAAAGGACGTAACATTTTAGTGACTGGTGTGATCATTAACAGTAGATGGGCCAAGTTTGTTATTTTGCTGATAAATTCAGATCCTAAAACTACAAGAATCACCCTCATTTGATGGTATGCATGACTTCAAATCCATTAGAAGGTTTAATTATTACCTAACTATTATGTAATAAAGATGGGCGGCATTTTAAGTGTGGTTGGTTGAGGGGGTAAAAACCGCGGTACCAGTTCAATTCGGTATCTGACAAGGCTGGGATTTACTCATAGTTCAAAAGGGAGATTCACATCAGGAAACTAAAGATTATGTTTCAAATGCAACTGACAATGTGCTCGTTATTAACATTTTTCGCCAACAAAAAATATCTACACTAATTTTCTGTCTTGTTCTAAATACCCCTTAATCTTTAAATGCCTAATTCAGGCGTGTGTGATCTCCAAAGCATGTGCCCTGAACATGCCATCTTTGGGGGGGGGGGGGCTGGTTACAATAGACAAATCACAAGGGCAGTCATTTCTAGTCAGGTCTTGGCTGTCTATTAAGGCAGCCAAGAGTTGGCTAGAAATCATTGCTGAGCAACGTGACATGAACAGGTATTAGTTTAGTTGGAATTTAAGACAAGTGCCTAGGCCCCAGGGGGTGGGGTTGTCAAAAGTAAAAAACAAACTCCTCACTTTTTTTATGAATATGGACATTTCATCAACAAGGCCTTATAAACAGCGAATGTAGGAATCCCCACGATATCGGTATCGGTTCGGTTTTTTGGTATATTGCCCATCTCTATTATGCAATCATATTGCTGGTAATAGGGACGGCTTATCATTTTGTATTTGTTAATGAATTCTGTCCATCGAAAAATGTATTTACATGAATGGCTTGCCCTTTTCTTCTGGACAGAATGTAAACTATCTATTGTGTCCTGAATAATGCGTTTTGAAAGAGGCTCAACCTGAATCAGAATGTCCCAACCGTTAGCGTTCACTATTTCTGTCCTGTCATGAACAATTTCGGCTGGAGTCTCTCAACTTTGATGTGATTCAGATATAATCGCCACGTCATTTAATGCACCTGCATCTAGGTTCAATTTGAAGTATGAATTTTCCCAGGCTCAGAAAACCATATCACCAAATCAGGACATTTCACGATTTTTCGCCGATACAAGCACAGTTCATTAATTTCGTATAATGATTGGACATATTTCCACTTGGTGGAATTGCAGGGGTGAATTTGCTTTGGAGACAACAGTTTAGACATAAAAATCGCGAAACATCAGACATGCAGACCTAACAAAACACGCGGGACATAGAAACGGGTGTATCCGCCTTGGTACGGACCTGGGGGGATCCACGAGGGATTATGGTGGACTTTTTTTTTGCTCCATCGCATACCCTTGATGAAAATAACCGCACAGAGGGGCCTCTGAGTCGAAAACTATTTTTGAGATCTTTCAGTACCCAAATATTAACTTATTTTTAAAAAGGCACATATAATTATTATGTCTATTATGTTGATTTGAAATACTAGTGAAATACTACACTGGACATTACAAATGTTTTATGTTCTTTCCCTGGATGTGTTGAAATCTCCCATGTTTCCCTCATAAGCTAAGTACGTATTTGTAAAAAAATCCAGGTTTTGTACCGAACTTTCAAACACAAGAGCACTCTGGGGCAGATCCGAAATGTATATAGCATCAGACAAATTATTAGGCGTCCAAGATGGGTTGTGCTAACCACCTCCGTATGCCATCTTCAGGCCAAAATAATGATAACATATCGTACTTCGTTAGCAAGTTACGCTATATAACATTGTGGCAAAGCGGGGAAAACAAATGTAATGCTTTTGCGTCTTCTCTGTTTTCGTACGCCAGCTATCCCGTTTCGTTTTCATCTTAACATTATTTCAGCCAAAATCAGTAGCAGCAACTTACACGCGGAAATCTGTTAATGTGTAAACGGCATGGACGTTTTCTTTATAAATGGACACAATGCGCAGCATTTGAGTTCAGTTTGTCTCGAAAGCTCGTCAAATTTGACATCAAATATCTAGAATTAGGAATTGAACTTATGTTGTGTTATTTTGTCGCAATCTTTGGCTCGTTCGCGTACTTTACAATTGATGTACACCCCTCCCACGTAACCTAAACGATCGCTCTGGAGTTATTATCAGGCCTGTCTCCCTTAGCCATTTCAATTCCGCCATCACTGATCGAATACATTGTATTAAATATGGCATTTGCTCGCTTGACTGACTATTCGAAATATGTTTAAAGAGCTCACACAGCTGTTCCTCGGATAAAAACATTTCGTGTACGTATGCGTGGGCCCGGCGAATGTTCGAGTTTCGATTCGGATTTCACTCATTCGATTCGATTCGAAATTACCCCGGTTGTTCTAAAAAATTCTAATTTCCGATATATCTGGATTTTATATTATTTATTCATTTATTAGGGTTTAACAATTTAACAGCCAAGGTCGTATCGTGTCGGAGGCAGTTTTATGGGTGGAGGAAGCCGGAGTACCCAGAGAGAACCACCGAGCAACGACGAGCAGCTGCCAGCTCCCAAGCATCTAACTCTCTAACTCCGCACCGCAACACTTGCGGTGTTATTGGCTGAAGACATGCCCACGATCGAAGCGCAGTATGCCTTAGTACACGGCGTCAATGGGGGTGAAATTGCTCGTCCAAGGACACAACGCGGGAGTCCGAATCTGGATTTTATGTATCTCTAATTATCGATTGTCTGCACAGAGCACCTCATCCAGCAGTTTTCTGAGGAACGAGATTGAACACACCCAATGCAACAAGATAACACAAATTTTTTCGGGAAATTCCCCCCAAAAGTGTCATTTGAGGCTATAGAAGAGATCGCATTATGTCTCGTTTGCACAAGGTATATGTCCTTTTTCTTCGAGCATCTATGTAAGGAGTCGGAAGCGCGCTGACTTAGGTGTTACGGCATTGAGCTTCGCAATGTTCGAACCCATCCAGGGGTAACTGCGTTGTGTCGTTGGAAAAGCCACTTTATCCCGATTGCCCACGTGAAGGCCCAGAGGCGCTGGGTACTAAGGCGTAATGCACGTCGATGGTGCACCTGTCTTCAGCCGATGCTAACCCTGCTTGTTTTGGAGTTAGTATATTGCGGAGTCTGACAGTTGCTCGACATTGCACGGTGATTTTCCTCCTCCAGTACTCCGACTTCCTCCACCTGTAAAACTCTCCGACACGAGGGGACCATGGCTGTCGAACGTCCCGTTAAACTCCAATAAGTAAATAAATAATGTGATGAGTGATGAGTCATGGGTGGTGCGAAGGGCGCGAACGCACCTCCTCGCAAAATTGGAGTTCTACTTGAGGGCCTATCTCCCATTGTAACTGATAATATTGATAAAATGCATCGCGTTGACTTACTCCGATGCATCGTACTCTCTGTGACCTAGCCACAGAGTACGGTGATTCGGGGTAAGTCGTTTTAAAACATACATGTTCTCGTTTGCATGTCGATTCTGTGACACTTCGATACGATTTTGTAGACTCGGCTATAACGAAAAGTATCAAAGTGCCCAGGCGTTCCAAAGTCGTAACGAATATGTTTCCACGAGTTTATCGCTGTTTCATTTCTGCCCGAATCACGTATTAACGGAATTACACATATAGTGATAATATATCTGGATAAAAAAATATTAGGGCCCTACAAATCTTCGAAATCGATTTGAATTTCGAATCGTTTGCATGATTCGATTCGCTTCGATTTTCGAATACCTGACTGCCGAATACTGAAATCGACTATCCCAATGGCGATGACGATAACTAAACTAAAATCCTTTCCTTTAGCGTACATATTTATTTGCGGTCATTATCTCTCGCCAGTTACATTATTATTATGACTCAAAGTTTGTTTGTCCAATCCGAACTCCAGAATACCATCTAAGGGCTTCGCCATATCAGGTAACTCACCTAATATCATTTCTTATTATGCCAGCTAATGAAATTCGCCAATCACAGCCCCCGAATAGTGGGACGGTACTGAGCCGTATTGTGTCACCTGCAGCCCGAGGTGACCTAATACGAAACTCGTATTAGGTCAGTACCGCCATTTTGTTTCGACGTGGAAACTCCTCACTTCGCGGTGCTTTTATATCCATATTGAAGAAATTGCAGTACAATCAAACGTCCCTCCGTGTCTATATTCTCATTTTCTCTCGTTTTATAATAAATTTATTGTGAAATTTATTTTCTAAATGTAAATTTAATTATTTGAAGTGAGAAATACTACTGTATTCGATCTACCGATAACGGATCAATCAAACGTCCCTCCGTGTCTATATGTCTCATTTTCTCTCGTTTTTAAAAATAGCGACTGCACTATAATGAAATTGTAAGAAATGAATCACAGCTGTGAAGGAAAAGATGCGAGATACATTTATTTTGTTCGAATTCTATAAAATCGGACGTTTCGGACATTTTCTGCACACTCAAGACAAAGTGACAGTACGAAGAAAAGCGTCTATCGCTGTTGTCTGTGTTGTCAAGGAAATTATACACAAACAGGGAGACAACTGTGCACGGTTGTTACAGCTTACATAGCGTTTTGCACCAGTTTTGCAAATGTGCCGGCGTTCAAATTTGATTGTTATTTTGTTTTTGCTGGCATAATAAATACGTTACAGGACGTTCATGTGGCGGATACGATGTCATATGAGGCTCGGCAAAAACAATATTGGACTCGGCGTACCGCCTCGTCCAATATTGTTTTCACCTCGCCTCATATGATACCGTATCCGCCACCTGAACGTCCTGTAACTTATAATATCAGGTGAGTAGCAACCATTACTATGTTGATCAAGCTGATCGCTTCGAATTTCAAAATTTGAAATAAAACAAAATAAGAGAATTTAAGTTCCAAACATATTTCCAAAGTACCCTATTTATTGATTTAAAACATTAAACATTTCAAAAAGGACAGAAAATATAATTTGTTATCCCAAAACTGGGAAACGTTCTTTGTTGTTTTTACGACTCCATTCCGACTACAGTCTATTCGATTAGGTTGAACTTGAAGCGAATATTTTCTTTACAGTTTACTCAACACATTAAAAGTTGCATTGCTAACCCTTTTTCAGGTGGTAACGACAGTAAATGTACGTAAGATTATTTCAGTTGTGCTTGTACTGTTGTAGCGATATGTTTTATTGTAAAAAAATATCGCACTTCGAACAGCGAAGATTGTTTACTGTCACCATAGATACATGTACCGGTGTCAATTACTGTTCATGATTTTGCTCGGTGCTGTCAACAGTAGTTCCTAAACAATAAACGTCCGATCGTTCTTTGTTTCTCATGAAAATTTATTAATCCTCCGATTTACATGAACTTTCCACATAATAAATCTATTACAAAGCCTGTAGTTGGCTGATACATTCCCATACAAAGCTCTGAAAGTTGATATCAGATCCGGTGTAAATGGAATGGAAGTCCGTAGGAACGTTAGTCCCTCTGGACTATTATTCCGCGGAATTATAGTCCTAGGGCTAACATTTCTAGGAATAGTAGTCCGGCGGCCCGTGGCTTAGATAACAGCGGGGTGAGTTGGCAACAGTATAATATTAGGAAAAAAAGCTGTCCAAACTCATTTTGGTTGTCATCCATTTAAATCGGTTTCGGTAAGGATGTTTCGAGCAGGTTGGATGTCAACGAACCATAACTCCGTCCTGTAGCCTTACTACTATTGATGAATGTACATTGAACATCAGGTCCATACAGTGGTCCATGCCGAAATTTTGACACGGAATATCATTAGTTGCCTTATGAATAACCTGCTAAATTTATCAGAAACAAGGGATAGCCACATTAACTTGTACTCGTGATACGGTCAACTTCGATGGTACAAAATAGTCTAGTACTCATATTGATACGGGATTTACATCGGATATGGGCAATACTGGTATGGCGGTCGATGTGTCGTAGCAAACGGTGTGTAAATTCGATTCGAGTTACAGTTTGGTTTCGAACCTTTTGCTTAATTCGATTTGAGATTAGATTCGAGCGAAGTATCGGGATTCACCGGTCCTAACATGGGCAATGATAAACATGTACCTTGATTTTGTTTTCGGTAAATCTAGTACAAGTTAATACAATTGGACCAGTAGGGTAAATTAATCACAGATTAAAAATATTTAGAACTCTGAGCGTATTATCAGCTGCACCTCATTGAAGTAGTTTTCTGCATTGGTGAAGTGCTTGGTAAAACCTGAAATACATTATTAATGCGTTGTTTGTAAGAAACAAACAGATTTCGCTGCAATCGATCAATAGGTGTGAGTATTTAGTCATGTTTCGAGAGGATATTCCTTTTCTTATGTTTACACAGATATTAACGGATGTTCATACCCTCTGATTTAAGACATTGGCCGACTAGTGGAATTCTTCGGTGTGCATAGCAATTCTCCTTATTTTGAATATTGCTAATCAACAGCCAGTATTTTTTACAAACAATATTAAAGCGAATCGAATTGTCGGAAAATCTTTCAAGTCGCAAAAGATAAGTTATCACCTTGCACACTGCTGTCGAAATTTCACATTTGTTGTCGATATGCACATTTTTCCCATAATGCAACTAGAATTTAACAAACTGTACCTCTGTCAAACAAGAATGAATTGGATTAATTCCTAGTTGCATTATGGGAACTATTTGCCTTTTTGACATTTCGCTATTTTGACATCAGTCTGTGTCGGGGTAATATCTTACCAATTTATTAATGGCTTCATTCATTTAGTTGGAGTTGTATTTATATGACCAGTTTCACTAAATTTTGACGACATCCAATTTGGCTGACTAGAATAATGTCTCTGGCGAAGAGAATTCGTTTCATTAGAAAACAAAACGGGGTTTCCTCTATCGGATAAATAGTAAGGAACGCAAGTTTCCATCGAGGCAACTGGTAAATGGTCATCTCAGGCACTTGTCCAAGGAAACCCTGACAAATTAATATTTGCTGGCAAATAGCGGATTGATTCTATCATCTGCCTCAAATTCACAAGTCTGGTTTCCCATGTCACCCAATCATCTCTGTTGACCATTCTACTGAGGATGTAGACAGTCAGTTCGGATGGTCAGATCACTCTTCGAAAGATTGTCATCTTGTCTGAGAGATACTTCCACTACCCCTAACGGACAAAAATGGGGAGATACCTGTTGACAATTCTGCGGTGTACGATGTACGTTGTTTCTCATTATTCAGAGGGGAAGCTTGATGCGCGGACATGACTAGACCATACTACAGAGTGTTTTTTAAGATCTCATCTCATTAGTTTTCAAATTAAATAATTTCAGTTCAATGGCGTGAATTATCTTGCGGTCAATGGATTGTTCGTGGGCACATGTACGGCCCCAACTTATGCCAATATTTTCTCCTGGAACTTAATTAAGCACCCGGTATTTTTTACATAATTCTGTCACTAATATTTTTGATGGAATAATGTTCTCTCGACAACTGTGGTGCTTGAGCGGTCCATGGTGAAACAAAGCCGGTAATTACTGACAAAAAAGGTAACTTGTGATCTTCTGATCACCATAGCTGTGTCTGACGTCAGAAGAGGGTATAACTACGTGTCCGGATGGAAGCCTGAAGCCTCCTCCCAATGCTATCAGTTAACCTCTTGATACGGTCCCGAGGCAACTGCTGCCGCTCCTCATGTAATTCAGCTTCCAAATCGGTCGAATTCTGTACAGGCGGATCCCTTGCATGCACACGGCTTTCAAGAAAGTCCCCGATGTATTCTAAGGATTCAAATCGGGGCTCGTTGTAGGCCAAGGTAGTGTTGTAATAGCCTTGTTCCGAAAGAGTGCTGTAACAGCATGGGAACGATGTGACCTTGCATTGTCGTCCATGCAGACAGGGCGAGCTGCCAACGGGTGGTTGTCAAAATGAGGCACGACAACGGATTGAAAATGTCCCGGATGTACTGATGACCACTGGGATTCCCACGTGCAGGCACAATACTAAGTTTACAACCACGAGGGAGGCACCCTCAGATCATTACTGATCATCCGCCACAAGGAACAGTAGGTCTGGTGTTCCCGGGCCAGTAATCAGTATTTCTATGCCTCCACTCTCTCATGCGACCATCTGTGACGTGAAGCAGGAACCTACTCTTGTCTGACCAATGGACTCCCCTCCACATCCTGAAATTCCAGTGTCGCAGTGCCATATACCAATCTCAACGTCGTCTTTGATGCTGATTGGACAGAGCAGGACGTTTGATGATCCTTCTGGACCTCATACCCAGTGCTTCGAGGCGATTTCGGACAGCGCTATTGCACAAACGCCCGTTGGGGAGCCAAAGTCTTTTCAAAATCCCACTTGAAGAAAAGGGTTCCTGTCTGACGAGGCGAGCTAGACTCCGATTTTCAGGAGGGGAGGTCTTTTGGGGTTGTCCGGGCAGTGGTTGGTCCTTAGCATCGTTGGTTTGTTGATGCCTTCAGACAAGTCTGCTTATGACTATAGCCATGTTGCTTTTCAATAGCTTTGAATGACATGCCTGTTGCATGCATGCCAACGATTCACCATCTTAGTGCCTCTGACAGTCTCATCCTTGCCATATCACATTTATTGATAAAATAAGTGACACATTTTCTTGTTTTATGCCCGGATAATGCATGTGGACGATAGTGTTTTTGTGACATTCGTTGGTAGCATGCTTCACGTGGACGAGGGGATGTGTTTGGGGTACGCTATCAAACAGAAAAATCATATTTCACTGGAGGATATGTACAGCAAGACATAGCAATCATTAAAACATACTAATCAGTAACAGCAACTTCACTGTCATGAAACATTTCAGGGGGTGCTTAATTAAGCTCCAGGTGTATATTTTTTATTTGTATGTGACGTCTTCAGAGACTGATTTTTTTCTCAAGTTTTCCATCACCGCTCCGAACACTGCGGTTCATTGATCATATTAACTTTAAGCGCAAGCCTTGAAATAATTAGCAGGTTGCCTTAAATAACGTGGTGGTTATCTATAAAAAACATGTGTTGTGATGCTCTTTCGGCATCCGTTTTATTATGCCAGCCATGCCGTTTACGTCTTAACGGAATTTCCACCACAATAAACAGAAAAACTAACGCGTGATCTCGCTTTGACGAGAGCGCGCATTAGTGTTTGCTATTTATTGTAGCGGAAATTCGGTTAAGACATAAATGGTATGCCATTCTACAAATATGTGGATACAATACGCAAGCAATGAGTCGCGATAATCCAGAGAGATTGACAGGTCTGACAGGCAAGCAAACGTGCCCTATTAGGAATTTAATTTATAATGCATTATTGTGTAGCTGTACTATTTTGTCGTAATTTGTAGTTCGTTCGCATATTTCACAATTGACGTAATCTCCGCGAAACTTACACAGTCGTTCTCGGGTTATTTCTAGGCCTGGGTGGAAACAGGAAATTGTTTCGATACATTGAATCAATTTTTAGTGAGTCCACATCACATGATTTATCTTACGATAAGTGTGTATTGAGTCTGCAAATGCAACCCGAATACAGAGTGTATCAGGGACTCCTCATACAGAACTTGTATCTTTCAAATACACAATACAACTGCGTGCTTGGTAAAGATGTGTTTACTTCACTAACTGTAGAACATTGCAAGCCTTCTGAACGTGTTTGTGATGGACCTTGTACGTTTCTATGTACGAAAAGAGACAAAACCACTTTTGAAAAGTATAATTATTAAATTATGGGGTCACATTGTGTTTGTGCTTTTTGTATCTCAATATATGAAAGCATTTAAGCCGGAACAACACGCAGTTATTCCACTAACGCACACAGTCCTTTCGAAATGTTGACCATGCAATAAGTTTATCCCAGGATCCCAAAAGTTCAAGGCAGCCGCATACAGTTTCAAACGAAACGACAGCTATTTTTATGAGTCTGAAACTAAAATCTGAAATTAAAATGCTAGTTAACCCTTTACTTATTGCAAACGATATTACAATTTAGTATTATAATTATTTTTTTTTTTTTTGTAAAAAAAACGTTCCAAAGATTTTAACAAGACCATATCATGTGCCACCACCTTTCCTCAATAGAACGCTACAAAGGGTTCACATTTTTTAAACTTTAGAGAAAATAATGTTTTTCAACTACTCAGTTTGTAAATGTCATAGAGGATGATGCCGATTCGTTAAGTAAAGTGTTAATCAAGTTATTGTAGTTTGGAATTGTAAGATAAATCTATCAACACCCTTTATGCTCAAATAATGGTCTATGGTCCCATCTTTTAAACACCGGAATCTCAATTAATGGAAGATCCGTGAAGATGCAACTGCTTGAAATGAACTTATATCGCCTATGTCAAGTAGGAATTCCGCCAGGAATAGTCCTAGCACTGCGCCACAAGATTGGAAACTGTAAAGTGTTTTGGAAGGTGGCCTCGACGACTGGCCAAGAATGCCCTGCCACCAAACCAACTGAGCCAACGGCAACCCGTTGTCGTTGGCTCAGTTGGAATGGTTGCAGAGTATTTGTGGCCCGGTGATTGGGTGTCGTAAACCCGGAATCGACTCCCGTCGAGGCCACCTCCCAATCTAGTAGCGCGGTGCTAGAACTATGCCTTTGTGTTTATATATAAAATGTTTTATCTTACAATCAATCGTCTTTCCCGACAAACGCCAAAACATCCAGACTGATACAAATTTGCATCAGTCACACAGTAGGTTCTGCGAGCACGTGCGATCTCTGGATTTAGAAGAGAACCTGTTTACCTGCGCAGATCAAAAACTGATTACACATGTCTAGGTCACTGTTTTAATAGGACATATAATTATAATTACATGACAAATAAATCACCAACTTAGTAAAATAAATTAGACTAGGTCAATTTTTACCTTGATCATATTTTTTGTACAGGCAGGCGTGAAAGCTAAAAAGTAAAAGAAAAAACACACAGCTGTAACACTAGTATAAACTTCGTCAATTATAGTACAAGTGGAACAATGAATGTGGATTACGCCATGCCCTACTCAAGAACGTCACACAATGACGTCATCATGATCTTCATTTATAAAAAAAATATATTCTTATAGGCGCCGAATGCTTGTCAAAATACATGCGAACAAGTCAAGAAATGGACGAGTTTTGTAAGATAAATTGGTTATTACCACCAAGTGGGTTTCCGAAATGCTGAGATAAATTTGTCATCACCACTATGTATTGGTCGAGAAACTTGTATCAAATCTCGAGGGTGTTCCTATTAAGTATAGCGATATACGAAATAAATGGCTCGCCGCGATACCACAAATGAACACCATTTCTGCGTGATACAAGTTTCTCGATCAACACATAGTGGTGATAATATATATGTATGTGTCAAATACCCCCCCCCCCCCCACCCCCACCCCTGGATGAGATTTCCCCATCCCGCTCCCACACCACTTGAGGATAATAATAGTCCTGCACATGACGTTTCTGGCACTGGGATGTATTAGGATTAAAATGTGTTTGCTCAAAGTTGAAGATTATAATGTGATAACAATAACATACTCTCAGTTTACTGAAAAAACAGAACAAAATACTTGATTATGACCAAATAAAGCAAATGTGGGAGAATGTAAGCCTTTATGGGTGTACCCATTTTACTATTGCGCCACACGCTTTTCTTACATATTACTATGACCATAGAGTTGTCTCTTTCTCGACAGATCGCGACCCGGTCATGATACACTTACACAAGTAGGTCGAGGTTTCATAAATAAAATATTTTGTCTTACAAGAACGTATTTCCCCTCAATACAATTAAAAACATCTGGACAAAATACAAAACTGTACTGAGGGTAGTAACCGCGCATGAGATCATTCGATTCCGAAAGAGAACTTTTTTTTACCAGCTCTCATGCGGCACTTGGGTATTAGACCTTGTCGAAGACACCGTTTTTGATAACAGTAATTAAATTATCAATAAACTTCAGCGGTTAAAGTACGCATAGACCAATGAATGGGGATTACGTCATATCCAGCGCAAGAACGCAATACCTTGACATCACGATATTCATTCATAAAAAATCAATTCATAAGACGCTGAATGATTGTTAAAACAGACGCCGTTAAATACTATACTCAATCTCTTCATTGTGCGAACAAGTCAAGGAATGGAGGCATATTGTAAGTTACATTGGTCATTACCACGATGTGGATTTCTGAGACGGTGTATTGAAATCTCCACATCGCCTCTGCGTCATATATCGACTCGTCCTAACGGACTCGTCGATACATGCACAGAGACGAGGTCACGCCTTCAATACACCATTTCCAAAACACACAAGCTGGTAACGTATAAATCGAGAAATAACGGCGGAATGAAGAACATCAAACGGAAACGGCATTTGAATTTCAAAGTTAACGCATTTCTTTTTTCGTTTACATCTTGGTGTGGAGAAGAAAGGAAAGCAGACCGATAATTCTCTGACCGTTTTAGTAATGACTGTATCTTTGCGATGTCCTCCACAACTATCACGACAGTTTCTTAATTTATTTATTGAATGTTTACAGCAGCACCAAAATCGGGAGTCGGTAGCAGATCCCAAATTTTCAAATCGTGTATTATATTGAACGGTGGAAACCGGTTTCCCCCCATAGCCCCCCCCCCCCACCCAACAAATGTATTTTAAATAATCCGTGCATAAAGTAGTGTTAAAACAGTTTTCAGGTTTTTTCGAAATGAGATGACCACAAGCTATTATTAGAGGCTAATCTCAAATTGAATTTTGAACTTAAGTACAGAATATACACATTCAGATAAATGCTGATTTAAAACGTCAATGACCACTACACCGAGCATTGCAAATTATCAGTATTCTTTCCCTGGGTGGGCCGAAATCTTCAACTTTTCAAATTCAGATTTTCTCAGAACCTTTGACCCCAGAGCTCTCAGTGAGGTGGGTAAATAGTTTAAAGAGCTCAGACAGCATTTTGTCACGAAACAACATTCCGTGAACCTACGCAAGGATACATATATACAGTTAAAACTAGAAGTCTTGTCGCGAACTGTGCGCTTATCTAGGCTTAATTGCGCGTAGGAATTGCGCGCAATTTCCATATCGAATGGCATCCAATGCATGGGAGATCCTTGTGGTTACTCATAGCAAGTACAGGCAATGTTTCTGCCAATGGAGGTCCATTGACTGAAAAATCGCTTGTGCGCAGGCCATATGACAGCCTTACTATGGTTATAACACACAGATTAACGCGCAGATCGACGCGTTATTTGTGCGCATTTCATGGCAGGACTTCTAGTTTTAACTGTACCTTGCTTTTGTTAAAACTTGTTGGACTTATTTAATTGGACATTTGAGGTAAATTGTCAACAAAGCACTGTTCAGAACGTGAAGTGTATGATCTGTTGCATCTTACTGAAGTATTTTATTGCCTGGAAGTACTTCTCTCGCACAGTGAAATAAATGTCGTATGCAATGTTTGTAACAAACAAACAGACGAAAAGGCAACCAGTCATTGCAAAAGCGTGTTCAGCCATATTTCAAGAGGTCATATCTCTTATTTTTTATAAAAAACAAAAACGGATGTTTACATTCTCTCAAGCAATATATTGATCAACTGACAACTTCTTTAATACGCTTAGAAATTCTCCTCACTTTGAAAACCCCCAATGAACAACCAGTATTTTTCAAAAACAAACAATAATGCCATCAAAAGTATGTAAATAAATCTTTCACGCGGCGGCAGATAAGTTATGGCTCATCGTTTAACTCTCTGCACCCTGATATCGAATATCAAAATTTCAAGATGAATGTTTTTCCCTTTAATGTATCTGGGTATTATTTAACAGAGCTTAAACAATATTGACTTGATTTACCTCTAGTTGATTTTTGGGAATATGTGACCGACGATTAGGGAGGGGTGTAAACCCAATTTATCCTGACCGCCGTGCCTCAAATCCCGAACGAAGAAATATTCAAGCTACATCAACAAGATATGCCTTCTTCGGGGGCATACCTTGATGAGGTAGGAGGAAAACTTGTCAGTGAGGATTATAGTTAACCCTTTACCTAAATTAACTGCCAAAACCGACCAGCGCTGTTCACAAAATTCATCATTCAATTTTCGTTATTTTTTCATTTTTTGTCTCAAAAACATAGCTTATGAACTTTCATTGGTGCGAGCTCGTTGAGCTTTCTTCTGTGAGGGGTCATAAATTATGGTTTTGACGCAAAAAATGAAATACATTTAGTTATTCAAGAATTTGGTAGGGAAAGTGATATCATAGTCACGTGACCCTGTTATGTCATGTTTGGTTGCAATGGTAACCGTGTGAGCGACCATCTTGTGACGTCATCCTCATAGTGTTGCGTGGGCTTAGTACGCATGCGCAGCACCAGTTGTTAGGGTGACGCGTGTTTCCATCGTCCCTTTCGTGTTCTGGAGGCCGCCTCCTTGGCTTCTCTGGCAGCACGTGGTTGCTATGTGACCAACAAGGCCTACAATAGGACGAGTATATGTAGGAGTTTGCGTGCATTCGTATAATTACCAAAATAGGCTCGACAATTCCTCCAAATTACCAAAACCACATAAAACTACCGAAATGTATAAGGTTTCGCCAGCCCAGAATCCTCCTTTTTCCAATAATAGGCGCGTTTCTTTGTGTAAGATTCAATTTAATTACAATGAATCATCGGTTACTATCTAGAATTGCCACAAACAACCCGACAGCTGTTTAACTGGCTCGGATGTTCGACTAAATCTCGGTTTGTACCGGTTTATTTCAGGAGGAATTCCACCCAGAATCCTCATTTTCCCAATAATAGGAGGGTTCGTACTTTTTCTAACCCCTCCTGTTCTCGTGCAGGGACTAGTGGTGTAGCCACTTCATCTACAAGAGGGCCATGACGTTCTTCTTATTCTCCTCCAGGCTTTTGTGATTTGGGTATGGCAGAAAATATCAAAACACATTTTTTAACATTCTAACTTCTTTTATTTAGATAACAATGGAACAGTTTCTTCGTCTTTGTGGAAACACTCTTTTATGGAAAGTATATTGTCAAATATTCATAAGCAGTCTTTGGGCAGAATAAACATTTTCTCAATGTTTGCAAAAGTGTTTGCACAGACACATATGATTACATGATCGCGGAACGACATTTGCTTCAGCTAATACGCAGTCTCAAAATTTCATCTTCTGTGAATCGTCTGTTTTGGGAACTTCTTGAACTTCTTCGACGTCCATGAATTCTGGTGGTAAATTCTCGAGCAAACTTTCTGTGTTTTTATATGACATCATCTTCATTATCTCTGAAAAAGCATAATAATACCAGAGGAAAGACATTTTTTTCTATCTTCACTACCAAATAAAATAATCCTACTTTTGCTAGTTCCTCCGGTGTTTTTTTACATTCGCTTGGTAACATAAAGTCAAACGTCTTGGATGGAGTTTCCTCCAATGTATACTTGATATGTTTCGGTGGTTTGGTCCCATTTTCCTTTGAGCTTCTGTTAACCCAGGCCCATTCTCTCCACGTAGAAGCTGCTCAAGTCGGGGTGGCGGTAATAACGTTTCGAATGAAACGCTCTCTGGATAGTTTCTGTGGTTTCTTGATTCTCTTTTGTTCAACATCATCTGTATTAAAATCGAATTATGACTTTCTTTAATCATTCTATTTTGATTATCAACTTCTTGGGTGTTCCTATTACAAGGCTCCTCTTCTTTGCTATAGTCACTGTTTTGGTCGCTTGTTCCCAATCTCTCGTGGTAAAATGGAACCCAACGTCGTTTTTGAACTGTTGAATCTGTAACTCGTAGTTGCTTTTGAAGACGGTCATATTCGTAGACATCTTTTTCCTTCGGTGATCGACCCACAAATGAGGTACAAGACGGACGGAAGGGTTTTTGCGCGCCAAAGACGCGCAGGAACGCTATGGGGCAAGCCCCTTTCGACCGTCAGTGGCTGTTTATGATTAATTTGGTCTCATGTCAAGATGTGTTGGAGGAGGAAGAGCTTCAGGTACTCGGCTAAGGTGTCACGGGTGTGTGGCTTCGTTGACTGATGTTTGGTCGAACCCTCGGATGAGGACGAGTGTGGGAGGTTGGGTCCTCTCACAAGGGTACTACTTCTCCCCGAGGGTGCTGTAATGTTACGTTTTCGGGCAAGTATAGTCTGCCTCAGGCTGTCTGAGTCGGGTTTCAGGTTGAACGTCTTAGGAAAGAAAACAACAACGACCCCTTTCGGGAACCACCAGTAAGAAGTCCTGAACTTCCCTGGTTCGGGGGCAGGCCTGCATTATGTTCCTATTTGACTGTGTCAAAAGGATGGGCAATGTAGACACTTACAAAAAGGGGCAGAGGCGGGACGCAGGACAAACGCTCGCCTCCCTCGAAGTGGTCGACCACGTTTCGGGATGGAGCGGAGGATGTTCAGGAACCATGAGAGTTAGTTTCAATAACGGTTATAGTTTCCTTAGCGGTTATTGGGGTGGTGGTCAAAAAGCATCTTCTGTGCACCTGCTAAAAAGAAGAAGGCACAATTAGTTTTCATTGGTTTATGTAAACAATAAAAATAAAAAAGCATATTTAGTTTTATACAGATTTTAAAAGCTGAGTCGGTGAAGACAGCCCTTTCTGGTAGAAGGCATGAGGTACAAACCAAGTGCGCGCCTTTTTATATTTTTTTATTACAGCGACATCTAGTGGCAGGTTTCATCTATGATGTCATCAACCAATACGCCGTTGTCCACGGCAAACACCTCCCCAAAAACGAGTCGAGTCGAGACAAAATATTGTATACAAGCACAACGAGCGCATAACCCATTTATCTATCCTTCAGTCAAAAAAAACCCCAAAAAACGATAACCGTGACTTCTCAAAAATAATTGTTAACAAACACAAAAACCCCACGCAACTGATCAAAATAATATATCTTCAATAGTCACTGTTTTGGTCGCTTGTTCCCTATCTCTCGGGGTAAAATGGAACCCAACGTCGTTTTTGAACTGTTGAATCTGTAACTCGTAGTTGCTTTTGAAGACGGTCATATTCGTAGACATCTTTTTCCTTCGGTGATCGACCCACAAATGAGGTACAAGACGGACGGAAGGGTTTTTGCGCGCCAAAGGCGCTCAGGAACGCTATGGGGCAAGCCCCTTTCGACCGTCAGTGGCTGTTTATGATCAATTTGGTCTCATGTCAAGGTATGTTGGAGGAGGAAGAGCTTCAGGTACTCGGCTAAGAGTGTCACGGGTGTGTGGCTTCCTTGACTGATGTTTGGTCGAACCCTCGGATGAGGACCAGTGTGGGAGGTTGGGTCCTCTCACAAGGGTACTACTTCTCCCCGAGGGTGCTGTAATGTTTCGTTTTTGGGCAAGTATAGTCTGCCTCAGGCTGTCTGAGTCGGGTTTCAGGTTGAACGTCTTAGGAAAGAAAACAACAACGACCCCTTTCGGGGACCACCAATAAGACGTCCCGAACTTCCCTGGTTCGGGGGCAGGCCTGCATTATGTTCCTATTTGGCTGTGTCAAAAGGATGCGCAATGTAGACGCTTACAAAAAGGGGCAGAGGCGGGACGCAGGACAAACGCTCGCCTCCCTCGAAGTGGTCGACCACTTTTCGGGGTGGAGCGGAGGATGTTCAGGAACCATGAGAATTAGTTTCAATAACGGTTATAGTTTCCTTAGCGGTTATTGGGGTGGTGGTCAAAAAGCATCTTCTGTGCACCTTCTAAAAAGAAGAAGGCAGAATTAGTTTTCATTGGTTTATGTAAACAATAAAAATCAAAAAGCATATTTAGTTTTATACAGGTTTTAAAAGCTGAGTCGGTGATGACAGCCCTTTCTGGTAGAAGGCATGAGGTACAAACCAAGTGCGCGCCTTTTTATATTTTTTATTACAGCGACATCTAGTGGCAGGTTTCATCTATGATGTCATCAACCAATACGATCGTTGTCCAAGGCAAACACCTCCCCAAAAACGAGTCGAGTCGAGACAAAATATTGTATACAAGCACAACGAGCGCATAACCCATTTATCTATCCTTCAGTCAAAAAAAAACCAAAAAACGATAACCGTGACTTCTCAAAAATAATTGTTAACAAACAAAAAAAACACACGCAACTGATCAAAATAATATATCTTCAATTCTCTCAACCCGATAGCACGTTAAGAAATTCCATGAGCATGAACGAAATTGCACATTCTGAAAACAAATCGTCCCTTGAGTTCCAAATACATGACGTCACTTCATTCACAAATCACAACAAGAAAGGTGTTATGCAAGCACAAGCGCGCGATAAAATTCCCATGAAAACACTTATTTTGTGCATATATCATACAATCGTTTCGTATTACAACATAAACAAGACACAGTTTGTGAAAAAAGTAGAGTCCCCCTCACCAACAGAACGTGAACACCGTATCTCAAAGCATTATGGCTAGTTATTCACAAGAAATTAGTTTAAAATAATCTAGAGTTTAAAGGACAGAGTTCAAGGCTATGGGGGTTAATATCTTTCTTCGAAAACACTTGAAAGGCACAAAACACCTCCGTCTGCTTTAAAAACAGCTTTTTGGACGAATCGTGACGAAACGCCCGCGCTGAGGTGATCTTTGAGAGGAACTGCCCGGTACCATCCCCAAGTATTGTCAGTGGTAGTTTTCGTTTTTTGTTAAAAAAGAACATCAAGAGGGGTGGGGTGGGGTGGTCGTGTGGCTCTACTTTAGGGTTAAGATATCCATTCGAAAAAACTCGGAAAACTACTCCACCCCGACACACACAAAATAAACAAAGCAGAATGCTTAAATGTAAGCTCCAAGCATATCGGGAATTGGGAGAAAATATTCACGCAGGCGTCTCGTCTGATATAATCGAGTGTGGAAGTAACAGCAAACAAGTTTTTAAAAAGTATTTCTAACTTTGGAGGTTGCATAACTCAACACGAATATTGAAACACTGAATGCAGTGAATCCCAGTTTAATAACGAATTCCGCATATTAGTGGATCCAGTATATATACAGAGTTCCATTTTTTTTGGTATTCTAAGTCATTTGAATCGACCTGAGAATTCAGTACTGCGTGATCTGGGGCAATTGTCGCTCCAATCTACACGCACACTGAATAAGTTGTACGTACCCCTGATTGGTTGAGTTAAATTGCTGCTACGATTTAGCTTGACCAATGCGAGAGAAGGTACTAAATTGAAGCTATAATTCAGTAAACTGTAGCCACAATATAATTAAATTTCAGGTAATGGGACGTTCTTATCTAGACATGACCTAGAACCTGCATATGAAATTTCGTGATGATGGGACTAGAACTACGGGGTGCAGCCCGTGCTAAAGAAAATGTGAACAGACTTACCTATTTCCACACGCGCGATGGCAACAGTTTATCATGACTTTGTCGAGTTAAACTAAACATTACGCGGCGCTAATAAGCCGTCATACATGACAAATCCAACAATGATCTGAGCAACGCAAAAAACCTTTCAAAAACTGGGATAAAATAGCACTCGGCTGATTATTTCTTTTTCCTTTTTTGGCCTTTAAAATAGTTGCCTTTTATCAGACCAAACAATTTAACACAGTAATAAGAAATGTTTGTTTTTTTTTTGTCTCACAAATCGTGTACATTGTTAACGGATGTGATGTTTCATGAAAGAAAATATATAACTCGAAGCGGGTGTTGTCATTGTAGTGACACAAGAATTGCCTTGAAGACATTACTCGTGAAAACCTCCTTAGTTCGTTGTTTTTGGGAATTTCTGTTGTTGCTGTTGTTGATGGTTTTTGGTTAGTTTTTTTTGTTTGGTTTTTGTTGTTGTTGTTGTTTTGTTTTTTTTTCTTCATTCCATTACTTTATTCCTTTGGAAAAATGATTATGAGGATAAAATATTAATTATTTCAGCACAAAGCGTGCGTCTTTTCGTGCCAATTTGTATATTAAATTGATGCTTTAAAGCTATATGCATACTGTTTTCTATATCACAAAAGTCATGCTAATAATGTACTTAATCCAGTCTTCATTTAATACATACCCAAATGAATATTTCCTCATTAGCTGAATCGGCCAAAAATGCAACAGGCCGAAGCGTATTGACATTGGAAAAATGATTATGAGGATAAAATATTAATTATTTCAGCACAAAGCGTGCGTCTTTTCGTGCCAACGAGGGGTCACATGATATGGTTTTGTTGAATTTTTTTGAAAAATTAAAAAAAATAATATTTAAAATGATAAATTGTGATATCGTCTGCGTTGGGTAAAGGGTTAAATAAAGTAACCCGAAGAGGAGAATTTATCGAATATTTGAAAACGTTTGACAGCCTTTTTTTCAAATATCCGATAAATGCTCGCCTTCAAACTTATTTAATCGAATCAAATCGGACGTTGACAGGCATTCTCAAATATCTGATAAATGCTCTCCTTCAAAGTAATTTATTTAAGCCTTTACCCAACGCAGACGATATCAAAAGTTATTATTTTAAATATCATTTTTTTTTAAATTTTTCAAAAAAATTCAACAAAACCATATCATGTGACCCCTCGTTGGAACGATTCCTTAGCCAAACGTCTAAAACCAGCATTGGCGGCTGGTTTTAGACGTTTGGCTAAGGAATGGGTTAGCGCGCATGCGCGAAGTGTAGGGCGTATTTTTGTGTGTCCGAAAAAAATATTATTTAAATCCATCAAAATCAAGAAGAATAAGATATGATTTCTTAAAATATATCATCATGGGTGTAATCCAATATTGCAAGATCAAGGAGTCACAAATATTTCCCACGAAAAACTGTTAATAAGTCAAACATTTGGGATGTCTACACTTTTCCATATTTCTTTTTCGTGGTATATGTAAACATGATTGCCAACCATAACCTCACGTTAGCTGACAGTATTACCCCAGCAGTTGACCCAGGTCGTTCGGCAGACAGTTAGTCAAGTGTAATGTTTATTTAAAATATTTATGAGTTTATCCAAAGTAAAAAAATCAATTGACATAGTCAGTCAAGCCAGCAACTGTTCGAGCAGTGCTAGGCCTGGTGAAAACTCCTCTGTTAATGTTATTATTTCGTCCAGCATAGGCAGATACATTCAACAACAAGGAAACTCGGACGAATTCAGTAATATTTTCTGGTGGTGCAAAAGTGGTTCTACAACCAGAGAGAGACTGTGTCAAATAAAAGAAGAGTTAGACTTTCTATGTACCGGGAACAATTCTTGTAGGCATGTACAAATATATATCTGGTTGGGAACATGTGATGTTTCAATAAAAAAGGGAAATTTTATTTATCTTCGCCACGACTCTGATGCACGTGCCATAGACAATCTTACTTACACATTCACTGAGTTTATAGAATTCTGCAAACATTGCAAAAATACAACTGTAATTTTACTAGAAATTCCACCAATCAGCATTTTCCACTGGAACGAGACCAGAGGCCACCCTAAGGCAGATCTATTTAAACTAGACAACCAAATTCTGTCCGAACGAATCAGAAAAATTAACGACTGGATTCATAACACCAATTCAGCAAATGGCGTCGTATCTCCAAAATTTCACCTAGATGTAGAAAAAATTAGAAGAAGAAGTAACAGACAAAATCATCATAGTTTCAATTTTAACTTATACCTAGATGGGGTACACCCAAATAATACATTAGCAAGGTTATGGCTGAATAGAATACTAAGAAGTATAAACATTAATGCCAAGCGTGAGACCTAAAAGTCTAGACTCTACAGTTATTCAATTGAGGGAAGTGTGAGGAATGATTCACTGCCAAATTTATACAATTTATTAGTGCTCTCATTAATTTAACTGTTAGCACAGGGAAGTGTGAGGCCAGACTCACTGCCCTTCTGATAGCTGATAGTCTTGCTATAACTTGTTTAAGGAAACCTAATTCTTGCTATAATTTGTTTACGAAACCTTAATTTTTAGACTCTCCGGTGACTCAATGAGGGAAGTGTGAGGATTGACTCATTGCCCTACTAACACAAATTAATTAGTATTTAAACTTTTTATTAATCTAACTGACTGTGTAGGGAAGTGTGAGGCCTGACTCACCGCCCTTTTGACAGCTGATAGTTTGCTATATTACCTACGGAAGTGTGAGGCCTGACTCACTGCCACATAATCTATTCAACAGATCAGAAAGAAATATGACCAGCTTAAACATGTCTACCCGCAGAAACTCACGAAATCGCTCACCCTCAACTGAACCAAACCCATCACCATGCAAGGAGTGTAAAATCTCATTGAAAAGCTCGGATAAGGCAATTGAATGTGACTGGTGTGAGGGATGGTACTGCCTGAAATGTTCGCAAATGGCAGTAGCAGTTTATGATGCCTTGGTACAAAACCCGAACAGCAATTTAACTTGGAACTGTCTACACTGTACACATGCAATGCCGGGCATAAAGAAAGTGTTGAAAAATGTAACTGATTTAAAATCAAAACATGAAAGCTTAGAAAAAAGGGTAAAAAAATAGAAGTAGACAACAATGATACAAAAGAAGAAGCTATTAATATTAATAAGAGGATAGAGGTCATTGAGGATAAATTAAACAATGGACTACAGACCAACTCAACCCCTCTAAATAACGCTAGCGAAAACAAGACAGACCCGACAGGCGAAGTAATGACAGAACTGGCAGAAAGGAAATTGCGAGAGGCCAATTTAATCTTCTTCAGTATTGAGGAAGTTGATGCAGACACCGACACAAGGTTACATAAAGACACCCAGTACTTTATGGATATCATTAATCTATGCGGAGTTGGATTAGACGAGAATGGAATAAAAAAAATAATTAGATTGGGGAAGAAGGAACCGGATAAAAGAAGAACTCTTCTAGTCACCTTAGCAAATAAAGAAATGAAAGGGCCAATCTTTAAAAACCTTCACAAACTGAAAAGTGCAGGGGACAGATTTAATAAAGTAAGAGCGGCCAACGACATGACCAGAAACGAAAGAATGGAAACTAAGAAATTACAAGAAATTGCCAAAGAAAAGTCGGAAAACTGCCAGGGAAACTGGGTATACAGGGTCCGTGGGCCACCATGGGCTCGGAAAATCATCAAGATGCAAAGCAAAGAACCCTCAGATCAGATAGCACAATAGCATCCAAGAAAAATAATGTAAATGCGTTGAAGAAAAATAATGTAAATGCGTTGAAGAAAAATGTAAATGAGTTTAACACAAATGTAGATAAGTTGACAACAAATGTAAATTTGTCCGAACAGCATCCTGATGATAAATACGCAAAGAACAGCCTAAGTTGCTTATTCACAAATGCCGACAGCCTAATGAACAAGATAGATAAACTTAACGAAAGATACCTAAATGATGAAGATAAACCGGATATAATAGCGATCGTTGAAGTCAACCCAAAATACTGTAGATACAATATTACAAAAGCTGAAATATCACTAAAAGGGTACAACATGTTCCCCGAAAACTACTGTAGCAAAAACGGAAGAGGAGTCACAATATATATCAGCCAACAAATCACAGCCGAGGAGATTAAAATATCATCGGATTTTGAAGAACATGTCTGGGTAAAGATAAAATTAAGGAACAAAGACAACCTGTTAGTTGGAACAAACTACAGGAGCCCTTCTACCTACGAAAACATGGAACCACTTAGAAACCTGATGTATAAAATCAAAGATAGTAAGTACTCCCACATTCTAATTATGGGTGACTTCAATATGCCACACATTGATTGGTCTCGAGGTGCAGCGTCTAATCACGACGAAAATTTGTTCAAAGACTGCCTACGGAGTTGCTACCTTACACAGACAGTCAACAAACCAACGAGAAGTAGAGGTTGCAATGAACCATCCCTTCTGGATCTAATATTAGTCAACGATGAAAACTCAATCACAGAAATTGAACACCAAAGTCCACTAGGGGCCAGCGACCACTCAGTACTTAAGTTTGACTATATCTGTTACTTGGACTATGCTCAACAATTTACAAGTAAACCAAACTATGGTAAAGCAAATATTAGTGAAATTAGAAATGATCTGAATCTGGATTGGGAGACATTACTTGCTGGAAGGGACGTGGAAGACATGCTGAATGTATTCATGTGTACATACAACGAGACAGTGAAGAAACATGTTCCCCTAACATCAAACAAGAATTATAAGAGCAAGATTACAGTAAACCAAGAAACACTCAGATCAATCAAGAAGAAGCATAGGTTTTGGACAAGATACATGGAAAATAAAGAGGAGTCCAAATACAAAGAATACTGCCGTGCACGTAATAAAGTTAAACAATTGATTAGAATCGAGAGAAAGAGAAAGGAGCGAAAAATCGCAGAATCAATCAAAACAAATAATAAGCTGTTCTGGAATTATGTCAACTCCAAGCGAAAAATCAAAACTGGGATTGCTGAACTGGAGACAATAGATGCACCTGGCAACACATCAATTGCAAGCAGTGATGAAGAAAAAGCAGAGGCATTAGTACAGTTCTTTACTAGTGTATTTACACGTGAACCACCAGGAGAGATCCCATCCCTGAAGCCAGCGGAGGTTATCGAAGCTGAAACAATACCAGTGACAGAAGATGAAGTTAGAACCTTACTAAAGGAGCTGAACCCAGCAAAATCCCCAGGTCCAGACGGTATCCACCCAAAATAATTGAAGGAACTATCTGACATCCTATGCAAACCTCTGACCATGATATTCAACACATCATTATCATCGGGGGTAGTTCCTATAGGATGGAAAAATGCCCAGATAACCGCCATCTTTAAAAAAGGTAAAAAAAACCTACCTTCAAACTATCGTCCAGTCAGCCTAACCAGTATCCTATGCAAATTAATGGAAAAAACCATTAGAAGACGAATCACTGAACACCTAGAAATGAATGACTTACTGAGTAAAAAACAATTTGGGTTCGTTCAAGCAAGATCAACATCCCTGCAGCTGCTGAATGTCATGAACAAATGGACCGAAGCATTGGATGAAGGGGGAGAGATCCATTCTATATACATGGATTTTATGAAAGCTTTCGACAAGGTTCCACATAGACGGTTAGTAGGAAAACTTAACAGCTACAGAGTTAACACTCAAATCTGTAACTGGGTCGAAGGCTTTCTACAAAATAGAAAACAGAGAGTTCACTTAAATGGCTCCCTCTCAAACTGGCACAATGTTACCAGCGGAATCCCACAGGGCTCGGTACTTGGCCCTGTCCTATTTGTGGTATACATAAATAATCTGCCAAACAACCTGAAGGCGGATGTATACATGTTTGCAGATGATACCAAGCTATTCCAAGAAATCAAAAGTCAAACCAACATCCAGGAGATACAAAATGATCTAGATACACTGGTAGATTGGAGCAACACCTGGCTACTAAAATTCCACCCCGATAAGTGTAAAGTAATAAGTATTCGGAACAGAGGAAGAGAATCAGCCAAGGCTGACTATACTATGAAAAATGACAACGGACAAAGAACCAGCCTGGAGGAAATTAGAATGGAAAAGGACATAGGCGTCATAATAGATGGGCACCTGTCATTCGAGGACCACATCCAAAGCCAAATCAACAAAGCATCATCAATCGTTGGCCTCATCAGACGCACCTTCTCAACATTAGATGAAAATACGTTTACCCTTCTCTACAAAGCACTAGTCCGTCCCCACTTAGAGTATGCAAATATCATCTGGTCACCTTACAAGAAACGAGATATCGAGAATCTGGAAAACGTACAAAGGAGGGCGACCAAACTACTTCCGAACCTAAAACTACTAGATTACACCAGTCGCCTGAAGAAACTAAATCTCCCAACCTTAAGATTCCGTCGCTTACGAGGGGAAATGATTGAAGTATACAAGATTTTACAGGGCATTTATGATCAAAACGTTACGGAGGGCCTCCTGGCCCTTAGCACCAACTCAAGAACTAGAGGTCATTCTGTGAAACTATTAAAAGCCAGAAGTAAAAGGGACCTGAGAAAATATTTCTTCAGTAATAGAGTGACAGAATCATGGAATAGCCTACCAGAACGTATCGTGAGTGCACCGAACCTCTATTGCTTTGAAAATCGACTTGACAACCACTGGAAACTCCACCCCATGAGGTATGACTTTCAGGACGATTCTCCTGCTTATAAAATTTTTAACCAGGGAAACGTACAAACATGCGCACACCAGAACCACGACCAAACAGATTTTGATTGTACCAAGGAGCTGAATATAGAGGCGACAGCCTGCGTTCAGAATCAACATAAGGTAACATAAGGTATAAGGTAAAACTGTTATCTATATGCATATGCTCCAGACCCGGTGTTATCACATCAAGAATTCGTCACTTCAAGAAATTCGCCATTTGCACCAGTATCCCGACACTTTCGAAAGGAGGGCCGCCACAGAATTAACCCCGATGCCCGCATTTCCTCTCCCCCATCCTGGCGGATATTACTTGGTTAGTTTGATATCGGCGGAGATATCATCTCGAGGTAACTTTATATCATGCGATGTGAAGTTACTGAGGGCTGATATCTCGGCCGACATGATACTGATCAAATAATAACCTCTATATTTATTAACCTAACACAATTAGTTACAAGATGATCTTAGATCTGTTGCAGTTTTCTGAAAGTGTTGTTGTTTTCTCGTTCTGTTCACAAAGTCCGAAGTTTCCTCTTCTCCCACTTTGACGAACCTCCGGATACGACCTCTAGTTTGCGATGCGTTTTTTACAGAACACTATCCTTTCTTCTCTTCGTCCACATAACTCGAAACAAAAACACGATTCAATCCATCCCATCATGCCTGGTAAAGCCAATTTTCCTGATCGAGTTCGACGAATAACAGTCACTGTGAACGGTTTCGATTTAAAAAGAAATTCCCAGCCCCTAATAAAGCGTCAAATAGGACAACAATAGCTTGGTTCATATCGGGCGCGAGCGGCGTCGTTTCAGCCGAGTTGAAGCTAAATCGGCCGAGATTGATAATGAGCAATTTATTAGGGGAAAATCATATCTAATAAATAAAGCAAAATATAATATCTCCGAAATGAGAAAATTTCCTTTGTACAGTACGTGGAGCGTGTATTATCACTAAATCACTCGCAGAGTTGAGATTCCACCCAAGCAATAATTGTGAATCAGTTGCAAAGCACAAGCAAAGTTCCAGCCAATGGACTTCCGGGTTATACCCGGAGGTCCATTGCCTGAAACATTGCTTGTATTTTTTGTCCACATGTACATAATTTGAAAGTGATACTTTGGGCGATAACTCCACTCCCTGGGTGATTTAGTTACGATCCATTCTCCACGTTCTGTACATCATGGTAAACCACGTATTGTCCCAAAACACCATGGCTTGCCTTGGAACTTTTCAATGAGAGATATTTTCGGTTAAGGCGATACTTTTAACTTTTAATTGTAATGAGGTTCTCTCCGGGTACTCCAGCTTCCTCCACCCGACAAACTGACCGACACGAGGTGACACTGGCTGTCGACAGTGTCGTTAAACTTCAATAAATAAATAAATTTTTGTGCATAAACTCTCGACTGTTGCAGGAGCCTGCATCCAATACCGCTTTCATTGAAATTTAGGCCTGACAAGTAAATTGTTAGTTAGTTTTTATAGGTCGCATGTAGGCTTCCCACCGCGTCACGTTTGCAGCAGCACATTATGAAACAGGCAGCGAGGTGGTAAATAGGGATTGACTTTTTCATCATCACGGAGTTAACTACATTACCAAAATATTGACGCCGGCCGAGAAAGCGTCAAGGTATTCAACAAATTCACATGACAATCTGCCCAAAACAACCAGTTAACAGGAGCGGTACAAGAGACGCATGTTTGCAGATTTTATGTAACACATTACATGATGATATATGTTTAGTATAAAACTACACAGGTAAAAGTAAATAGCGTTGTGGCTCTTCTGATCAATTGGCCAATCACGTGCATTGCTAACGGCCTATGCAAACAGAAATCTGAATAAGAAAATAGCAGCAGGAGTATATTAATATTTGCTATACTACAGCAATACATACAGGTGCATGTGAAACCGCGGAAACAGAATACCTTGATGTACCATTGCAAAGAAAACAAATATAATGAGCAGAGAGAAAGGTTCAAGGGGATTGTTTGAAAAACTCGATCCAACGCAAACCGTGTCCACAAGGTAACGAAAAAAGACGAAAAGTTCTGGTGGGTATAGGGCGTTGCTATGGCCGTGAGAAGCTTCGAAGTTCCATTCCGTTCGAAATTCTCCTGACAGTTCGATTAGATTTGAAATTCAGAAATTCGCGATTCATCGAGTTGTTCTCAAAATTCCTTCACATGTCTTCTCTTGAACTTTCTTCTATCATCAGTCTCCCTCACTACTGGAGACCAGATAATAGAAAAATAGCCCAGGCAGGTTCGACGTACGAAGCTACTTTGCTTCCGTTCTGGAATATTATTTTTTTTAGTCTTTCTAAAACAGACGAGTCACCGCTTTATTACACGCCTGTTCTATGAAGTCCCCATTATCAGCAACACTAAACCATGCGAAAAATCGTTGACGGATTATTTTTAAATAGAAGCCTAATTTCACTGGAATTTTCTACAAATCGTGCAACTCAATTACAGTTTGAATCGCTAGCGATAGCTGAAAATCATCCCCTGAGCACCACTGTGTTCTATGTGGGCATATAGAACACATTGGATCTCAGGGGACGAAATTGTAACACGCAAATTTTGGTTGACGTTAAAATATGTTGATTTTGTTGATAGTTGTCAAATGAATTGCTGAGTGTCCTTCTAATAACTGTTTTTTTTATAGAAGTGAAGGTGTGTAATAAACACAGACCGACACACGCATGTGAATAGGTTAATCCATATGGCACGAGTGCCAGCGCGGAAGGATAAAATGAGAGGCCGATTAAACCATTCACACGAGCGGATTCTGGCAATACTGAAAACTTGACGAGGCGTGAAATTCGATTCGAAATTATTGGTCTGGTTCGATTTGTTTTGCGTTTCGATTCGGTTTTCGTTTCGACCCGACATTTGAGATTGCATTGTTGTGTAAGGTAAAGGGTTATGTGTGGAAAATTACGATTTTACATGTATGATGGGCAGGGTGTGCGTGTGTGTCTGGGGTGGGGTAGTTACGTCCTTCACAGGGTAAGAAAGGCAGAAGGACTATTAGGTGGATTTTATTACCGAACAGAACTTGTGGTTGCACTCATTCACCGGGGTAATTAATTTATACTTATAAGTAGTTGGGGATGTGGTAGACGACCCCTATTGAGGGACCCCGTGGTACGCCGGAAGTGACGTCATGAGACGTGTCCCACTGGCGCCATGTTGTGTTGTCATGGTAACCCGCGCGAGTGGTCATCTTGTGACGCCATCCCCAGTGATACGTGATGTGAGTGCGCATGCGCTGCGCGTGTTGTTAGGGTGATGCGTGTTTCCGTCGTCCATTTTGTATACTGGAGGCCGCCATATTGATTTCTGTGGTAGCATGTGGTTGCTATGTGACCCAAAGGCTTTCAAGACAGGGGTATGTTCGGAGGGTATGTTATAATGAATTACCACAAACAACCCGACAATCTCCCCAAATCACCAAAAACGATTTTATTTTACTACAGATTCCCCATTTTATCGGCGTAGTGCTAGAACAGAGGGCCACAGGGGGAGAGTTCGATTGAATCAGAGTATATTCCACTATAGCAGAAGAGCCTATCAACTGGAACAACTTTGCTTATTGTTATTTTATTTAGCAATTCCTGGTCTGTTCTGGTTAGTTCTGACCCTATTCCGAGTAATCTTGTTGTTTCATTTATCAAGATCACCCAATCAGTTCACTTTCCTGGCGCTAACTAAACAATCAGATACCTTCATCCCCCGTAATCTTTATGTAGACTTATCTCCCCTTATTACAACAAAGTCCTATACGATTCTCCAATGGCCACGTCCCATGGAATCCCTTTTTGTGAAATGTCTCTGGTTATGGAATCCCTTTTTAGTCGTATGAGGCCATGAGTGCCATGAGAAAGCCCTCAATGAGTCCTCGTTTACTATCCCTCTTAGCCTCATTTCTTTTGAGGCCACGAGGGACATGAAAAAGCCCCAATGAGGTATAATTTACTATACCTCTTAACCTCATCTCGGTATTTAACAGCCATATCCCATGGAATTCCATTTTTCAAAAACACCTGTGGCTATGGAATTCCTTTTTTTTTGTCGTATGAGGCCATGAGAGCCATGAAAAAACCCTCTCTTAGCCTCATTTCTTTTGAGGTCATAAGGGCCATGAAAAAATCCCTCAATGATGCATAATTTACTATCCCTCTTAGCCTCATCTCGGTATTTAACAGCCATATTCCATGGAATCCCATTTTTTTGAGAACTCCTGTGGCTGAGGAATCCTTTTTTTGTTGTATGAGGCCATGAGAAAGCCCTCAATGAGGCCTCATTTACTATCCCTCTTAGACTACTTGTCTATGGTCTATTTGTTCTATCCATAGCTTCTACAGCAGTCGTGTGCCATTGCGGCCTTGTACCAGTACTATTGCCTAAACTATCATCCATTAATACTGACTTGTATCACTACTTCCTAGCTATACAAGAACAGATGGACCATAGACAAGTAGTGGCCTTGGAGCTTTGGAAATACGATGGAAGCCGTTGAGAAGACTACTTGGACAGGAGCTGTATACGAGCTGGATCATAGGTATCCTTAAATAACGAAATAAGGCTAAGAGGGCTGGTAAATTAGACCTCATTGAGGGCTTTTTCATGACCCCCATAGCCTCAACAGAAATGAGGCTAAGAGGGATAGTCGAATAGGCCTAATTGAGGGATTTCTCATGGCCTCATACGACTAAAAAGGGTGCCGAAGGCCAGACGTTTTCCAAAAAGGGTGCCGAAATTGGAGAGCGTGGGGATATGGCTGTTAAATACCGAGATGAGACTAAGAGGGGTAGTAAATTATACCTCATTTAGGGATTTTTTCATGGCCCTCATGACCTCAAAACAAATGAGGATAAGGGGCATAGTAAATAAGGCCTCATTGAGGACTTTCCCGTGGCCCTCGTGGCCTCATACGAAATAAAGCTAAGAGGGATAGTAAATTAGGCCTCATTGAGGGCTTTTCTCATTGCCATCATGGCCTGATACGACTAAAAGGGATTCCATAGCCACAGGCGTTTTCCAAAAATGGGATTCCATGGGATATTGCTGTTAAATGCCGAGATAAGGCTAAGAGGGGTAATAAATTATACCTCAGAGAGGGATTTTTTCATGGCCCTCGTGACCTCAAAAGAAATGAGGCTAAGAGGGATAGTAAATGTGGCCTCATTGAGGGCTTTCTCATGGACCTCATGGCCTCTTACGACAAAAATAGGATTCCATAACCACAGGCGTTTTACAAAAATGGGATTCCATGGGATATGGCTGTTGAATATCGAGATGAGGCTATGAGGGATAGTAAATTATACCTCACTGAGGGTTTTTTCATGGCCCTCATGACCTCAAAAGAAATTAGGCTAAGTGGGATTAGTAACTGAGGCCTCATTGAGGGCTTTCTCACGGGCCTCATACGACATAAAAGGAATTCCATAGCCACAGGCGTTTTCCAAAAATGGGTTTTCACGTTCTCATGGCCCTCATGGCCTCATACGACTAAAAAGGGATTCCATAAACAGAGACGTTTCACAGGAAGGGATTCAATGGGACGTGACCATTGGATATAGAGGAACGAGCGCGTGCCGGTGGGGGTCGTGAGCTGTGCTCCCGACGCAAGGGATGGAAGACAAATTAGTCTCTCAATAATACTTCTTATGAGAGTCGTCTGTTGTTCGTGCTCGAATAAGAGCTGTTATGTTTGTTAATTGTTAGTTCGTAAAGTGTACATTGCATGATGTATTCATTAACAAATCAACTTTTAATTAGTGAAACTATACCTTGAAGTACAGCCAACGCTAGTTCGTTAATTTAGTACCAGTGAAATAACTCTAATCCCAAATTCTCACCCGGTTGATCATTGACCGCCTGCCAAGTGTAACGTCAAAACTGCCAGTGCCATTGACAACTATCCAATTTTCAAGATTTATACACTTTTGTTTGTTTTTCTGGATTTTGCTTTTTTTGTTTTGTTTTTTGTTGTCTCTGAAATATGGCTTATGATCCCTCGATGATGATAGTTCATTCATTCATTCGTTCGTTCGTTCGTTCGTTCGTTCGTTCGTTCGTTCGTTCGTTCGTTCGTTCGTTCGTTCATGAGTGAGTGAGTGAGTGAGTGAGTGAGTGAGTGAGTGAGTGAGTGAGTGAGTGAGTGAGTGAGTGAGTGAGTGAGTGAGTGAGTGAGTGAGTGAGTGAGAGAGTGGGTTGAGTGAGGGAGTGAGTGAGTGGGTGAGTAAGTGAGTGAGTGAGTGAGTGAGTTGCTGTTTAGATTCACAATTTAAGATAGTGAACCTCATATTTGTATCAACCGCTATTAGGCATTAACATCATGCTTGATGCTGACATGCTACTAAATTCTCACCACAGTGCCGTGATACATATCACGGCGGTGTACTTGTACCCCACAAATGATCGTTATCATCAAATGCAGTGCCCCCCGCGCTAGTTCGTTAAGTTAGTTCGAGCAAGATAACCTTAGCCCACAATAGTATTCACTCGGCTATTCACCAACCCTTTGCTCTGCGCAGCGTCCAAAACCGACCAACCCTTTTCACAAATAACCACTGAATCTCCGTGATTTCTCTCTTCTTGATGTCTTGGAGATGTGGCTTATGACCCCTCATTGGAACGAGCAGGTTCTATGTTGTTTTTTAGTTTTCTTTTCTCGAAAATGTGATGTGGCTTATGACCCCTCATCAAAGCGAGCCTGTTCCAGTGCTGTTTGTTCCATCCGTTTTGTATCTTGACAAAACGGATGGCACAAATAGCATGGAACTTGCTTACTATTGTCATATGACATCCTTGCTCGATGAAGGGTTATCTCGTTCATTCGTGCATTCGTTCATAGTGTGACTAGTGCTGGATTAGGGGTTGTCGCACTCATCCATTCGTTCCTTGATTCATTCGTCCATTCATTCACTCATTCATTCATTCATTCGTTCATTCTGGATGGATGGATGGATGGATGGATGGATGGATGGATGGATGGATGGATGGATGGATGGATGGATGGATGGATGGATGGATGGATGGATGGATGGATGGGTGATCGAGTGTGTGGGAGGGGGTGGGTGGGTGAGTGTGTGACCGACCTGCTGTTTAGTGTAACAAATCAAAGTACCCCCACCCCATTTATTACTTATCACGCGCAATTCGACAACTCTCACCCGGCTATTTATTAACTCTCTCTCCTATGTAGCGTCCAAAACCGACAAGCGCCTTCTACTAATCTCGACAATATTTTCATGATATATAATTGTTTTTCTTCATTTTCTGTCTTGGAAATATGGCGTATGCCCCCCCCCCCCCCCCCCCCCCACCCTGGCCATTGGAACTAGCTCGTCAAACTCGTTCCGGCGGTGGTGGGGGTCGTGAGCTGTGTTTCCAAGACGAGGATGAACACAAATTAGCTTTCCAAAGCTGTTTGTTTACAAGTTTCGACTGTCGTTCGTGTCGAACCAAGGCCTGGAATAACTGTCAGTAATCGAAGGGTACATCCCAAGACGTAACTATATAGCGCTGTTGAAGTTCATAATTATGATCGGTTTCCCATTTTATTTTTTTGTCCATTCACAATTCCTTCAGCCCCCTGTCTCCTTTCGTTTTCACTCATTTCATCTCAACCTCTTCAGATGTCTCCACTTGTTTTCTTTTCTGCCTACTTGTTTGCATTGATTATTATTCCACCTCGTCTTTTAAAAATCCACTCACTCATTCTCTGTCCTCATTGAATCCATTGTTTTACTGTAAAGTCCTTCAATTATAAATTTATTTGTCCAATCATTCATCCAAGATACCATATCACTTTGATGTGATATAAGGTAGGGTGATGTTGCACCCGACGTACTTGTATATAAACTACAGTGTTTTTATCCTGTTTGTACAGAATAATTTCGTTTCTAAACAAACTCCCAATTACATACTATTACTGCAACAGACTGTGACTAGAAATGAAAAAGAAATATCGTCTCAACCCTTCCAACAGTTCAACTATGTCTGGGACTTAACCTCCTTTTATTTTCATCTTGGACCAATACATTGTATTTATGTCTTGTATATTTGTCCAGCGAGAAAGGATGGTAGTATGTTGGTGAATTATGGCGGGTAACATTACACCCGACGAGGTGCAGGTAAACGTAGAGTACGACTTTATACAGCTCTGTACTGAGAAAATATGTTCCTTGGCAGAAAATGATGAATCCCCATATAAAAACCGCGCAACTGACTGCAACTACTTTTCGCCTAGTGACTTTCAGTCAATGGCTTGTAAAATAGACGCAGAATTCTCAATATTCCATCTCAATTGCCAAAGCCTGAAGGCCCATTGGGATTCCTTCCAAAACATGCTATATAACCTACAAACAGGAACGAACTTCTTCGACATAATGGGACTTACCGACATATTCCAAATTCCTCCAGAGATGTCGTTCAGTCTGAATGGCTATGCCCCGATTATTAAACGTATGAGACACGAGAATAATGATGGTCGAGGAGGGGTTGGTCTATATATTAAAGAAGGAATACCCTATAGAGTTCGTAATGATATTTCGTTCTTTATTCCTCATGTTTTCGAATCTCTGTTTATTGAAATTAAAGATAAATACCAACCCAGAATTATTGGCGTTATCTATAGACCCACCACTCCTCCTAAAGCCGACATCAACCTCTTCTTATCAAAATTAAATGAAATAACGAATGCTCTAAATGCCGAAAATAAAAAAGTTTATATTATGGGGGATCTTAACCTAGACCTTCTAAAAGCAACTACGCATTCAAAGAACGGAAGAATTTGTTAATCTGATGTCCAGTCATGGCTTTCTGCCGTATATCACCAAGCCAACGAGAGTAACCTGTCGTTCTGCTAGTCTGATAGACCATATCTTCCCTAATAACGTTTCACGAGCAGCATTACCTGGAACAGTCATATCTGACGTGTCAGATCATTGTGGTGTTTTTTTATATTGAAGAAAAAACCAAACCAAAAGATACACGACGCTTTAGACTAAAAAGAATAATAAATGCAGAAAGAATTGTTGAATTCAAAACACTTATCTCGCAAAGTGATTTTAATCCTGTAATGCAGTCGAACTGTCCCAATGAGTCATATGAAACCTTTCTAAACATCTATATGAAAGCCTACGAAAAAGCATTCCCTCTCAAATGTGTTCGCCTGAACAAAAAATTTATTAAAAAACAGCCCTGGATGACAAGGGGGCTTGTAATATCCTCCAACAATAAAGAAAAATTCTACAAGAAAAAACTCCAAGCTCCCACCGAAAGGAATTCAGAAAACTATAAAAAAAAAAACAAACTACAGCAGAATCTTCAACAAGGTAACAAAACAATGTAAAGCTACCTATTATAGAGATATCCTAAACGAAAACAAAAACAATATGCGAAGAACGTGGCAGATTTTAAACGAAGCCATCAATAAAGGAAAACGTGAAGCCAGATTACCCTCGTTCTTCATCCAGGACAACATCGAGTTAAGCGAGCCCCATGCCATCGCAGAAGAATTCAACAATTTCTTTATCAACATTGGAAAAAAACACATCCGAACAGATTCAGAAAACTAATAAGTCCTACACAGATTACATGGACAACAATGTCTCCAATAATCTTTATTTAATACCCACAAATCCCACAGAAGTCAACCGAGTAGTAAATAAAATGAAGCCAAAATTATCTAAAGACTGCGATGACAGCACAACCTGTCTTCTTAAGCATACGATAACCGAAGTATTGGATCCCCTAACACATATAATTAACAACTCTTTCCTAAACGGCAAAGTACCAGACAGGATGAAAATCGCGAAGGTGATACCCATATTTAAAGCGGGTGACGCGCACAGCTTTACAAATTACAGACCTATCAGTATACTTCCGGTATTCTCAAAAGTAATGGAAAAAACTCATGGAAGTGAGACTAACTAGTTTCATCAATAGGTTTAATATTTTATACCCTCGCCAGTACTGGTTCCGAAAGCGACATAGTACTATTCATCCAGTTCTTCAGCTCCTTAAAAACATCGCAATAGAAAATAATAAACAAGAAAAAACATCACCTTAGCACTGTTCCTGGATTTGTCAAAGGCCTTGACACCATAAATCTCGAAATACTATTAGGTAAACTGGAAAAATACGGTATCCGAGGTGTCACCAACAATTGGTTTAGAAGTTACTTGTCCAACAGGGCTCAATATGTTATGTACGGAGAACACAAATCGGACTTAGCCAGACAGAGTTGCGGTGTACCACAGGGCTCGATTTTAGGCCCTATTCTTTTTCTTTTATATATAAATGATATAAGTAACTCAACATCACTCAATCTTTTATCATTTGCCGATGACACCACTGCACACTGCCCGGGCTCCGACAATAATCCCATTACACCGTATTTCAGTGAAGAGCTTCAGAAACTATTCGAATGGTGCTCTGTGAACCAGTTAATGCTGAATGCTAAGAAAACCTCGTACATCATACTTAATCCAAATAAAGGTAGGAAAAATAATCTTTGTCAAGAGGTAAAAATAAATAACCAAAACATTAACAAGGTTGTGGCCACTGAAACAGAAAAATCTGTGAAATTCTTAGGAATTAGCATTGATGAACATTTATCCTACAAGGCTCACATATCCCGATTATGCTCGAAAATAGCACGCGCAACTATAGTCTTTACAAAGTTAAAAATATCCTCCCCCACGGAGATCTGAAAACATTGTATTACGCCATCATACATAGCCATTTGGTATACGGAATCCACCCATGGGGTAACTCAAGAGCTATCAAAAAACTAGCTGTCCTGCAAAAACGTTCATTACGAATAATTAATAACAAAAAGTACAATTCTCATACAGATCCCCTGTTTAAAGAAAACCAAATACTCAAGGTAGATTATTTGTTTAGGCTACATGCACTGCTTTTCGTGTTTGAATGGCAGAACGGCAGATTACCGGTTTCTTTCAATGATATATTTAAAATTACTGACAATCCATCTGGTAGGAGAACTAGACAGTCCTATACATAGAAAAAACACGGACCAAACTCTGGATAAATTTCCTTTATACTCCTTCCCGAAACTATGGAATCCTCTGGACGACACAACTCGTAATGTTAGCGACAGAAGCATGCTTAAGATCAACTTAACTTCCACATTCATTTCCTCATATTCCAGTTATGTCAGCTGCAACAATCCCTACTGACCCGATTGCACTTCGTAACTTCGTAAATTTGGAAATTGTCAAAGTCGTCGTCGGCGTCTAAATCTGGAATTCTCGTCTTGTGCAACCTGTCGCGGTTCCTCCTAACAGTGGTGCTATGTAAAATACTATATGGATACAATTAAGAACTTGCAAACTAAAGTCAAAACAAATAAATCATAACATTCGTCATCCTACGATGATGATGAGCTAACGTAGACACCACGCCCAGACATCATGATCAACCTCTTTGTCGCAGTCTAAACGATACGAACTTCACGATGGGACTTGTTGACGCCCTCATGTGTTATGATAAGTAGTGGAGGGAGTCCTATAGGCAGGTTGCTTCTTGCCTACCTTGAAGTACTGTCTTTCCGCTGGCGAAAATGAAGCACCAATACTCTAATCCTAGAAAAGTAGTGATTCGCTCGTCATTCTCCATCATGTGTCAATTAATTGGCTCTCAGTTCATTCTTTCAGTCACAGTCTGTTTGCAGTCATCCCATCTTCTTCCAGGGGGTGGCAGGTAGACAGCCAATCTGGCTATGCCACTTCCCACGGTATACTAATCATTACATTTGTGCAATATGTTTATTTGTAACCATTTTACATGAATGTGTACCGTGAATAAAGAATCTGAATGTGAATCTGAAACCTGGGGTGACGAGAATCATATTGGACTTCGTTGTAATAAGGGGAGATAACTCTACATAAAGATTACGGGTGCTGAAGCAATCTGATAAGTTAGTTAGCGACAGGAAATTGAACTGATTGAGTGATCTAGATAAATGAAACAACAAGAGTACTCGGAATAGGGTCAGAACTAAAAAGAACAGACCAGAAAATGCTAAATATAGTAACAACAAGCGAAGCTGTTCCATTTTATAGACTCTTCTGCTCTACTGGAGTGTACTCCGATTCAATCGAACTCACGCCCTGTGCCCCTCAGTACTATAGCACTACGCGCTACGCTTATAAAATGGGGAATCTGCAGTAAATAAAGTCATTTTTTGGAGATTTGGGGAGATTGCCGGGTTGTTTGTGGTAATTCGTGATACTCCGATTCAATCGAACATACCCCCGAACATATACCTGTCTTGTTGTAAGCCTTTGAGTAACATAGCAACCATGTGCTATCATAGAACTAAGACGGCGGCCTCCAGTACACAAAATGGATGACGGAAACACCTATCACCCTAACAACACGCGCAGCGCATGCGCACTCACATCACGTATCACTATGGTGATGATGTCACAAGATGGCCGCTCTGGCGGGTTACCATGACAACGCAGCATTGCGCCACTGGGTTACGTGACATTACGTTACTTCCGGGTACCCCAAAGGTCCCCCCAATAAGGTTGTTTACCATACCTGCTTCTACTCTTATAAACCGGAAATGCACGTTTTAAAATCCGTTTCAACATGAAGATGAATATAGTGCATATGAAAATAGTGTATATATCAGGTCTTCGTTCTTTTGTTTTATATATGTTTTATTTCAAATACAACATAAAACATAGCAATACAAATTTTAAAAGTAATAGTATTTCTTTACCACGACAATGAGTTGCTGAGGTAATGACAACATTGTACAGAAATAGAGATTTTTTTGTTGTTCTTTTTTCCATCAATAAGGGTCAGGAAGAAAACTGGTATGAATGGTCTCATGATTACAGAAAAGTACTCACTAATTTCCATCTGATTTCGAATGTCTTCATGATGTGGTATTTGGTTGACATCTAATATCATATTATATAAATAATATGTCACCATATTCCGACATTATGTGGACTTCGTTGCGAGGAGAAATTCTGAGTGCAGCCGCCATTGTCGTAATCAACGTATATAAAAACACTAATTTACAAACGCTAGAGATATACAGATCTTAAGAGACATTTTACTAAGTATTTCCAGCATTTGTATATCAGTTCATCTGAAAAAGCTAATTTAAGTATTACAGGGGCACATAACTTCGGCGGATGTTCTTAGAAGATGTCTTCATATTCGGATATTGACAGAATCGTCGTGCTTTGTAGAAATCGGTCTTCTTGCACGAGAACCCTCTTCAAGAATACTCTCCCCTTGCCGAAAAGTAGCCGCGTATGGACAAATAAAACAAAGCATGTTTTCTTGTATAAACAGTACAGACGAGTTTGAAATAGTATTCATACGGCAGCGTGGAACCGCCACACTAACTTCGCTTATTATCTTGTTAAACCAATTTAATATCTTGTTAAAACACTTTAGTATCTTTCTTAAAACAGTTTAATATCTTGTTAAAACAATTTACCTTGTTAAAACAGTTTAAATAGAATTAGTGGGATACCGTCACCGGTCACTTCCCCGACGAGGTGGTAGTGGGTGGGTTAGATCTCCCCGACAGTGGCTAAACCATAAATCTCCCCCTTGGAGACATCACTGCTGCGGAGCAACTATAAATGTGATGCGGCTGAATTAGAAGCGGAGTTCTGGGGCCCTCTCACAAACAGTGATCGAGACATGCCACGGAGCGACTTTAGGCCTACTTACGAGGACGCGACTGAAATATAGGCCTAAGCCTACGTGGGGAACTGGGGGTTTTGTAACTTTTTATGGAGACCCAGATTGATTAAGCTACTATGTTTAGATATTTTCACCGTTGTTGTCCACAAAATGGAGGGGCTGAAGCCCCCAGCTCATGGCTATGCGGCCCATGTGAAAAGCGATCTGGGCCATTTTAGGACATTAGAGCGGACAGCCGGCCCCGATGGGCGTCGGTAGTCCACTAATACACTAATAAGCGCTCACATCGACTAATGGCCTACAATGTCCCAGGTTGCCTACATTTTGTTGGCAACAGTAGTAGGAGATGGGAGATCGCCCCCATTGGCCCGGCACCGGAAATGACGTTGTAGTCACGTAACCCAATTACAACATGTTTGGTAGTATGGTAGCCCACGTGAGCGAACATGCTGTGACGTAATCCCCATTGTGATACATGTTGTCTGTGTGCATGCGCAGTGCGTTTTCTAAGGGTGACAGGTGTTTTCGTCATCTATTTTGTTTATTGAAAGTCACCATCTTGGTTTTTATAGGGGCACGTGGTTGACAAGAACCTGGAAGGCCATTAACACGACCGGGAGTATGTTCAGTGGATGTGGCCATTTCGTCTGGCGTAAATCTAATTCTCCAAATAAGCACAACAATTACTCAAATCACCACAAACAACTCCAACATCGTCGTTCGAAACAAACTTTATTCCCATAGAATCCTCAGTATAAGAGTATCAGAAAGTGCGTTCCGTTCAATGGGAGTATATCTTAATTACCACAAACATCCTGACAACTATTTTCTAGTTCGGATTCCTTCAGAATCCCCTGCTTCTGACTATTTTGGCTACTCGCACCTCAACATCCCTGGGCCCGTACTACTTATATTATGACTTTCATCTGCTTTTGACTATCTAGTCCGATTTCCCCAGATGTATCTGTGTGCTAGTGCATAATGTGTAAGCGTGTGTATACGTAGCATGCAGCACAGTGGGCACATGGTGGATGTGCTGATCAATATGTGCTTGTGTGCTGATGAAGGCTGAGTCACAATGTACACATCACCTGCAATACAGCGACACATGCTGGATGTGTTGATATGTGCTTGTGTGCTAGTGCACAATGTGTCACAATGTGTACATATCACATTCAGCACATTGCCAAATGTTGGAGGTGCTGATATGTGTTTGTGTGCTAGTTCACAAGGTGCGCACAACACCAGCAGCACATAGGCACATACGAGTATTTGAGGGAACCTTTCGGAGGATACCTTTTGGAGGATACCTATTGAAGGATACCTACTGGTCTTGGAGAACATCCTCAAATACCTTTCGGAGGACAACGTTTAGAGAGATAGTTATAATCCTAACATTTTATCGGCTTCTGGTTTCGAGGTCTAGATTACCAAGTGGCCTTCATATGTGTCAGACTACTACTGCTGACTTAGCCGTAAACATGGCGACCGTCCACAGTAGTCACCCAATATTGTAGCCCTGTACTACCCTTACAACCTTGGGCGATTATTATTGATTTGTAGCATTACTTCATCCTTCCCAGCCATACTTGACCCTGTCACGACTCTGCCCTGGTCAGGTCTTTAACAGGCTAAATCTGATCGTCCATTCATCTAACCTTGTATTGGTCTTCACGTTTCATTGACCTGGTGCACGATATGGTCCGTTGCGATACGAAACAGCCTGTCGATGGTACCGAGATGTGCTGATGTAAAATATGTACGCACTACTTACAGCATATGCCAGATGTGTTGATTTGTGCCTATGTAAAAAAAAACACAATATGCACACAACACTTGCAGCACAGATGCAATATGGGATTCTATAGGAATAGACAGACTATAAAAGAGTTTCAACGAAATGGATTTTATTTTGGCTCAGATTCTCCCAGAATCCGTGATTTCTGCATATCCCTTTCGCTATTCTGTCCAGTTCTTGACTTTTTCTGCCTATATTGGGACTTCCCAGATATGTATGTGTGCTACAACATAACCTAAAAAATGTGTAAACACCACATGCAGATTATGGATGCATGCTAGATGTGGCAGCATACTCTTATGTGAAAATGCGCCATGTGCACACAACACATACGACTCTTATCGTTATCTCGGAAAAAAGGATTCTATAACCACAGACGTTTCCCCCAATTTAGTGATTTTATAAAGAAGATTCCAAAAAGTTCGATTCCGTAAGTGGGATGCAAGTGACCTGCTTTGTTTATATGATATGACTTCCCAGGTGTGTCTATATGCAATGTGTAGCCCAGTAATGTGTACACTTAACATACGCAACATCGGCACATGCTATTTACGGACGAAATACCGATATGTGCATGTGTGCTAGCGCGCAATGGACACACAGCACATAGGACGTTTATTCTCATCGAGGAAAAGGGGTTTCTATAGCCACAGAAGTTTCTCAAAAGGGGTGCTTTCAGTGAGATTTTATAACATTCCCATAAGTGGGATTCCAAGCTCCTATACAGCTCCTAGCTCCTATATATAGTAGTCTTACCATTAGCTTCTACCACCCCAGCTTTCTATCATAGGATTGACCTCTATTGCATTGACCGTTAGTAGTGTTCCAAACACTTATTATAGGTGCTTCATTAATTAACATTTTGTTGATGATGATTTTCATTACCTGGGAAACGCATGTGTGGACATCAGTGTCCACGCGTGGAATACTATCGGTCCACCTCTACTGTGCATGGCTGTGGAATGGTTTGTGTCTGGAATGATTCACCGATGAATTTATCGTATAATCTTTCTTTATCTAACAATCATATAGATTTTGGCCTGAAAACCCCGAGAAACAGTACGTATCACATAATGTGTTCCGATTCCGTATCATATAGCTGACTTATTCTGACTCCGTATCATATTGACGACTCGTTCCAAAGAACGCAACGGCCACTCATAATAGGCGCATGAATACATTCTATGTGCGTTTCAGTGATCAACTCAGCTGATCGCTTTCAAAACAAAACAAAGTTCCTTACAATTAGCGAGAGAACTAGTAATAGCCAATGCCCCCATCTCCAACCCACCCCTCCCCCCCCCCCCCCCCCCACACACACACTCTCGCACAATAAATAGAAACTTTGCAATTAAATATTACACACTTGTAAATTCAAGTGTATCATCATAGGAAGTGACACTGAGAGTGAATAAATTTACAACGCACGCAACTTTGAAAATTTGCGGTGGCCGCGTTACTCAGTGTTTGTTAAAGTGCACAACAATATTGTTCCATAAAATATTGTTTTTTTTTAAACTTTTCTCCCCAACATTATGTCCCAAAACTGTTTTAATAATTTAAGATTTAATCTGTTTATGTGACACAATTGTTAGATAAATAAATTATCATGATAATGTGCATGTCCTGTGATTTGCATCAGATTCTCGGTAGTGTCCAGAATGGGATCACACCTCGCCGGCAGAGCCTGCTCGTTGAGATCCCATTCTGGACACCACCTCCACTCTGATACAAATCACAGGACATGTACATTACCATGATAATCTGTATGTAACGCATAGAATCCAGTTTATTTTTGCGTCGATACCAACAGTTAATATGTTCATAACATTGATACGGACATGATTTCGTCGATCAAATCTCTTCTTCGATATCAGATCGAGTGTGATACTGGAAAACGTATTGAGAATGATACTGAAAAATCGAAAATGAGACCTGGTGAGAATTACACAGTCGTCGTTGTAAAAATACATCAATTCATTTTTTCACAGATTGTTGTCGAAAAAGATTAGTGCCAGATACACTAAGATCATTAGTTTGGTCGAGCCCGCTGAGTTCCAAATTGAAATGAAGTTATTTATTTATTTATTTTTTCGATAGCCAGTGCCACCTTGTGTCAGACAGTTTTACGGGTGGATGAAGTCGGAGTACCCGGAGAAAACTACCGAGCAACGGCGCGCAAGTGTCATACTTCCCAACACCCTAACTCCACACAAGCAGGGTTAGCATTTGTTGAAGAGGGGAGCACCATCGAAATGCGTTACCCCTGAGTGCACAAGCCACAGTGCCCCCGCGTGGGCAGTTGTAATTAAGAGTCTTGCCCAAGGACACAACGCGATTGCCGTAGGTGGAATTCGAACGAGAAGCTGTCCGCTTGCAGTCAGCATCAGTACCGACTGAGCCACCGCGCTCCCAATTAAGATGAAGGATACGCCGTAGCAACAATTACAACAAAACTCTTATCGTTCGCTTTCGTCCAAAATCGATTTGACTGATTCCGAAATCGAGCCTGTATAATATTTAATTATTACTAGTCCGATTGTTGGAGCTCAAAATCTTGGCTTACAGAGAAAGTAGCTATAACAAGCTAATTTTTGAGTTATTTGATGCAGAATAACCTCACGTACAATATATCCAACATCCGCTAAAATCTACATTGGAGTATATTTTACAGTCCTTTCAATTTGGGGGAGGGGGTGTCTGAAGTAAGTAGTATAGCTCGCACGCTTCAACCCAGGGGTGGGGGATCTCATGTGACGTCACGCCGCGGTGTATTGTGGATGTCACGTGTGTTGTCATGTGTAATGAGCTAGTCAGAATAGCAAACTCAAGCGGTCCAGTTAGACACTCTATTCTGGACTACATGAATTATGAGCAGCACTGGAAATGCTGCAGCTCTATTACATCATCGATAAAGAACAGGTTGGTTTGGAACTGTAAGCACAATTGCGGGAGGCTTACATCACCCGAGCATTCCTGCATGCTCCACCCTAGGTACTAAACCCAAGGGTGACTAAATGGCATCGAATTATCCAGTGCCCACATATTACCCGGAAGCAAGGAAGGGACCCACCAGCCCCTGTAATCCCAGGAATGAGGATGATAGGATGGGATGGGATGGATCTCTAACATATATCAGCATGCATCATCCCATTTCTGTAACCATTCACGAATACCATTTCCCAGTGCACCAGCCAGTTCGGTATTCTTTCAGAGGTTCCAGTTGTGTATTCTCTCAACCAGTTCCAGCTCTGTATTCTCTCAATCAGTCCCAGTTCTGTGTATGGTAAAGGGTCATGGGATATGGCCTTTGGCGGGTCAGTCAGCAGACAAGGGCACTAACAGAACAACAAATAACGTTCAGATCTCAGGTTCCTCAAACACTACACGTCACTGCTACGTTCGCTGCGTCGGTGAGTTTGTGACTTGTACCTTGAGTCCTGCAAGTACTTAAGGGGGACAGATACTTCAGTAAAATTTAAAATTTATTTTAAATTATTTTCTGTATTCTTCATATTTAAATTTATCAGCCTATTAACCCCTTCAACTCTAGAGACCGATTTCTCGGCCAAGGAACATGATATGTCATAACTCCATTAAGTACGATGGCTTCAAACCGAATATGTGGAGTTGACCAATCAATATTTTCAACGTGCTGCCCCGGGGCAGCACATTGAAAATATTAATTGGTCAGTCAAATAATGAATATGGACTATTCCATTTGCTGCTATTGAACTGACATGGAAGATACCACTAGGGTTCAAAGGGTTAATAAACTCAACAACAACAATTATTCACAGAGATTTGCAATGGATGACAATAACATACAATAAAATGAAGTTCACAGAGATCGTATCAATACTGTCACTTGAAGTAAATTTTCTTCTCTGGTCAAGAAGAACTCAACTGAGACAAGGATGCTATTCCTATTTCCAATAACAATTTATGTTAAGATTTACATATTTATCTTAGGTTTTAATGAGTTGCAGGTTGATTACTTAGCTAATTAAATGTTACTTTACTCATGTCAGATTTGTCATTTTATATTATTTGCAGAAGATTTCGTTAAATAATTCATCATTCAATGCCTCACAGTTTTTATCTGCATTTGGGTGACTTAAGCGGCAGAGTGAACTCCCTTGATATGCATTTAAAATAAATTGAAAACTTTCAAAATGTGTGTTTGGTTATCTCCCTTTATTCAGAGATCGTGTGATTGGGTCGGAGTGCACTCCGAGAGAAAATAAGAGCCACTAAACTTAGTAGCTTTAGTGTTGTGTTACCCATTCTAGCTTTCCTAGCATGTTCTGGGTACTCTTGACCCAACCATTAGATCTTGCTCTAGCTATCTCTTGGGGTTTTATAGAACAGGCGTGTAATAAAAACTAGTTGCCACTAGACCCCAAGCACCATTCCCCTATCACCAGTCTTCAATTCCCAAAAATCCACATATATCCTCAGGTGTCCGTGTGGTATATGCTTTTGAGGCATAAAGCTACCTATTATATAAGCACATCTCGGTCTTTTAATAGACAGCTGCTGGGCAAAGAAGTAGTGAACACTGAGGGTTCAGTAACGAGAATGTAACACAGGATTCCCTCATACCCAGATGCGACATTACAGACCAAACATTTTCTATTGGAATTACCGTACAATTTTGTCCCTAGACTGCCATCACTGAGCAACATATAGGGACATTGGGGGGGGGGGGGGGGGGGTGCTACCTGATTGATGTATTCCTACATAGAAAATTTAAATGATTCCTATAATTTTGCACAAACTACAAACCTTATTCATGCAAGTAAAATAGATTTCTAGGTTAGAAAACAAAAAGTTTGTGCAGTGCAAAACATATTTGTATTGCAGATAAGTTATTGTTTCATAATTTGTGCATTGCACAACGTATGAATCGAACACGTATTTGTAATACAAATAAGTATTGCATTGTGCAATTTATTTATCAAAAAAAAAACCTGTGCAAGCAAATGTTTTGTTTAATTTTTGTGTGTTTGTGTGTGTGTGTGTGTGTGTGTGTGTGTGTGTGTGTGTGTGTGTGTGTGTGTGTGTGTGTGTGTGTGTGTGTGTGTGTGTGTGTGTGTGCGTGCGTTTGTCTTACCAACTTGACGAGGTAACTAGACAAAAGAGTTTGCGTGTTTCGCCTTACCGAGGTACAAAAGACAAAAGAAACCTTTACCTCGGTTGTTTTCCCAGAACTGTACCGGCAAAACGAGGTTGAAACCGTTAGTCCACACAAAGGACAGACAATGGGGTACCTCGGTATGTAGGGAAAACAAGACTCTGTGTGTGTGTGTGTGTGTGTGTGTGTGTGTGTGTGTGTGTGTGTTTGAGGTTTAAAAAATCGCACTGGCACAGACATTTCCTACTGAAACGTTTTTTTTCTTTTAATATGCCGCCGAAAAATTGTTTTCATTTACTGAACCCTGATGGGTTTCAAACATGACAAAAAATTACACAAAATTGATTTAAACTAAGTGATGAGCTTAGGAACTGGTTAAACTGACTGGCAATAATTGATGTTATTCATTGATGGGCTCTAATTTAGTCCTTACAAGGATGTTACGCAAGTTTTTGTTTTTCTTATAGGCGATGACAGGTCGAAGATTCAAAGGTTCATTTAATTTAGCATTGGTAAAATTGAATTCATCTTTTAACATTTTTGCTATTTCGATATTCATTCTGTTGTACGTTAAAGTGAAAGGAATGATGGACCTCCTTTCGCATTCGCCCTCTGATATGTTCATACCAAATGGCCAGAGGGTTTGAAGCGTATTGATCCAAAAAGCTTCACGTTTTTTTCTAAATTCATCCGTTTCTTCTAATGTGTCTTTAATTGGTGGTTGTTCAATAGGATGGATTTCGAAATCGTCCAAAGAATGGCCAGGAAGGTTAAAATGTTGTGCTACTGGGGCATCAGCATTATGTTTTATATCCTGTTTGTGTCTAGTAGCACGTTCTCGAAAAGGATTTTGACTTTGACCAACATACTGTTTCCTACATCGCTTACAAGTGATAAGGTAAATAATGTTTGGTGAATCACAATGGAGGGGGTTACGGATCTGATAATGATTTTTCGTTTGTTCGGAGGAAAATTCCTCTTTCTGATCAGGCATAAAAGTGTGCAGTCTACAACGAGGCTTTTTGCAATTAAATACCGCGCCACTACCATTCTGCAACGGTCTGTTGTGTTCAATCTTCAGTGGTTCGAAATCGGTAGTTTCAGCTGGACTTTCGAGCTTTTTCAGGGTTTGGGATTTCAGGCTACGCAAGAGGCGCAGCGAGTACCCTCTCGATCTGAGGGCGCCAAATAGAGTAGAACAAGCCTCATTGAAATTTACCTTATCACTTGAATTGCGGTGGAAACGAATGAGTTGTGATTTGATGATACCTTTAAATGTATGTTGAGGATGAAATGATTTTGTGTGCAACAATTGATGTGAATCAGTTGGTTTAAAATACACTTTATAATCTAAATGACTGGACGCCTGAAATTGCTTGCCTTTATACATGGTCACATCGAGAAAATCAACAGAATTTTCACTGATAGTAGCTTTCAATTTAATATTTGGATCGTGATTGTTCAAAATTTCTAAAAAATCATCAAAATCTTCTTTTGAATGTTCCCAAATAATAAAAATGTCATCTAAATATCTGAGATATACGAGAGGATGCTTTGCACATTTGCTTAAGGCATTTTCCTCCCATTCCGCTACATAAATGCTTGCAAAATTGGGACTGAATCTTTTACCCCTAGGACAACCCATTATTTGTAGAAAATATTCTCCATTGAATTGAAAGTCATTACCTTTTAAGCTCAGCTCTAAAAGATCCAAAATTTGTTCATCCGGGCGTTTCGCATCCGGATATTTTTCAAATGCATTTTTAACTGATTTAACACCTTTATCAATATCAATGTTCGTATACATACTGTCGATATCCAAAGTAGCCAGAATTGCATTTTTCGATATTTTTAATTTCGAAATTTTTGACAGGAAATCCTGTGTATTTTTTAGATAGCTCGGATGTCTATTTGCTATAGGTTTCAGATGATAATCAATTAATTCCGAGATCGCATAAGATTCCGAATTACAATCTGATACAATTGGCCTCCCGGGTGGAGTTAAGTCATCCGTCCATGAAGAACGGTCCTTGTGGATCTTTGGTAGGATATAAAATTGTCTTGTTTGAGCACTGAGCTTAGCTGTTAAATATTTCAATTGTTTTTTGGTAATGTGACCTTCGTCGAGGAGAAATTTTAAGATCTTATTGAATTTTTCGATATTACTAGGCCAAATAAGTGATTCTATTTTCTTATAATGTTTAGTATTGCTGAGTTGTCTCATGGCTTCCTTTATATAATTATCCCGAGATAGAACAACTACCGACCCACCTTTGTCGGCTGGTTTAATTACTAATTTCTTATTTTTTCGAAGTTTCGTGAGGGCTCTCCGTTCACCAGCTGTTAAATTGTCTTTATCGGAGAGTATGTTCATGCTGAACACCTTTTTGATGAATCGTTTGCTAGCCTCAATAATTTCGGGATCTACTTCACTATCTGGAGGTGACCAACCAGATGATTCTGTAAAAGGAAGTTTCCGACCGCTGGAGTTTCTAAAGCGGTCGGCTAATTTCATTTGCCTAAGAAAATTACAGTTGTATGATGGTAAATTTGTTTGGTTATCAGTTTTAGGCTTTGGTGCTGGTACAAAAGTTAAACCGCGATCTAAAAGAGATTTCTCTTGGGTTGTTAGGTCATTGGTGCCAGACAGGTTAACCACATTAGTTCCTAATCCCACATCTGTTAGGCGGCTGTTACCTTTGCCTTTACTTAGTTTAAATTTAGGTGGTTCAACCAGTGATCGTACATAATATTGGCGGTTCTCGTGGTCCAATGGATTAAATCCTGCGCAACATCAAACTTCGCGTCATCAATTTTTGGTATCACGTTAACGTCCTTCACTTTCCGAATGGTTTCGTTGATGATGCTCAGGGTTCTCCTCTCAGCCTGAGGGAGTTTTTGCGAAAAGTTTAGTTCAGCGAAATAAATTTTTGCTGATCTAAACTTGACCCTGATATCGCTAAGCATATTCCGCAACTGCTTAACTACGAGATCAGAATTATCGTTTCGAGAATTCACGCCAATATTTAATAATATTTTTGGGGGACTGGACTGGCCCCTGTGCCCTTTAAACATAGAGCGCAGATGATTGAATTTGGCGCCGGGGTAACACTCCACCTGGATGTCCGGATGGGGATTTCGATCAATGCGTCCTAAATTTGAACTTCCAATCATAAGGATGTTTTTACAAACATCGGGGAGGCGCCAATTCCTTTTGTCAAAATTAACTCCGCTTTTATGCCGAAACTGGGAGAATTTAGAACCAAATGAGCGGCCCGAGTTGCGGCTCGGTGATTTGACTTTCTTTGAGTACGATATACCTGGTTGAACCACACTAGAGGCAGGAGAAGGGGGAGTGGAAACAGAAGCAGGAGAGGAAACAGAAGCAGGAGAGGAAACAGAAGGAGGAGTTCTAGTAAGAGCACTAGGAGAACCAGAGAAGAAAGGCTGAGGAGGAGTAGGAGGTAGAGGAGCAAGACGAGGCGAGACAGCGTTACTCAATTTGCGAGCATCTTCAGTCACAATATGGACCGGAGATGTTTGCAAATTGAGGCGCTTACTCTGAGAGAAAGAAGAAGTAGAAGGAAAAGAAGAGGGAGAAGTGCTTTGCCTTGATCTTTTCTTATTTTGCTTTTCGCATTGGGGTAGAGGGACAACACGGGCCGGAGTTTGCTTGCTCCCTCCCGTATTGTTCCTTACTCCAGACGCTGGGCGAAGTTCCGAAATGTAAGACTCATAGGCCGAAATCGTCTTATCTGTCAACTTATTTTTAAAGTTTTTTTGAGCCCAGATCAAGGCACGCGCCGAAGCGCTGTTGAAGTCTATTTTTTCGAGTCCAGGAGGTGGTCGCATAGCCAAAGTTATCTTAGACTTCAACTGGTTTAAATTTATCTTGTAATGCTCAACTAAAGCATTTAACGTTTGGTTGGCCCATCCCACACTAATCTGTCGAAAAACAGAAAAAATGTGTGGGGTGGGAAGAGCCGGCTTTAGAAAGCCACCTAACTCATCTACTTTCTTCTCCAACTGTTTCGGGAAATCCCGGTTGGCCAAATGCTGCTCTAAGAGCCCAATATGGTGCATACACTGAATCACCTGGAAAAGGGCCTTGACCAATCTAGAATAGGCCTGGAACGATTGTTCCTGGCCTCTTCCAGACTGGGCAACTCTCTTTCCCTGATGCTTCTGTCTTTTTTGAGCCATTTGAAGAATAGGTAGATGAATTTAAAATGAAGAAATGAAATAAATTAAAATGAAATCTAGATATTACCTATTAGAGAAGATACCTGGATTGGTTGTAGTCTTCAACAAAGGTAGAAAATAATCCGTCTGTCTCGACGCGTTTCGCTTGTTTTTGCTTCTTCAAGGAGACTTTGAGGAAAATGATTCCAACTTGAGGAGGACATGCCTGGTATATATCCATATGTGGGCTGGGGTGTTTTTCACAGCTCAGTACATCATTAAACTCGGTGACAAGCTGACAAATGTCACTCATCAAGATAATTCTTTTCAACCTGAGTGTCCAAAGTTTGTTTTCACAACTCAGTTTGTGTCGTCCAAACAAATTAGATGAAGCCCTATTGACTGGCTTTCACTGATTTTTAATCAGTCAGTGAGTGGTTTGCTTTACTGACCCCACGAAGCCCTATTGGTTGGCTTTGATTTAAGTATAACCAATCGGAGCGGTTTGCTTTACTGGCTTCAGAAGTGTGTGAAAATAATATGAAAAATGGTTTTATAAAATATATTGAGACTGGAGAAATAAATAAAAAATAACGCCAAAGATTATGATACCTCACGAATGTTACCAGTTGGAATGAATATCCCCCGACGGAGGTTTATGACGGAAAATATTTTACATAACGTAGAAATTGTGTGTTTTAGCTTCTGAACCTCTACATTGTGTGAAAGGTATGAAAAATTAAATATAAAATACAGTGAAAATAAATAAATAATGAAAAATTAAAAATTAAAAATAAAATACAGTGTAAATAAATAAATAAATAAATAAATAAATAAATAAATAAATAATTGATTTTATTCAGGAAATAAATAAACATGGTTGAAATTGGAACCTATTTTGATTTTGGGCATATATGAACTCTGGCACTCGCCTGTGTGTGTTTGAGGTTTAAAAAATCGCACTGGCACAGACATTTCCTACTGAAAGGTTTTTTTTCTTTTAATATGCCGCCGAAAAATTGTTTTCATTTACTGAACCCTGATGGGTTTCAAACATGACAAAAAATTACACAAAATTGATTTAAACTAAGTGATGAGCTTAGGAACTGGTTAAACTGACTGGCAATAATTGATGTTATTCATTGATGGGCTCTAATTTAGTCCTTACAAGGATGTTACGCAAGCTTTTGTTTTTCTTATAGGCGATGACAGGTCGAAGATTCAAAGGTTCATTTAATTTAGCATTGGTAAAATTGAATTCATCTTTTAACATTTTTGCTATTTCGATATTCATTCTGTTGTACGTTAAAGTGAAAGGAATGATGGACCTCCTTTCGCATTCGCCCTCTGATATGTTCATACCAAATGGCCAGAGGGTTTGAAGCGTATTGATCCAAAAAGCTTCACGTTTTTTTCTAAATTCATCCGTTTCTTCTAATGTGTCTTTAATTGGTGGTTGTTCAATAGGATGGATTTCGAAATCGTCCAAAGAATGGCCAGGAAGGTTAAAATGTTGTGCTACTGGGGCATCAGCATTATGTTTTATATCCTGTTTGTGTCTAGTAGCACGTTCTCGAAAAGGATTTTGACTTTGACCAACATACTGTTTCCTACATCGCTTACAAGTGATAAGGTAAATAATGTTTGGTGAATCACAATGGAGGGGGTTACGGATCTGATAATGATTTTTCGTTTGTTCGGAGGAAAATTCCTCTTTCTGATCAGGCATAAAAGTATGCAGTCTACAACGAGGCTTTTTGCAATTAAATACCGCGCCACTACCATTCTGCAACGGTCTGTTGTGTTCAATCTTCAGTGGTTCGAAATCGGTAGTTTCAGCTGGACTTTCGAGCTTTTTCAGGGTTTGGGATTTCAGGCTACGCAAGAGGCGCAGCGAGTACCCTCTCGATCTGAGGGCGCCAAATAGAGTAGAACAAGCCTCATTGAAATTTACCTTATCACTTGAATTGCGGTGGAAACGAATGAGTTGTGATTTGATGATACCTTTAAATGTATGTTGAGGATGAAATGATTTTGTGTGCAACAATTGATGTGAATCAGTTGGTTTAAAATACACTTTATAATCTAAATGACCGGACGCCTGAAATTGCTTGCCTTTATACATGGTCACATCGAGAAAATCAACAGAATTTTCACTGATAGTAGCTTTCAATTTAATATTTGGATCGTGATTGTTCAAAATTTCTAAAAAATCATCAAAATCTTCTTTTGAATGTTCCCAAATAATAAAAATGTCATCTAAATATCTGAGATATACGAGAGGATGCTTTGCACATTTGCTTAAGGCATTTTCCTCCCATTCCGCTACATAAATGCTTGCAAAATTGGGACTGAATCTTTTACCCATAGGACAACCCATTATTTGTAGAAAATATTCTCCATTGAATTGAAAGTCATTACCTTTTAAGCTCAGCTCTAAAAGATCCAAAATTTGTTCATCCGGGCGTTTCGCATCCGGATATTTTTCAAATGCATTTTTAACTGATTTAACACCTTTATCAATATCAATGTTCGTATACATACTGTCGATATCCAAAGTAGCCAGAATTGCATTTTTCGATATTTTTAATTTCGAAATTTTTGACAGGAAATCCTGTGTATTTTTTAGATAGCTCGGATGTCTATTTGCTATAGGTTTCAGATGATAATCAATTAATTCCGAGATCGCATAAGATTCCGAATTACAATCTGATACAATTGGCCTCCCGGGTGGAGTTAAGTCATCCGTCCATGAAGAACGGTCCTTGTGGATCTTTGGTAGGATATAAAATTGTCTTGTTTGAGCACTGAGCTTAGCTGTTAAATATTTCAATTGTTTTTTGGTAATGTGACCTTCGTCGAGGAGAAATTTTAAGATCTTATTGAATTTTTCGATATTACTAGGCCAAATAAGTGAATCTATTTTCTTATAATGTTTAGTATTGCTGAGTTGTCTCATGGCTTCCTTTATATAATTATCCCGAGATAGAACAACTACCGACCCACCTTTGTCGGCTGGTTTAATTACTAATTTCTTATTTTTTCGAAGTTTCGTGAGGGCTCTCCGTTCACCAGCTGTTAAATTGTCTTTATCGGAGAGTATGTTCATGCTGAACACCTTTTTGATGATTCGTTTGCTAGCCTCAATAATTTCGGGATCTACTTCACTATCTGGAGGTGACCAACCAGATGATTCTGTAAAAGGAAGTTTCCGACCGCTGGAGTTTCTAAAGCGGTCGGCTAATTTCATTTGCCTAAGAAAATTACAGTTGTATGATGGTAAATTTGTTTGGTTATCAGTTTTAGGCTTTGGTGCTGGTACAAAAGTTAAACCGCGATCTAAAAGAGATTTCTCTTGGGTTGTTAGGTCATTGGTGCCAGACAGGTTAACCACATTAGTTCCTAATCCCACATCTGTTAGGCGGCTGTTACCTTTGCCTTTACTTAGTTTAAATTTAGGTGGTTCAACCAGTGATCGTACATAATATTGGCGGTTCTCGTGGTCCAATGGATTAAATCCTGCGCAACATCAAACTTCACGTCATCAATTTTTGGTATCACGTTAACGTCCTTCACTTTCCGAATGGTTTCGTTGATGATGCTCAGGGTTCTCCTCTCAGCCTGAGGGAGTTTTTGCGAAAAGTTTAGTTCAGCGAAATAAATTTTTGCTGATCTAAACTTGACCCTGATATCGCTAAGCATATTCCGCAACTGCTTAACTACGAGATCAGAATTATCGTTTCGAGAATTCACGCCAATATTTAATAATATTTTTGGGGGACTGGACTGGCCCCTGTGCCCTTTAAACATAGAGCGCAGATGATTGAATTTGGCGCCGGGGTAACACTCCACCTGGATGTCCGGATGGGGATTTCGATCAATGCGTCCTAAATTTGAACTTCCAATCATAAGGATGTTTTTACAAACATCGGGGAGGCGCCAATTCCTTTTGTCAAAATTAACTCCGCTTTTATGCCGAAACTGGGAGAATTTAGAACCAAATGAGCGGCCCGAGTTGCGGCTCGGTGATTTGACTTTCTCTGAGTACGATATACCTGGTTGAACCACACTAGAGGCAGGAGAAGGGGGAGTGGAAACAGAAGCAGGAGAGGAAACAGAAGCAGGAGAGGAAACAGAAGGAGGAGTTCTAGTAAGAGCACTAGGAGAACCAGAGAAGAAAGGCTGAGGAGGAGTAGGAGGTAGAGGAGCAAGACGAGGCGAGACAGCGTTACTCAATTTGCGAGCATCTTCAGTCACAATATGGACCGGAGATGTTTGCAAATTGAGGCGCTTACTCTGAGAGAAAGAAGAAGTAGAAGGAAAAGAAGAGGGAGAAGTGCTTTGCCTTGATCTTTTCTTATTTTGCTTTTCGCATTGGGGTAGAGGGACAACACGGGCCGGAGTTTGCTTGCTCCCTCCCGTATTGTTCCTTACTCCAGACGCTGGGCGAAGTTCCGAAATGTAAGACTCATAGTTTTTGTAAACAGTGTTCTATGATGTATGGGGACTGTCGCGCGATGGGATATGGAGAGGTATGTGCAAACTGTCAGGAAATCCTCCGCCTACTTGAGACAATTGTTAAGTTTGAGGGGGAGATTGCTGAGCTGAAGGGAAAACTTGGTAGGGCGGGGCTGTCTGGAGTTACGCCTGTGAAAGTGGCTTTCCGAGAAGGATGGAAGGTTGTCGGTGGTTCCAAGAGGAAACATGGGGGTAGAACCTTTGATGTGAATGAGGTAGGTGATGAGGTGGGGACTGCTAGAAAAGTACGTAGGACAGATGAGGGGGGCCCAGGCCGGAGCAATGCTGTAAAGCGTTTGGCGTGGACTATCAAAAGTGGTAGGAAAGGGGGGCCAGAGAAGCAGGTAGATAGGGGTGTAAAGTCCAAAGGCAGTGGGGAGTGCAGCACCAGAAACAGATTTGATGTGCTCGATTCGGAAGAGACAGAGGAGGAGATGGAGGTAGTTGCAACAGATAGTAGCTTGGGGTCTAGGCCAGGAAAAAGGAGGAGGGATCCGGGGGAAGACCAGGGGAGTAGTCCAGGTAGCTCAGGGCCTGGAAAGAGACGGAGGGACAAGGATAGGAGTAATCCTAGGTCAAAGATACCGATACCGATATTGATTCCGAGTGGGGCTGTTGGAGAGGAAGAGGACGCTGTAAACAATAGGAGACTAGAGGAGATAAATAGGGCGAGGTCCAAAAGTAAGTTGGTGGTTGCGGGAAGTAGTATAGTTCGGGGGATCGACAAGGTTGTCTGTGGTCCGGACAGTAAAAATAGAACAGTTCTGTGCTTTCCGGGGGCTAAAGTGGAGGACCTGAGGGATAGAGTGGACGGTATTGTAGCTGGGTCGGGGCCTGATCCGGTAGTGGTATTACATGTGGGGTCCAATAACATCAGGGAGAGGAAATCAGTTCGTTTGGTGGACACATACAAGGACCTAATTAGTAAGCTACTTAGCAGGAATGCTCGGATCATCGTTTCAGGGGTGCTCCCCGTTATGGGTGGTGGGAATGAGAGGAACTCGCGGATTATGGCACTAAACGAGGAGCTGGGAGAGCACTGCAAAGACTTGGGAGTACATTTCATTGACCACTGGGATTCATTCTGGGGACAAGGAGAGTTGTATGGGCGAGACGGATTGCATTTAAGTAGGATGGGTACAGACCTGTTGGGCCAAAAAATCTTACAGGTGGCTGGGCCTTTTTTGGAGAAAAGGGGGGTAGGGGACCACAGCCGGTAACCCAGAGTGGCACAAATGCTGGGAACATAGGAAGAACAACAAACATGCACAATACAGGGACATACCAGGGTTATAATATTGTGCCAGTGATGACAAAAAAACAAAGATTCATTAAGTTTGGGTACTGCAACATCCAGGGTCTGCACAAGAAAGTAAGCGAAATATCAACAATGATGGACGAAGGAGACTTCGATATAATGGGTCTAAGTGAGACGTGGATACGACGGGATGAGCGGGTTGACCAGATGAAGGGTTGCGTGTGGATAGGAGCTGGGCGAACTGAGGGTCAGAAACGGGGTGGGGGTGTTGGCATCTACGCTAAAGAGGAATTACAGCCCTCATTGATTACAGATCTCACAGAAGCAAGGACTCAGATTCCAGTATCCAACGAAATAGTCTGGGCAAAAATCAAGTTAGGAAGCAGGAGTGTTGCCGTTGGTGTTGTATACTTAGCAGTGGAGGGAAGTAAGCCCGAGTGGAATGACTCAATATATACAACTCTTAGATCGAATATCACAGAGCTTGGGAGCAGAGGGTTCAGTATTGTCCTAATGGGGGACTTCAATGGGCACATCGGGGATAAGGAGGAGGGCATACAGGGAGGTGATAGGAAAATTAACACGAATGGGAGGAAGATGTTGGACCTATCAAAAGAGCTTGGTTTAAAGATCCTGAACAGGGATGCGAAATGTAAGGGTAAATGGACCTGGGAGAGGAACGATAAGAAAACAATAATTGATTATATACTCACTGACATTAGCGTATGGAGGGAGGTTATAGATGTAGAAATAGATGACGAGGGAAAAAATGACTTGGGTAGTGATCACAACCTGATAACAGTTAAGATTATGGGCAAAAAGACGAATAGAGACAGAAATACCTTTAAGGAAGTTTGGGGACTAAAACAAGGAGCCGACTGGAAGCAGTTTCGGGAAAAACTAAAACCAAATCTTGAATGTATACCTAGGGATGCAAATGTCCAGAGTATTTCAGATGGCATAGTAAATAGCCTAACAGAGGCAGGGAAGGAGTGTATAGGAAGGGTGAGGGTCCCAACGAGAGAGCTTGGATACATGGTTAACGAGGGACTGAAAAAGGCTATAAAAGAAAGGAAGGTAAAATGCGCTGCTTACAGAAGAAGTAGGAAGCTTAAAGGGGTGGATAACAATGACACGAGACTAATGAAAGGAGAATATGAACTGGCACGGAAAAAGGTGAATGAGATAAAGGATAATAATCGGAAGGAGCGCAATTGCAGTCTTGCCAGAACAATAAAGAAAACGGGGGGTTCGAGCTCAAACGTATTTTGGAACTGGGTAAATAAACGGGGGAAAAGTAGTGTGCAGAGTATCAAAGTGGATGGGGAAAGTACAGAAGATAAAGGCCGTATCGCTTCAGAGTTAGTCAAGCACTGGGAAAAGATAAACGATAGGCGATGGGGCAGTGGGTCCCCACCAAAAAGAAATACACTGGTGGAGGAGAACCTATCCAATCGTGTATGTAGCGAAATAACGGCAGAAGAAGTGCGGAACGTGGTCTCGAAATTAAAAAATGGTAAAGCGGGAGGGACTGATGAAATTCCGAACGAATTCCTCAAAAATGGAGGGGAGGCACTTATTGAAGTCCTGACAAACCTTTTCAACCTGGCTCTGCGAAAGCAAGAGGTCCCCAGAGAGTGGAGGGAAAGTAAGGTGTCGTTCATACACAAAAAGGGGGATAAGGAAGTTCTAGATAACTATAGGGGGATATCAGTTAGTAGTAACATCGGAAAAGTATTCTGTAAGGTCATATACGGTAGACTAGAGGAAGTTATAGAAGAGAAAGGTTTTTTAGGAGAAATTCAAAATGGTTTCAGGAAAGGACGAAGAGTCACTGATCACCTATTTACACTCACCCAACTGATAGAATCAACAAAGGCTGAAAAGAAAAAGATGTTTCTGGCATTTCTAGATGTGAAAAAAGCGTACGACCGAGTGTGGAGGGAAGGTATGTGGCGAAAGCTCGAGGGCATCGGACTGGGGGGTGACTTTGTGGGAATCATGAAAGCACTGTATACAGATGTGCAAAGCCAACTCAGTCTAGGGAGTATCACTACAAAACGAGTCCCTATGGATATAGGCCTCAAGCAGGGGTGTATCTTTTCACCGATTTTGTTTGCATTGTATGTTAAAGATTTAGGGGACGAACTAATTCAGAGTGCGGAGGGGGTAAATGTTGGAGACATAAAGATACCAGGCTTATTCTTTGCGGACGACATGGTGTTAATGTCTAGAACTGAACAGGGGCTAGAGAAACTGCTGGAAATTGTTGGTAGATATGGGAACACTTGGCGGCTCGAACTAAATGAAAATAAAAGCAAGGTAATACCCGTTGGACGCAAGGTAGATATGACGAAGAGATGGAGAGTGGGGGAGTTCTCAATCCCCGAAGGGGAAAGCAAACAAATCACTGTAGGAGAAACGGGAGAGTATGAGTATCTAGGGGTAAGCATAAATATAACGGGAAGAGGGGTGTACAGAAATTACTCAGCCAAACTGATTCTGAAGGGGAAAAGAATTCTGAACCAACTAAAACTTTTAGGGAAAAATAGTTTCAACAAGGTCTTTGTGGGGAAAACGCTGTGGGAGAGGGTGGGTTTACCAAGTATAACGTATGGCACGGACGTGATTCCATTAAACCAAACCGTTACTAAGAAGTTGGAAAATACTCAAAATGATGCCGGCAGATGGATAACAGGGTCGAGTAATGCTGCAGCTTTGGAAGCAGTAAGGGGGGAGCTTGGTTGGATGAAAATCAAGGACAGGGTAGATTTGGGAAAACTGTGTTACTTTAACTACTTGAGAAACCTGCCTGACAACCGGTGGTGCAAATTGATGCTCGATACCATTTGGAATTCTAATATAGAAACGGGGTGGTCAAAACATGTGAGGGAACTAATGGACAATTACTCTATAGAGGTCACTAACATAGAAGTAGGAATGAAAGAAGGCAAAAGGTTTGTCAAAGAGAGAGTCATGGAAGATTGCAATCGAAACTGGCGAGCAGGGGTTAGCGTGAAAAGATCACTGCAGGGGTTACAATATAAAGAAAAGCCAGCTTTTGAGAAGTACCTAGATGGCACCTTTGGAGGGTCACTGCTGTTCAAACTGAGATCAAGATCACTGGAGCTTCGGGGAAAAATTGGGAGAGATGGGGAAAAGGGATGCCAAATGTGCCACTCTGGAGTAGTGGAGACCCTGGAACATTTTCTCTTGGAATGCCCACAGTATATACCTCATAGAATAAAATTTACTGGGAGAATAATGCAGAAGTGGGGTGAAGAAACAAAGGATAGATGGCTGAAGGGGGACACGAGGGAGAGGGTAGGAATGCTTATTGAAGAAATTGAAAAAGAGGAAGTGAGGGACACTATTAAGCAGTTTATATCTGAATGCTGGGAGGAGAGGAGGGGAAGAGGGGGTGGGGTGCAGGGGGAATGATGGCCTTCTCTTATGAGGACCGCGACAAATCAGCGGCTGGCCAAAGAGTTATTATTATTATAGGCCGAAATCGTCTTATCTGTCAACTTATTTTTAAAGTTTTTTTGAGCCCAGATCAAGGCACGCGCCGAAGCGCTGTTGAAGTCTATTTTTTCGAGTCCAGGAGGTGGTCGCATAGCCAAAGTTATCTTAGACTTCAACTGGTTTAAATTTATCTTGTAATGCTCAACTAAAGCATTTAACGTTTGGTTGGCCCATCCCACACTAATCTGTCGAAAAACAGAAAAAATGTGTGGGGTGGGAAGAGCCGGCTTTAGAAAGCCACCTAACTCATCTACTTTCTTCTCCAACTGTTTCGGGAAATCCCGGTTGGCCAAATGCTGCTCTAAGAGCCGAATATGGTGCATACACTGAATCACCTGGAAAAGGGCCTTGACCAATCTAGAATAGGCCTGGAACGATTGTTCCTGGCCTCTTCCAGACTGGGCAACTCTCTTTCCCTGATGCTTCTGTCTTTTTTGAGCCATTTGAAGAATAGGTAGATGAATTTAAAATGAAGAAATGAAATAAATTAAAATGAAATCTAGATATTACCTATTAGAGAAGATACCTGGATTGGTTGTAGTCTTCAACAAAGGTAGAAAATAATCCGTCTGTCTCGACGCGTTTCGCTTGTTTTTGCTTCTTCAAGGAGACTTTGAGGAAAATGATTCCAACTTGAGGAGGACATGCCTGGTATATATCCATATGTGGGCTGGGGTGTTTTTCACAGCTCAGTACATCATTAAACTCGGTGACAAGCTGACAAATGTCACTCATCAAGATAATTCTTTTCAACCTGAGTGTCCAAAGTTTGTTTTCACAACTCAGTTTGTGTCGTCCAAACAAATTAGATGAAGCCCTATTGACTGGCTTTCACTGATTTTTAATCAGTCAGTGAGTGGTTTGCTTTACTGACCCCACGAAGCCCTATTGGTTGGCTTTGATTTAAGTATAACCAATCGGAGCGGTTTGCTTTACTGGCTTCAGAAGTGTGTGAAAATAATATGAAAAATGGTTTTATAAAATATATTGAGACTGGAGAAATAAATAAAAAATAACGCCAAAGATTATGATGCCTCACGAATGTTACCAGTTGGAATGAATATCCCCCGACGGAGGTTTATGACGGAAAATATTTTACATAACGTAGAAATTGTGTGTTTTAGCTTCTGAACCTCTACATTGTGTGAAAGGTATGAAAAATTAAATATAAAATACAGTGAAAATAAATAAATAATGAAAAATTAAAAATTAAAAATAAAATACAGTGTAAATAAATAAATAAATAAATAAATAAATAAATAAATAAATAAATAAATAAATAAATAAATAAATAATTGATTTTATTCAGGAAATAAATAAACATGGTTGAAATTGGAACCTATTTTGATTTTGGGCATATATGAACTCTGGCACTCGCATGTGTGTGTTTGAGGTTTAAAAAATCGCACTGGCACAGACATTTCCTACTGAAAGGTTTTTTTTCTTTTAATATGCCGCCGAAAAATTGTTTTCATTTACTGAACCCTGATGGTTTTCAAACATGACAAAAAATTACACAAAATTGATTTAAACTAAGTGATGAGCTTAGGAACTGGTTAAACTGACTGGCAATAATTGATGTTATTCATTGATGGGCTCTAATTTAGTCCTTACAAGGATGTTACGCAAGCTTTTGTTTTTCTTATAGGCGATGACAGGTCGAAGATTCAAAGGTTCATTTAATTTAGCATTGGTAAAATTGAATTCATCTTTTAACATTTTTGCTATTTCGATATTCATTCTGTTGTACGTTAAAGTGAAAGGAATGATGGACCTCCTTTCGCATTCGCCCTCTGATATGTTCATACCAAATGGCCAGAGGGTTTGAAGCGTATTGATCCAAAAAGCTTCACGTTTTTTTCTAAATTCATCCGTTTCTTCTAATGTGTCTTTAATTGGTGGTTGTTCAATAGGATGGATTTCGAAATCGTCCAAAGAATGGCCAGGAAGGTTAAAATGTTGTGCTACTGGGGCATCAGCATTATGTTTTATATCCTGTTTGTGTCTAGTAGCACGTTCTCGAAAAGGATTTTGACTTTGACCAACATACTGTTTCCTACATCGCTTACAAGTGATAAGGTAAATAATGTTTGGTGAATCACAATGGAGGGGGTTACGGATCTGATAATGATTTTTCGTTTGTTCGGAGGAAAATTCCTCTTTCTGATCAGGCATAAAAGTATGCAGTCTACATCGAGGCTTTTTGCAATTAAATACCGCGCCACTACCATTCTGCAACGGTCTGTTGTGTTCAATCTTCAGTGGTTCGAAATCGGTAGTTTCAGCTGGACTTTCGAGCTTTTTCAGGGTTTGGGATTTCAGGCTACGCAAGAGGCGCAGCGAGTACCCTCTCGATCTGAGGGCGCCAAATAGAGTAGAACAAGCCTCATTGAAATTTACCTTATCACTTGAATTGCGGTGGAAACGAATGAGTTGTGATTTGATGATACCTTTAAATGTATGTTGAGGATGAAATGATTTTGTGTGCAACAATTGATGTGAATCAGTTGGTTTAAAATACACTTTATAATCTAAATGACCGGACGCCTGAAATTGCTTGCCTTTATACATGGTCACATCGAGAAAATCAACAGAATTTTCACTGATAGTAGCTTTCAATTTAATATTTGGATCGTGATTGTTCAAAATTTCTAAAAAATCATCAAAATCTTCTTTTGAATGTTCCCAAATAATAAAAATGTCATCTAAATATCTGAGATATACGAGAGGATGCTTTGCACATTTGCTTAAGGCATTTTCCTCCCATTCCGCTACATAAATGCTTGCAAAATTGGGACTGAATCTTTTACCCATAGGACAACCCATTATTTGTAGAAAATATTCTCCATTGAATTGAAAGTCATTACCTTTTAAGCTCAGCTCTAAAAGATCCAAAATTTGTTCATCCGGGCGTTTCGCATCCGGATATTTTTCAAATGCATTTTTAACTGATTTAACACCTTTATCAATATCAATGTTCGTATACATACTGTCGATATCCAAAGTAGCCAGAATTGCATTTTTCGATATTTTTAATTTCGAAATTTTTGACAGGAAATCCTGTGTATTTTTTAGATAGCTCGGATGTCTATTTGCTATAGGTTTCAGATGATAATCAATTAATTCCGAGATCGCATAAGATTCCGAATTACAATCTGATACAATTGGCCTCCCGGGTGGAGTTAAGTCATCCGTCCATGAAGAACGGTCCTTGTGGATCTTTGGTAGGATATAAAATTGTCTTGTTTGAGCACTGAGCTTAGCTGTTAAATATTTCAATTGTTTTTTGGTAATGTGACCTTCGTCGAGGAGAAATTTTAAGATCTTATTGAATTTTTCGATATTACTAGGCCAAATAAGTGAATCTATTTTCTTATAATGTTTAGTATTGCTGAGTTGTCTCATGGCTTCCTTTATATAATTATCCCGAGATAGAACAACTACCGACCCACCTTTGTCGGCTGGTTTAATTACTAATTTCTTATTTTTTCGAAGTTTCGTGAGGGCTCTCCGTTCACCAGCTGTTAAATTGTCTTTATCGGAGAGTATGTTCATGCTGAACACCTTTTTGATGATTCGTTTGCTAGCCTCAATAATTTCGGGATCTACTTCACTATCTGGAGGTGACCAACCAGATGATTCTGTAAAAGGAAGTTTCCGACCGCTGGAGTTTCTAAAGCGGTCGGCTAATTTCATTTGCCTAAGAAAATTACAGTTGTATGATGGTAAATTTGTTTGGTTATCAGTTTTAGGCTTTGGTGCTGGTACAAAAGTTAAACCGCGATCTAAAAGAGATTTCTCTTGGGTTGTTAGGTCATTGGTGCCAGACAGGTTAACCACATTAGTTCCTAATCCCACATCTGTTAGGCGGCTGTTACCTTTGCCTTTACTTAGTTTAAATTTAGGTGGTTCAACCAGTGATCGTAAATAATATTGGCGGTTCTCGTGGTCCAATGGATTAAATCCTGCGCAACATCAAACTTCACGTCATCAATTTTTGGTATCACGTTAACGTCCTTCACTTTCCGAATGGTTTCGTTGATGATGCTCAGGGTTCTCCTCTCAGCCTGAGGGAGTTTTTGCGAAAAGTTTAGTTCAGCGAAATAAATTTTTGCTGATCTAAACTTGACCCTGATATCGCTAAGCATATTCCGCAACTGCTTAACTACGAGATCAGAATTATCGTTTCGAGAATTCACGCCAATATTTAATAATATTTTTTGGGGACTGGACTGGCCCCTGTGCCCTTTAAACATAGAGCGCAGATGATTGAATTTGGCGCCGGGGTAACACTCCACCTGGATGTCCGGATGGGGATTTCGATCAATGCGTCCTAAATTTGAACTTCCAATCATAAGGATGTTTTTACAATCATCGGGGAGGCGCCAATTCCTTTTGTCAAAATTAACTCCGCTTTTATGCCGAAACTGGGAGAATTTAGAACCAAATGAGCGGCCCGAGTTGCGGCTCGGTGATTTGACTTTCTCTGAGTACGATATACCTGGTTGAACCACACTAGAGGCAGGAGAAGGGGGAGTGGAAACAGAAGCAGGAGAGGAAACAGAAGCAGGAGAGGAAACAGAAGGAGGAGTTCTAGTAAGAGCACTAGGAGAACCAGAGAAGAAAGGCTGAGGAGGAGTAGGAGGTAGAGGAGCAAGACGAGGCGAGACAGCGTTACTCAATTTGCGAGCATCTTCAGTCACAATATGGACCGGAGATGTTTGCAAATTGAGGCGCTTACTCTGAGAGAAAGAAGAAGTAGAAAGAAAAGAAGAGGGAGAAGTGCTTTGCCTTGATCTTTTCTTATTTTGCTTTTCGCGTTGGGGTAGAGGGACAACACGGGCCGGAGTTTGCTTGCTCCCTCCCGTATTGTTCCTTACTCCAGACGCTGGGCGAAGTTCCGAAATGTAAGACTCATAGGCCGAAATCGTCTTATCTGTCAACTTATTTTTAAAGTTTTTTTGAGAACAGATCAAGGCACGCGCCGAAGCGCTGTTGAAGTCTATTTTTTCGAGTCCAGGAGGTGGTCGCATAGCCAAAGTTATCTTAGACTTCAACTGGTTTAAATTTATCTTGTAATGCTCAACTAAAGCATTTAACGTTTGGTTGGCCCATCCCACACTAATCTGTCGAAAAACAGAAAAAATGTGTGGGGTGGGAAGAGCCGGCTTTAGAAAGCCACCTAACTCATCTACTTTCTTCTCCAACTGTTTCGGGAAATCCCGGTTGGCCAAATGCTGCTCTAAGAGCCCAATATGGTGCATACACTGAATCACCTGGAAAAGGGCCTTGACCAATCTAGAATAGGCCTGGAACGATTGTTCCTGGCCTCTTCCAGACTGGGCAACTCTCTTTCCCTGATGCTTCTGTCTTTTTTGAGCCATTTGAAGAATAGGTAGATGAATTTAAAATGAAGAAATGAAATAAATTAAAATGAAATCTAGATATTACCTATTAGAGAAGATACCTGGATTGGTTGTAGTCTTCAACAAAGGTAGAAAATAATCCGTCTGTCTCGACGCGTTTCGCTTGTTTTTGCTTCTTCAAGGAGACTTTGAGGAAAATGATTCCAACTTGAGGAGGACATGCCTGGTATATATCCATATGTGGGCTGGGGTGTTTTTCACAGCTCAGTACATCATTAAACTCGGTGACAAGCTGACAAATGTCACTCATCAAGATAATTCTTTTCAACCTGAGTGTCCAAAGTTTGTTTTCACAACTCAGTTTGTGTCGTCCAAACAAATTAGATGAAGCCCTATTGACTGGCTTTCACTGATTTTTAATCAGTCAGTGAGTGGTTTGCTTTACTGACCCCACGAAGCCCTATTGGTTGGCTTTGATTTAAGTATAACCAATCGGAGCGGTTTGCTTTACTGGCTTCAGAAGTGTGTGAAAATAATATGAAAAATGGTTTTATAAAATATATTGAGACTGGAGAAATAAATAAAAAATAACGCCAAAGATTATGATGCCTCACGAATGTTACCAGTTGGAATGAATATCCCCCGACGGAGGTTTATGACGGAAAATATTTTACATAACGTAGAAATTGTGTGTTTTAGCTTCTGAACCTCTACATTGTGTGAAAGGTATGAAAAATTAAATATAAAATACAGTGAAAATAAATAAATAATGAAAAATTAAAAATTAAAAATAAAATACAGTGTAAATAGATAAATAAATAAATAAATAAATAAATAAATAAATAAATAATTGATTTTATTCAGGAAATAAATAAACATGGTTGAAATTGGAACCTATTTTGATTTTGGGCATATATGAACTCTGGCACTCGCCTGTGTGTGTTTGAGGTTTAAAAAATCGCACTGGCACAGACATTTCCTACTGAAAGGTTTTTTTTCTTTTAATATGCCGCCGAAAAATTGTTTTCATTTACTGAACCCTGATGGGTTTCAAACATGACAAAAAATTACACAAAATTGATTTAAACTAAGTGATGAGCTTAGGAACTGGTTAAACTGACTGGCAATAATTGATGTTATTCATTGATGGGCTCTAATTTAGTCCTTACAAGGATGTTACGCAAGCTTTTGTTTTTCTTATAGGCGATGACAGGTCGAAGATTCAAAGGTTCATTTAATTTAGCATTGGTAAAATTGAATTCATCTTTTAACATTTTTGCTATTTCGATATTCTGTGTGTGTGTGTGTGTGTGTGTGTGTGTGTGTGTGTGTTGGTGACATATTTCACCAATAACTCCGTTGGTGCAATATGTTCCCAAAACATAAAAAAATATAATTCTTAATAATTCTTAATAATTCAAATCGCGGGTAACTTTGGGTAAAGTGATTTGTTAATTAAATCGCACTGATATTAATTTCTAGTATAGAGAGTGTGATCTGTATTGGATGTTGTTTGAAAATACTTTGATATCACAGACACAGCTAATATTGAAAACTAAGAGTTTATGTTGTACAAAATACAATAAATCTTCTATTTACAAGTGCATAGTCATTTAACATACTAAATTTTCATTTAAGTTATTAAGTGACTACTCAGTTGTAAATGTCACATTCCTAAAAGGTCATTCCACTCAAAAGAGAGTAGAGTCTTGTCTTATATTCGCCAGAACTCCAATAGATTTGTTGTCAAAATTCAGTCAATACAAAACTAACAAGATTTCGTGTGAACTTCTTGTCTTATGTGGACAACTTGTGCAAAATGATCGAGCGATTAAACCTGTTGTACCTATCACCTTATCAGCATTCCCTTTTGCGTTTCATCATAAATTATGAAATCTTAAACTGTTTCACAAACAAGTTCAGGTTAGTCCCACTCAGTACAGTCGCCGTGGACTGGTGTTATTCTACGCGTGGAAAGTGATATCAGATAATTTGATAATGAGACGCTGGGGAACACTGCGCGAATTGTAATAATAAATGTATGCGGCGTTGCCTGTATGACCTCCAATGTATGTTGTTACGTTGATGCGTCGCAGTTCTGCAGGTAAATAGTGGGAATATCAAGGGCCCCAGAAACATCCGAGGTCAAGGGGGCAGGGGTATCAAAAGGGCACTTGTTGCTGGGTATGAATTAAGACCGGGAATTTACAGCGCATCATAAATTGTTGCACTCAAGGGACGATACGAAGGTTTAGAATCCACCTCGCTGACTCTATTGCTTCTTTATTAGATAACTATCGACAGCCCTCCGTCATTACACCTGATAACTTTTCCCATCTCATTCCCTGTGGCACACGTGAAATACCTTAGACACGAACAATTTCGCAATTACAGTTGTTGGGAAGTGAAGTCTTTTCCACTAGTGCACATCTGATAAAAAAAGGCCATGCGCTTCCCCCCTGGCCCCAAACCCCGGGCAAGAGGGACAGCTGCCCCATATCTTTTGGCGCCCTTTGGAGAAATTGTGTTTAGGCTCCATTGGATTTCAAACATAATATACAAATATAAAAATGTGATTTAAACTAAATGTTGAGCTTACGAGCTGGTAAAACAGACTGGCAACAAATGATGTTATTCATTGATGGGCTCAAGTTTAGTCCTTAGGTGGATATTACACAAGCTTTTGATTTCTGATGAAGGATGAGAGATAGAAGAATCAAAGATTATTTTAATTTAGAGTTGGTTAAATTGCATTCATCTTTTACTATTTCTGATTCTTTAAAATTCATTCTGATGTATATTAAAGTGAAATGAATGATGTACCTCCTTTTTGCATTATTTCTCTGACCTGTTCACACCAAAGGGCAAGTTTTTTTTTTTTGCTAAATGCATCGGTTTCGTACGATGTATCTTAAAAATTGGTGGTTGTTCAATTGTATGGAATTCAATTGAGACCCTGTGAGGCGTCGAGATTCGATTTGATTTCGAATCGTATGTTTATATTCGCTTCGAATCGAAATCGACTTCCCGATTCGTTTCCTTTCGAATCTTTGCACGAGAATATAGCATCGGTATCAGTCACCTTCGTCCGCTCACAAAGGGTATAGTTCCGATGAAAATAGTACATGAACAATGTAAAAAATAAAACTACGTGTAATTTCTGCCGTGTTCACAAATTTAGAGCATCTGTGCCCATGTTGTCTCCCATGTTAATTCCAGTATCACTAGTCACTACCATGGTTGCAAGAAAATGTAGAGATTCCAACCAATGTCGACGATGAAGTATAATCCTTACGGGGTAATATTCCAACTACATCATCAAGGCATGCCTTCGACGAAGGCATGCCTTGGTGATGTAGCTGGAATATTTTATCAGGCGGGATTTGAGCCATCATAGTCGGAACAAATCAGGTTATCAGTCCTTCCCTATTACCTCTTCCCCAGTCGGTCATCTTCAAGATACCCCTGATTTCATTCGAGGTTCGGCTCGATTTTGAAATAGTGCTGAGAATGGCCAGGTAGGTTCAATAAAATGTTGTGTTACTGGGATGCAAGAACTGTGTTTTATATCGAGATTGTAATCAAGTTTATTATTTCGATGTTTTGTGAGAGTTCTCCGTTCACCGGCTGTTCAATTGTTTTGTTTGTTTTTTTCATAGTTTAGTTCTGCAAAATACATTGTTGCATTTCTAAACTTCGCTCGAATATCTGCAACTATATTTAACCCTTCTTTGAATATGGTGATATATTCCATGTCAGTCCAATGGCAGCAATTAGGAGCGTCCCTATTCATTACCTGGGGCAGGCCAATTAATATTTTTCAACGTACAGTATTGGGCCCGCGTGTTGAAAATATCGATTGGTATTCCCCACACATTAACTTAATAGGCATCTTATAACTTATGAAGAATCATGTTCCGGGTCGGAAAAACGGCCCATCGGGTTCGAAATGTTAACTACGAGATCAGGATTATCCTTTCCTTAATTTACGACAATTTTTTTACAATATTTTGGGGGTCTGAACTTCTTCCCGTGTCCTTTAAACATAGTGCAAAAGCGGTTGAAGTTAGCGCACGGGTAATACCACGCCTTGATGTCCAGGTGGGGGGTCTCGTTCAATGCATTCTCAATTTGAGTTTCTGTTCATAAGGATACTCTTACAAATATCGAAGAGTGTGCGTAGGTCTCGTTGTGTTTTGAAGGACAGAATTGTGTTTTGGCTGAATTTCGAATGTTGGTTTCTGATCCCACACCAGGAATCAAACCCTCGGCAATTCCACCCGCTCATCAAGAGTCCAACAACAAAACAACTAGCCAATTGTTTTCATACGGCCAAAAACGATCGCCTGAATCTTGTATATTAACTGCAGTTCTTATGAATACTCTGGGAGCGCGGTGGCTCAGCAGGTAGAGGTTCAGGCTGCAAGCCGAGAGGTCTTCGGTTCGAATCCCGCCTGCGGCAACCGCGTTGTGTCCTTGGGCAAGGCACTTCATCTCCATTGCCCGCGTGGGGGCACGGTGGCGTTGTGTACTAAGGCGTTCTGCACGTCGATAGTGCACTTGTCTTCAACCAATGCTAACCCTGCTTGTGTGGAGTTAGTATGTTGGGAAGCTGACAGTTGCTCGCCGTTGCTCGGTGGTTCTCTCCGGGTACTCCGGCTTCCTCCACCCGTAAAACTGTCACGGTCATGCTTAGCCATTGTGCATAAATATGTGACCTTAAACACCATTAAATTAAATAAATAAATAAATATGAATACTCTATTTGCGTTCGTCGCGGCAGTTGCGTGGAATTGTGAAACGCACTGAGATTAGCACGAGGAAAGTGCTCTGGTTGGACAGACAAAGACTGGCACGGACCGGTATGTATATATATATATACAATCATGTTTTGGGGAGGGGGCGCGGTGGCTCAGTTAGTAGAGGTGTGGGCTGCAAGCCGAGAGGTCCTCGGTTCGAATCCCACCTGCGGCAACCGCGTTGTGTCCTTGGGCAAGACACTTCACCCCAATTGCCTACATGGGGGCACGGTGACGCTGTGTACTGAGGCGTACTGCACGTCGATGGTGCGCATGTCTTCAACCAATCTAACCCTGCCTGTGCTGCGGTGCCGAGTTCAGAGTTACGATGTTGGAGAGCTGACAGCTGCTCGTCGTTAGTCGGTGGTTCTCTCCGGGTACTCCGGCTTCCTCCACCCGTAAAACTGTCACGGCCACGATTAGCCATTGTGCATAAGTATGTGACCTTAAACACCAATAAATAAATAGATAAATAAATAAATATGTTTTGGGGAACTGGGAATGATCTCATCCGATTCTCCGTCGGGAATCGAAACACGGGCACCTATGTCTGGTAATCAGCGGTCGAACACCTAAATCACTAGACAACTGTACACCTTCACAAAAGGTTAACAGGCTTGGAGATTTGATATTGATAACAACGACCTCGTGGTTTGCAGCCAGTTTAATAAGATATAGTTACTTGGATAATTATAACAGTAAAAAATCTCTAGTATCATAAAGTGTAGAACATCAGTAAAATTAAGAAAAACTAATTTAGACGAAAATAATTTTGAGAATAAGTGGTAGAGCATGACGAACTTGTCCATCCAGGTGATAATCTCAATCATTCCAGGTTTATATCGGGTTTGGGGTTATATATTACATAACGAGAGACCGCGATGGCACAAGTGTCATATCGATTAAACCATTCACACACGCGTGTCGTTCTGTGTTTATTACACGCCTTCACGTCAGAAGAAACAATTATTAGAAGGACACTCAACAGTTCATTTGACAACTATCAACAAAACAAACACATTTTATCGCCAACAAAATTTGCGTGGGGAACTCGTGTTACTCTTTCGTTCCCTGAGTTCCAATGTGTTCTATGTGCCTACTGGCACATAGAACACATTGGAACTCATGGGACGATTTTTTAGCTGTCGCTAGCGATTCAAATTGTAATTGCGGTGCACGATTTGTGGAAAATTCCAGTGAAATTTCTCTTCTTTATAAAAATAATCCGTTAACGATTGCCGGTCATAATGTGCGGAACAGATTTCATTTTCCGCGTGGTTTAGTGTTGCTATAGATGGGGATTACATAGAACAAGCGTGTGATAAAATTGTATTCATCCTTCATTTTTCCTGACCTTGGCTGACTACATTTAGCCAGAAAGGAACATCGTGTAGTTTTGTGCTCGTTTCGTTGCGTTCAGTTAATGAGAAGCGTCTATTATTATCCCCGCGTAGTGATGGTGAGGGATGGTGAAATCTAACCCGAATGAAAAGATATTTGACCCATCCACGAGGCTTGCCGTGTGTCTGGGTCACATAACTTTTCCCGAAAGTGAGATTGTCCCACCCCACCACCACTACACCAATCGAAGATGATTTTCCTCCAAAGGCACTCTGCATTACGTTATCGAAATCAAAATACCGCTCATGCAGGGAAAGTTAACTGTGTTACCGATTGATCGTAGAGTGTAATAAATTGTATATTCGGAAATCGCGCATCAAAAAGTTAGAAAGGTCTAACCCGAGTTAGGCCACAACAGCGGTGGATTAACAGACTAATGTGAGTTGAAACAGGTGGCATTCTGGTGACGTCACATTTGACATTAATGACTTCGATGACGTCATGTGGCGCTTTGTGGAGGAAAATCGGACTTGAGTGGGTGGGGCGGGGTGGGTATTGTGGAAGCTGTTTCAGCTGAAATGAATCGGGACGTCATGTTTGTTTACAAAACGAAGGCAGACGATGACGAAGTAGTCCGGCGAACGTAGAAAGTGAGGATGGTCTTGTTAGATAGGTAAGATAGCTCCCTCTCTCTCTCTCTCTCTCTCTCTCTCTCTCTCTCTCTCTCTCTCTCTCTCCTAGGTATCTCACTCGGAACATACCTAGAAAGTATGAGATGGGAGAAGAAACAAATTGCCGTGTTTCTGCTAAAACATGGATTAGACGTTGCCCCCCCCCCCCACCCCACCCGCACACACACACGCAGACACACACTCACTCCACACAGCACCACCACCTCCACCGCCCCCACCACATGACACGCGCCTCACATTCGTTCCACTTAATACCAACAGAATGCAATGATTCTAAAATGTCATGAACCAGTTTTCGAATTTAACGAACTAGTCATGTCAAATTTGTCTCATCACAAAACCACATTTACTTCTTCTTTATGAGGCTGAACCATGTTTTCCCCTAAACACAAACGCTATAAATGCTTCGTAATAGTGATATCTGCGCACTCTCTCTGAAGCGATTGTATGGCAATTTATCTTAGTGATGTTGCTTCAAACCCTGATTAAAATAAACCTTTAATGGAGACCGATTGATAGAGATTCTGTACTAAATCACGTGATTCAATTTTGAAGGAATTTTATTTCAAGACAATGAAAGTGTGTAACGCCCAGTTTAGGAGGTCGCATTTTGGACGGATCTAATCTAATATTTGGTTCTATGTGAATTATATGCGACGATTGATTGTCTGAGTCAAATCAATCTTTCAGTCGCATTTCAAAGGAATCTTCGTCTGAGAGCGACGCATTTAATGCATCTATTAGATTCGATGCGTCGTTTGATTCTGACACTAGAACAAGAGACGGATCTAATGTTCCGCCGATGTTCGGTTATGTTTGGATATTATGGTTGGTATACCGGTTATTGTTAACCCTTTGAACTCCAGAGGCCTTTTTTCCGGCCCAGTAACATGATACTTCATAATTTCATTAAGTAGGTTGACTTTTTGAGTGAAGGTGTGGTGTAGACCAGGCTGCACGTTGAAAATATGAATTGGTCTACCCCCATATAAAGAATATGGACTCTTCCCGTTGCTGTCATTGAACTAATATGGAAGATGCCACTAGCGTTCAAAGGGTTAATTAGGGGGGTCCTAATTACAATTCAGTCATATTGGTTGTGTTAGAAATGTCCAAAGCGTGCCCAGGAAGGAAAGAGTTAACAGTTTGGTCGACGATAATGTCTGCCTCTGAATCATCGTTTATTTCGTGCGACTGGGGACACATGTAATAAATTTGATTAGATTCGTCCAAAAAGCGTCCGACTGAACTGGGGGTTATTGTCTGAAAATGAAACTAATCTGTGTTGTTAAAATGTTCGTTCTAGGGGTGTGAAAGAATTGAGTTTCAATAGTATTTGTTGTGTAAGTATAATCCCAACAGACAGAGAATCATCGATGAGATCTGTGCTGAAATGCTACCTGCAAAGATAAAAAAGTATCTTAATTTACACATTTGCTCAATTCTTTCGACAAAATAGTACTTCATTGATCCAATGGTCAGAATCTCTTTATCTGGACTTGCTTTGTACCAGTTTATTGGAATGTGTCTATCAGCACTCTCCAATAAATTATAACAAGCTCAATCCGTATATGCAAATGACGAGCAAAAAATTTTTCTTTCGAACTGAATATGAATCTGTGCCAGCACTTTACTATACTTATCCTAAAGTTATCCCTTTGGATCCTGATGGTATATTTCATGCCAACCCAGCCAACAACTCGTAGAGTCTGTATTCATCACTTGGGGGAAGACCATTCAATATTTTCAATGTGCCGCCTTGCGGCTGCGCGTTGAAAATCTTGATTTGTCTACCACACGAATTCACTGTGCAACAAACTAGTTTATGAAAAGCGGACTTTCGTTTCGAAGGGTTAATACCGAGGTTTATACATCATGTAGTTTCAAATTAAATTGAAAACATTAATCAGTTTTCATATTATATTTACCATCCTGAAGCTTGATCTTACACTGAATGTACCCCCTCCCACCGCCCAATTAACCTCATTTTTTCCGAAGCAGAGCTTGTGACTTATTATTGAAACAAGCTCATCGAATAATAACTGTCAGGTTATAGAATGAAAACAAGTCATGTTTTCCCAATTCAGAAAAAGGATATTTGTATTTTATTCTCGAACTTATTGTTTAAATCGTTTAACAGTAGTAGGGAAACATGTGTTTCATGGCGCTGTTTTTTGTAGGAACCGGAGAGGACCCCGAATGGGTGTATGTCCTTTTCCCCATGGTAACCTTGACATCTTGCAACCCTCGCTACTGGACAATAGTTAATCTTCTAGTGGCATCCCACTTTCAGCACTTCCTACCTAACAGGCGACTGGGCTTCGGCACCTCTTTCCAATCGTATGAGGGGTTGAGGGTTAGTAAAAAAAATACTTTATTCAGGTCAAATCCCTAGTCCCTCATATATTTTTTTGATGGAAAGGACAATCGTTTGTTAAGCGGGGATGCTGAAAGTGGGGTGGCACATAACTCTCATTCGGCAACCCATTCTTTACTACAGCTTTGTTTTGGACACCCCTCTCCATCACACAACACATTCTGAGCACAACACACGAAGTATACGCTCATATTTCAATGCAAGTGAATTTGTCATTAAACACCACTCATTTGAAGAGTTTCCACCCACATAATACGTCTCGAATTGTGTAAAGGGCATGAAAGTTACAAATTTCAATCAATAGATTACAGTTTCGATCCGGGTATTTATTGGTGGAAATTGTGCTAGTAATTCCTAAGTCTTTTGACGTGTACAAACATCAGTCCATGTGTGTTCAAAGTTTAGTGAGAATGAACCCTTACGTATTGAAGATGTTGGGAGCGAGGTGCCCATTGTTTATAGCACTGGGATTTGTACCGAGAGGTTCGATCCTGACCCGCGTCATCTAGGCTGTGTCCGTGGGTAAGACATTTAATCTCAACATATGTATACATCACATATTATTTTTACTCGATTGGAAGGTTAACTTCGCGCTTGTTTTAGAAGTACACCACCCTCCGTGTCCACAAAAATTGCTATTCAATTTTTTTATTATTTTTTCTCAACTTTACCACCAAAACATAGCGAATGTCAAGTCGTTGAAATGAAATAGTTAAGTTTGTTTCAATAAGGAGTTATCGTATGTTTTTCCAAAACTACTTCTTCTAGTTATTCATTTATCAGAGAACGTGGCAACCCTTACGTATTTCCAGTTCCTTATTCGACTTTCGTTATCAACCATATTTTGTCAAGTTTCGCTTTCTGTTAATTTCAAGTAAAAGGTCAAGGTCGCGTAGAATGGTGCAATAGTAAATTTAGTAGCCCTTAGAATGGGATTGGAGAGTGTGTATCCCCTGTCTCATTCGAACAGAAAAATTTAAAAACAAATTACTTTTTAAATGAATGTACACGACCGTACAAATATTTTAGCAATGTGGCGAAGGTGGAAAAATAACGCCAAAGATTATGATGCCTCACGAATGTTACCAGTTGGAATGAATATCCCCCGACGGAGGTTTATGACGGAAAATATTTTACATAACGTAGAAATTGTGTGTTTTAGCTTCTGAACCTCTACATTGTGTGAAAGGTATGAAAAATTAAATATAAAATACAGTGAAAATAAATAAATAATGAAAAATTAAAAATTAAAAATAAAATACAGTGTAAATAAATAAATAAATAAATAAATAAATAAATAAATAAATAAATAAATAAATAAATAAATAAATAAATAAATAAATAAATAATTGATTTTATTCAGGAAATAAATAAACATGGTTGAAATTGGAACCTATTTTGATTTTGGGCATATATGAACTCTGGCACTCGCCTGTGTGTGTTTGAGGTTTAAAAAATCGCACTGGCACAGACATTTCCTACTGAAAGGTTTTTTTTCTTTTAATATGCCGCCGAAAAATTGTTTTCATTTACTGAACCCTGATGGTTTTCAAACATGACAAAAAATTACACAAAATTGATTTAAACTAAGTGATGAGCTTAGGAACTGGTTAAACTGACTGGCAATAATTGATGTTATTCATTGATGGGCTCTAATTTAGTCCTTAAAAGGATGTTACGCAAGCTTTTGTTTTTCTTATAGGCGATGACAGGTCGAAGATTCAAAGGTTCATTTAATTTAGCATTGGTAAAATTGAATTCATCTTTTAACATTTTTGCTATTTCGATATTCATTCTGTTGTACGTTAAAGTGAAAGGAATGATGGACCTCCTTTCGCATTCGCCCTCTGATATGTTCATACCAAATGGCCAGAGGGTTTGAAGCGTATTGATCCAAAAAGCTTCACGTTTTTTTCTAAATTCATCCGTTTCTTCTAATGTGTCTTTAATTGGTGGTTGTTCAATAGGATGGATTTCGAAATCGTCCAAAGAATGGCCAGGAAGGTTAAAATGTTGTGCTACTGGGGCATCAGCATTATGTTTTATATCCTGTTTGTGTCTAGTAGCACGTTCTCGAAAAGGATTTTGACTTTGACCAACATACTGTTTCCTACATCGCTTACAAGTGATAAGGTAAATAATGTTTGGTGAATCACAATGGAGGGGGTTACGGATCTGATAATGATTTTTCGTTTGTTCGGAGGAAAATTCCTCTTTCTGATCAGGCATAAAAGTATGCAGTCTACATCGAGGCTTTTTGCAATTAAATACCGCGCCACTACCATTCTGCAACGGTCTGTTGTGTTCAATCTTCAGTGGTTCGAAATCGGTAGTTTCAGCTGGACTTTCGAGCTTTTTCAGGGTTTGGGATTTCAGGCTACGCAAGAGGCGCAGCGAGTACCCTCTCGATCTGAGGGCGCCAAATAGAGTAGAACAAGCCTCATTGAAATTTACCTTATCACTTGAATTGCGGTGGAAACGAATGAGTTGTGATTTGATGATACCTTTAAATGTATGTTGAGGATGAAATGATTTTGTGTGCAACAATTGATGTGAATCAGTTGGTTTAAAATACACTTTATAATCTAAATGACCGGACGCCTGAAATTGCTTGCCTTTATACATGGTCACATCGAGAAAATCAACAGAATTTTCACTGATAGTAGCTTTCAATTTAATATTTGGATCGTGATTGTTCAAAATTTCTAAAAAATCATCAAAATCTTCTTTTGAATGTTCCCAAATAATAAAAATGTCATCTAAATATCTGAGATATACGAGAGGATGCTTTGCACATTTGCTTAAGGCATTTTCCTCCCATTCCGCTACATAAATGCTTGCAAAATTGGGACTGAATCTTTTACCCATAGGACAACCCATTATTTGTAGAAAATATTCTCCATTGAATTGAAAGTCATTACCTTTTAAGCTCAGCTCTAAAAGATCCAAAATTTGTTCATCCGGGCGTTTCGCATCCGGATATTTTTCAAATGCATTTTTAACTGATTTAACACCTTTATCAATATCAATGTTCGTATACATACTGTCGATATCCAAAGTAGCCAGAATTGCATTTTTCGATATTTTTAATTTCGAAATTTTTGACAGGAAATCCTGTGTATTTTTTAGATAGCTCGGATGTCTATTTGCTATAGGTTTCAGATGATAATCAATTAATTCCGAGATCGCATAAGATTCCGAATTACAATCTGATACAATTGGCCTCCCGGGTGGAGTTAAGTCATCCGTCCATGAAGAACGGTCCTTGTGGATCTTTGGTAGGATATAAAATTGTCTTGTTTGAGCACTGAGCTTAGCTGTTAAATATTTCAATTGTTTTTTGGTAATGTGACCTTCGTCGAGGAGAAATTTTAAGATCTTATTGAATTTTTCGATATTACTAGGCCAAATAAGTGAATCTATTTTCTTATAATGTTTAGTATTGCTGAGTTGTCTCATGGCTTCCTTTATATAATTATCCCGAGATAGAACAACTACCGACCCACCTTTGTCGGCTGGTTTAATTACTAATTTCTTATTTTTTCGAAGTTTCGTGAGGGCTCTCCGTTCACCAGCTGTTAAATTGTCTTTATCGGAGAGTATGTTCATGCTGAACACCTTTTTGATGATTCGTTTGCTAGCCTCAATAATTTCGGGATCTACTTCACTATCTGGAGGTGACCAACCAGATGATTCTGTAAAAGGAAGTTTCCGACCGCTGGAGTTTCTAAAGCGGTCGGCTAATTTCATTTGCCTAAGAAAATTACAGTTGTATGATGGTAAATTTGTTTGGTTATCAGTTTTAGGCTTTGGTGCTGGTACAAAAGTTAAACCGCGATCTAAAAGAGATTTCTCTTGGGTTGTTAGGTCATTGGTGCCAGACAGGTTAACCACATTAGTTCCTAATCCCACATCTGTTAGGCGGCTGTTACCTTTGCCTTTACTTAGTTTAAATTTAGGTGGTTCAACCAGTGATCGTAAATAATATTGGCGGTTCTCGTGGTCCAATGGATTAAATCCTGCGCAACATCAAACTTCACGTCATCAATTTTTGGTATCACGTTAACGTCCTTCACTTTCCGAATGGTTTCGTTGATGATGCTCAGGGTTCTCCTCTCAGCCTGAGGGAGTTTTTGCGAAAAGTTTAGTTCAGCGAAATAAATTTTTGCTGATCTAAACTTGACCCTGATATCGCTAAGCATATTCCGCAACTGCTTAACTACGAGATCAGAATTATCGTTTCGAGAATTCACGCCAATATTTAATAATATTTTTTGGGGACTGGACTGGCCCCTGTGCCCTTTAAACATAGAGCGCAGATGATTGAATTTGGCGCCGGGGTAACACTCCACCTGGATGTCCGGATGGGGATTTCGATCAATGCGTCCTAAATTTGAACTTCCAATCATAAGGATGTTTTTACAATCATCGGGGAGGCGCCAATTCCTTTTGTCAAAATTAACTCCGCTTTTATGCCGAAACTGGGAGAATTTAGAACCAAATGAGCGGCCCGAGTTGCGGCTCGGTGATTTGACTTTCTCTGAGTACGATATACCTGGTTGAACCACACTAGAGGCAGGAGAAGGGGGAGTGGAAACAGAAGCAGGAGAGGAAACAGAAGCAGGAGAGGAAACAGAAGGAGGAGTTCTAGTAAGAGCACTAGGAGAACCAGAGAAGAAAGGCTGAGGAGGAGTAGGAGGTAGAGGAGCAAGACGAGGCGAGACAGCGTTACTCAATTTGCGAGCATCTTCAGTCACAATATGGACCGGAGATGTTTGCAAATTGAGGCGCTTACTCTGAGAGAAAGAAGAAGTAGAAAGAAAAGAAGAGGGAGAAGTGCTTTGCCTTGATCTTTTCTTATTTTGCTTTTCGCGTTGGGGTAGAGGGACAACACGGGCCGGAGTTTGCTTGCTCCCTCCCGTATTGTTCCTTACTCCAGACGCTGGGCGAAGTTCCGAAATGTAAGACTCATAGGCCGAAATCGTCTTATCTGTCAACTTATTTTTAAAGTTTTTTTGAGAACAGATCAAGGCACGCGCCGAAGCGCTGTTGAAGTCTATTTTTTCGAGTCCAGGAGGTGGTCGCATAGCCAAAGTTATCTTAGACTTCAACTGGTTTAAATTTATCTTGTAATGCTCAACTAAAGCATTTAACGTTTGGTTGGCCCATCCCACACTAATCTGTCGAAAAACAGAAAAAATGTGTGGGGTGGGAAGAGCCGGCTTTAGAAAGCCACCTAACTCATCTACTTTCTTCTCCAACTGTTTCGGGAAATCCCGGTTGGCCAAATGCTGCTCTAAGAGCCCAATATGGTGCATACACTGAATCACCTGGAAAAGGGCCTTGACCAATCTAGAATAGGCCTGGAACGATTGTTCCTGGCCTCTTCCAGACTGGGCAACTCTCTTTCCCTGATGCTTCTGTCTTTTTTGAGCCATTTGAAGAATAGGTAGATGAATTTAAAATGAAGAAATGAAATAAATTAAAATGAAATCTAGATATTACCTATTAGAGAAGATACCTGGATTGGTTGTAGTCTTCAACAAAGGTAGAAAATAATCCGTCTGTCTCGACGCGTTTCGCTTGTTTTTGCTTCTTCAAGGAGACTTTGAGGAAAATGATTCCAACTTGAGGAGGACATGCCTGGTATATATCCATATGTGGGCTGGGGTGTTTTTCACAGCTCAGTACATCATTAAACTCGGTGACAAGCTGACAAATGTCACTCATCAAGATAATTCTTTTCAACCTGAGTGTCCAAAGTTTGTTTTCACAACTCAGTTTGTGTCGTCCAAACAAATTAGATGAAGCCCTATTGACTGGCTTTCACTGATTTTTAATCAGTCAGTGAGTGGTTTGCTTTACTGACCCCACGAAGCCCTATTGGTTGGCTTTGATTTAAGTATAACCAATCGGAGCGGTTTGCTTTACTGGCTTCAGAAGTGTGTGAAAATAATATGAAAAATGGTTTTATAAAATATATTGAGACTGGAGAAATAAATAAAAAATAACGCCAAAGATTATGATGCCTCACGAATGTTACCAGTTGGAATGAATATCCCCCGACGGAGGTTTATGACGGAAAATATTTTACATAACGTAGAAATTGTGTGTTTTAGCTTCTGAACCTCTACATTGTGTGAAAGGTATGAAAAATTAAATATAAAATACAGTGAAAATAAATAAATAATGAAAAATTAAAAATTAAAAATAAAATACAGTGTAAATAGATAAATAAATAAATAAATAAATAAATAAATAAATAAATAATTGATTTTATTCAGGAAATAAATAAACATGGTTGAAATTGGAACCTATTTTGATTTTGGGCATATATGAACTCTGGCACTCGCCTGTGTGTGTTTGAGGTTTAAAAAATCGCACTGGCACAGACATTTCCTACTGAAAGGTTTTTTTTCTTTTAATATGCCGCCGAAAAATTGTTTTCATTTACTGAACCCTGATGGGTTTCAAACATGACAAAAAATTACACAAAATTGATTTAAACTAAGTGATGAGCTTAGGAACTGGTTAAACTGACTGGCAATAATTGATGTTATTCATTGATGGGCTCTAATTTAGTCCTTACAAGGATGTTACGCAAGCTTTTGTTTTTCTTATAGGCGATGACAGGTCGAAGATTCAAAGGTTCATTTAATTTAGCATTGGTAAAATTGAATTCATCTTTTAACATTTTTGCTATTTCGATATTCTGTGTGTGTGTGTGTGTGTGTGTGTGTGTTGGTGACATATTTCACCAATAACTCCGTTGGTGCAATATGTTCCCAAAACATAAAAAAATATAATTCTTAATAATTCTTAATAATTCAAATCGCGGGTAACTTTGGGTAAAGTGATTTGTTAATTAAATCGCACTGATATTAATTTCTAGTATAGAGAGTGTGATCTGTATTGGATGTTGTTTGAAAATACTTTGATATCACAGACACAGCTAATATTGAAAACTAAGAGTTTATGTTGTACAAAATACAATAAATCTTCTATTTACAAGTGCATAGTCATTTAACATACTAAATTTTCATTTAAGTTATTAAGTGACTACTCAGTTGTAAATGTCACATTCCTAAAAGGTCATTCCACTCAAAAGAGAGTAGAGTCTTGTCTTATATTCGCCAGAACTCCAATAGATTTGTTGTCAAAATTCAGTCAATACAAAACTAACAAGATTTCGTGTGAACTTCTTGTCTTATGTGGACAACTTGTGCAAAATGATCGAGCGATTAAACCTGTTGTACCTATCACCTTATCAGCATTCCCTTTTGCGTTTCATCATAAATTATGAAATCTTAAACTGTTTCACAAACAAGTTCAGGTTAGTCCCACTCAGTACAGTCGCCGTGGACTGGTGTTATTCTACGCGTGGAAAGTGATATCAGATAATTTGATAATGAGACGCTGGGGAACACTGCGCGAATTGTAATAATAAATGTATGCGGCGTTGCCTGTATGACCTCCAATGTATGTTGTTACGTTGATGCGTCGCAGTTCTGCAGGTAAATAGTGGGAATATCAAGGGCCCCAGAAACATCCGAGGTCAAGGGGGCAGGGGTATCAAAAGGGCACTTGTTGCTGGGTATGAATTAAGACCGGGAATTTACAGCGCATCATAAATTGTTGCACTCAAGGGACGATACGAAGGTTTAGAATCCACCTCGCTGACTCTATTGCTTCTTTATTAGATAACTATCGACAGCCCTCCGTCATTACACCTGATAACTTTTCCCATCTCATTCCCTGTGGCACACGTGAAATACCTTAGACACGAACAATTTCGCAATTACAGTTGTTGGGAAGTGAAGTCTTTTCCACTAGTGCACATCTGATAAAAAAAGGCCATGCGCTTCCCCCCTGGCCCCAAACCCCGGGCAAGAGGGACAGCTGCCCCATATCTTTTGGCGCCCTTTGGAGAAATTGTGTTTAGGCTCCATTGGATTTCAAACATAATATACAAATATAAAAATGTGATTTAAACTAAATGTTGAGCTTACGAGCTGGTAAAACAGACTGGCAACAAATGATGTTATTCATTGATGGGCTCAAGTTTAGTCCTTAGGTGGATATTACACAAGCTTTTGATTTCTGATGAAGGATGAGAGATAGAAGAATCAAAGATTATTTTAATTTAGAGTTGGTTAAATTGCATTCATCTTTTACTATTTCTGATTCTTTAAAATTCATTCTGATGTATATTAAAGTGAAATGAATGATGTACCTCCTTTTTGCATTATTTCTCTGACCTGTTCACACCAAAGGGCAAGTTTTTTTTTTTTGCTAAATGCATCGGTTTCGTACGATGTATCTTAAAAATTGGTGGTTGTTCAATTGTATGGAATTCAATTGAGACCCTGTGAGGCGTCGAGATTCGATTTGATTTCGAATCGTATGTTTATATTCGCTTCGAATCGAAATCGACTTCCCGATTCGTTTCCTTTCGAATCTTTGCACGAGAATATAGCATCGGTATCAGTCACCTTCGTCCGCTCACAAAGGGTATAGTTCCGATGAAAATAGTACATGAACAATGTAAAAAATAAAACTACGTGTAATTTCTGCCGTGTTCACAAATTTAGAGCATCTGTGCCCATGTTGTCTCCCATGTTAATTCCAGTATCACTAGTCACTACCATGGTTGCAAGAAAATGTAGAGATTCCAACCAATGTCGACGATGAAGTATAATCCTTACGGGGTAATATTCCAACTACATCATCAAGGCATGCCTTCGACGAAGGCATGCCTTGGTGATGTAGCTGGAATATTTTATCAGGCGGGATTTGAGCCATCATAGTCGGAACAAATCAGGTTATCAGTCCTTCCCTATTACCTCTTCCCCAGTCGGTCATCTTCAAGATACCCCTGATTTCATTCGAGGTTCGGCTCGATTTTGAAATAGTGCTGAGAATGGCCAGGTAGGTTCAATAAAATGTTGTGTTACTGGGATGCAAGAACTGTGTTTTATATCGAGATTGTAATCAAGTTTATTATTTCGATGTTTTGTGAGAGTTCTCCGTTCACCGGCTGTTCAATTGTTTTGTTTGTTTTTTTCATAGTTTAGTTCTGCAAAATACATTGTTGCATTTCTAAACTTCGCTCGAATATCTGCAACTATATTTAACCCTTCTTTGAATATGGTGATATATTCCATGTCAGTCCAATGGCAGCAATTAGGAGCGTCCCTATTCATTACCTGGGGCAGGCCAATTAATATTTTTCAACGTACAGTATTGGGCCCGCGTGTTGAAAATATCGATTGGTATTCCCCACACATTAACTTAATAGGCATCTTATAACTTATGAAGAATCATGTTCCGGGTCGGAAAAACGGCCCATCGGGTTCGAAATGTTAACTACGAGATCAGGATTATCCTTTCCTTAATTTACGACAATTTTTTTACAATATTTTGGGGGTCTGAACTTCTTCCCGTGTCCTTTAAACATAGTGCAAAAGCGGTTGAAGTTAGCGCACGGGTAATACCACGCCTTGATGTCCAGGTGGGGGGTCTCGTTCAATGCATTCTCAATTTGAGTTTCTGTTCATAAGGATACTCTTACAAATATCGAAGAGTGTGCGTAGGTCTCGTTGTGTTTTGAAGGACAGAATTGTGTTTTGGCTGAATTTCGAATGTTGGTTTCTGATCCCACACCAGGAATCAAACCCTCGGCAATTCCACCCGCTCATCAAGAGTCCAACAACAAAACAACTAGCCAATTGTTTTCATACGGCCAAAAACGATGGCCTGAATCTTGTATATTAACTGCAGTTCTTATGAATACTCTGGGAGCGCGGTGGCTCAGTAGGTAGAGGTTCAGGCTGCAAGCCGAGAGGTCTTCGGTTCGAATCCCGCCTGCGGCAACCGCGTTGTGTCCTTGGGCAAGGCACTTCATCTCCATTGCCCGCGTGGGGGCACGGTGGCGTTGTGTACTAAGGCGTTCTGCACGTCGATAGTGCACTTGTCTTCAACCAATGCTAACCCTGCTTGTGTGGAGTTAGTATGTTGGGAAGCTGACAGTTGCTCGCCGTTGCTCGGTGGTTCTCTCCGGGTACTCCGGCTTCCTCCACCCGTAAAACTGTCACGGTCATGCTTAGCCATTGTGCATAAATATGTGACCTTAAACACCATTAAATTAAATAAATAAATAAATATGAATACTCTATTTGCGTTCGTCGCGGCAGTTGCGTGGAATTGTGAAACGCACTGAGATTAGCACGAGGAAAGTGCTCTGGTTGGACAGACAAAGACTGGCACGGACCGGTATGTATATATATATATACAATCATGTTTTGGGGAGGGGGCGCGGTGGCTCAGTTAGTAGAGGTGTGGGCTGCAAGCCGAGAGGTCCTCGGTTCGAATCCCACCTGCGGCAACCGCGTTGTGTCCTTGGGCAAGACACTTCACCCCAATTGCCTACATGGGGGCACGGTGACGCTGTGTACTGAGGCGTACTGCACGTCGATGGTGCGCATGTCTTCAACCAATCTAACCCTGCCTGTGCTGCGGTGCCGAGTTCAGAGTTACGATGTTGGAGAGCTGACAGCTGCTCGTCGTTAGTCGGTGGTTCTCTCCGGGTACTCCGGCTTCCTCCACCCGTAAAACTGTCACGGCCACGATTAGCCATTGTGCATAAGTATGTGACCTTAAACACCAATAAATAAATAGATAAATAAATAAATATGTTTTGGGGAACTGGGAATGATCTCATCCGATTCTCCGTCGGGAATCGAAACACGGGCACCTATGTCTGGTAATCAGCGGTCGAACACCTAAATCACTAGACAACTGTACACCTTCACAAAAGGTTAACAGGCTTGGAGATTTGATATTGATAACAACGACCTCGTGGTTTGCAGCCAGTTTAATAAGATATAGTTACTTGGATAATTATAACAGTAAAAAATCTCTAGTATCATAAAGTGTAGAACATCAGTAAAATTAAGAAAAACTAATTTAGACGAAAATAATTTTGAGAATAAGTGGTAGAGCATGACGAACTTGTCCATCCAGGTGATAATCTCAATCATTCCAGGTTTATATCGGGTTTGGGGTTATATATTACATAACGAGAGACCGCGATGGCACAAGTGTCATATCGATTAAACCATTCACACACGCGTGTCGTTCTGTGTTTATTACACGCCTTCACGTCAGAAGAAACAATTATTAGAAGGACACTCAACAGTTCATTTGACAACTATCAACAAAACAAACACATTTTATCGCCAACAAAATTTGCGTGGGGAACTCGTGTTACTCTTTCGTTCCCTGAGTTCCAATGTGTTCTATGTGCCTACTGGCACATAGAACACATTGGAACTCATGGGACGATTTTTTAGCTGTCGCTAGCGATTCAAATTGTAATTGCGGTGCACGATTTGTGGAAAATTCCAGTGAAATTTCTCTTCTTTATAAAAATAATCCGTTAACGATTGCCGGTCATAATGTGCGGAACAGATTTCATTTTCCGCGTGGTTTAGTGTTGCTATAGATGGGGATTACATAGAACAAGCGTGTGATAAAATTGTATTCATCCTTCATTTTTCCTGACCTTGGCTGACTACATTTAGCCAGAAAGGAACATCGTGTAGTTTTGTGCTCGTTTCGTTGCGTTCAGTTAATGAGAAGCGTCTATTATTATCCCCGCGTAGTGATGGTGAGGGATGGTGAAATCTAACCCGAATGAAAAGATATTTGACCCATCCACGAGGCTTGCCGTGTGTCTGGGTCACATAACTTTTCCCGAAAGTGAGATTGTCCCACCCCACCACCACTACACCAATCGAAGATGATTTTCCTCCAAAGGCACTCTGCATTACGTTATCGAAATCAAAATACCGCTCATGCAGGGAAAGTTAACTGTGTTACCGATTGATCGTAGAGTGTAATAAATTGTATATTCGGAAATCGCGCATCAAAAAGTTAGAAAGGTCTAACCCGAGTTAGGCCACAACAGCGGTGGATTAACAGACTAATGTGAGTTGAAACAGGTGGCATTCTGGTGACGTCACATTTGACATTAATGACTTCGATGACGTCATGTGGCGCTTTGTGGAGGAAAATCGGACTTGAGTGGGTGGGGCGGGGTGGGTATTGTGGAAGCTGTTTCAGCTGAAATGAATCGGGACGTCATGTTTGTTTACAAAACGAAGGCAGACGATGACGAAGTAGTCCGGCGAACGTAGAAAGTGAGGATGGTCTTGTTAGATAGGTAAGATAGCTCCCTCTCTCTCTCTCTCTCTCTCTCTCTCTCTCTCTCTCTCTCTCCTAGGTATCTCACTCGGAACATACCTAGAAAGTATGAGATGGGAGAAGAAACAAATTGCCGTGTTTCTGCTAAAACATGGATTAGACGTTGCCCCCACCCCACCCGCACACACACACGCAGACACACACTCACTCCACACAGCACCACCACCTCCACCGCCCCCACCACATGACACGCGCCTCACATTCGTTCCACTTAATACCAACAGAATGCAATGATTCTAAAATGTCATGAACCAGTTTTCGAATTTAACGAACTAGTCATGTCAAATTTGTCTCATCACAAAACCACATTTACTTCTTCTTTATGAGGCTGAACCATGTTTTCCCCTAAACACAAACGCTATAAATGCTTCGTAATAGTGATATCTGCGCACTCTCTCTGAAGCGATTGTATGGCAATTTATCTTAGTGATGTTGCTTCAAACCCTGATTAAAATAAACCTTTAATGGAGACCGATTGATAGAGATTCTGTACTAAATCACGTGATTCAATTTTGAAGGAATTTTATTTCAAGACAATGAAAGTGTGTAACGCCCAGTTTAGGAGGTCGCATTTTGGACGGATCTAATCTAATATTTGGTTCTATGTGAATTATATGCGACGATTGATTGTCTGAGTCAAATCAATCTTTCAGTCGCATTTCAAAGGAATCTTCGTCTGAGAGCGACGCATTTAATGCATCTATTAGATTCGATGCGTCGTTTGATTCTGACACTAGAACAAGAGACGGATCTAATGTTCCGCCGATGTTCGGTTATGTTTGGATATTATGGTTGGTATACCGGTTATTGTTAACCCTTTGAACTCCAGAGGCCTTTTTTCCGGCCCAGTAACATGATACTTCATAATTTCATTAAGTAGGTTGACTTTTTGAGTGAAGGTGTGGTGTAGACCAGGCTGCACGTTGAAAATATGAATTGGTCTACCCCCATATAAAGAATATGGACTCTTCCCGTTGCTGTCATTGAACTAATATGGAAGATGCCACTAGCGTTCAAAGGGTTAATTAGGGGGGTCCTAATTACAATTCAGTCATATTGGTTGTGTTAGAAATGTCCAAAGCGTGCCCAGGAAGGAAAGAGTTAACAGTTTGGTCGACGATAATGTCTGCCTCTGAATCATCGTTTATTTCGTGCGACTGGGGACACATGTAATAAATTTGATTAGATTCGTCCAAAAAGCGTCCGACTGAACTGGGGGTTATTGTCTGAAAATGAAACTAATCTGTGTTGTTAAAATGTTCGTTCTAGGGGTGTGAAAGAATTGAGTTTCAATAGTATTTGTTGTGTAAGTATAATCCCAACAGACAGAGAATCATCGATGAGATCTGTGCTGAAATGCTACCTGCAAAGATAAAAAAGTATCTTAATTTACACATTTGCTCAATTCTTTCGACAAAATAGTACTTCATTGATCCAATGGTCAGAATCTCTTTATCTGGACTTGCTTTGTACCAGTTTATTGGAATGTGTCTATCAGCACTCTCCAATAAATTATAACAAGCTCAATCCGTATATGCAAATGACGAGCAAAAAATTTTTCTTTCGAACTGAATATGAATCTGTGCCAGCACTTTACTATACTTATCCTAAAGTTATCCCTTTGGATCCTGATGGTATATTTCATGCCAACCCAGCCAACAACTCGTAGAGTCTGTATTCATCACTTGGGGGAAGACCATTCAATATTTTCAATGTGCCGCCTTGCGGCTGCGCGTTGAAAATCTTGATTTGTCTACCACACGAATTCACTGTGCAACAAACTAGTTTATGAAAAGCGGACTTTCGTTTCGAAGGGTTAATACCGAGGTTTATACATCATGTAGTTTCAAATTAAATTGAAAACATTAATCAGTTTTCATATTATATTTACCATCCTGAAGCTTGATCTTACACTGAATGTACCCCCTCCCACCGCCCAATTAACCTCATTTTTTCCGAAGCAGAGCTTGTGACTTATTATTGAAACAAGCTCATCGAATAATAACTGTCAGGTTATAGAATGAAAACAAGTCATGTTTTCCCAATTCAGAAAAAGGATATTTGTATTTTATTCTCGAACTTATTGTTTAAATCGTTTAACAGTAGTAGGGAAACATGTGTTTCATGGCGCTGTTTTTTGTAGGAACCGGAGAGGACCCCGAATGGGTGTATGTCCTTTTCCCCATGGTAACCTTGACATCTTGCAACCCTCGCTACTGGACAATAGTTAATCTTCTAGTGGCATCCCACTTTCAGCACTTCCTACCTAACAGGCGACTGGGCTTCGGCACCTCTTTCCAATCGTATGAGGGGTTGAGGGTTAGTAAAAAAAATACTTTATTCAGGTCAAATCCCTAGTCCCTCATATATTTTTTTGATGGAAAGGACAATCGTTTGTTAAGCGGGGATGCTGAAAGTGGGGTGGCACATAACTCTCATTCGGCAACCCATTCTTTACTACAGCTTTGTTTTGGACACCCCTCTCCATCACACAACACATTCTGAGCACAACACACGAAGTATACGCTCATATTTCAATGCAAGTGAATTTGTCATTAAACACCACTCATTTGAAGAGTTTCCACCCACATAATACGTCTCGAATTGTGTAAAGGGCATGAAAGTTACAAATTTCAATCAATAGATTACAGTTTCGATCCGGGTATTTATTGGTGGAAATTGTGCTAGTAATTCCTAAGTCTTTTGACGTGTACAAACATCAGTCCATGTGTGTTCAAAGTTTAGTGAGAATGAACCCTTACGTATTGAAGATGTTGGGAGCGAGGTGCCCATTGTTTATAGCACTGGGATTTGTACCGAGAGGTTCGATCCTGACCCGCGTCATCTAGGCTGTGTCCGTGGGTAAGACATTTAATCTCAACATATGTATACATCACATATTATTTTTACTCGATTGGAAGGTTAACTTCGCGCTTGTTTTAGAAGTACACCACCCTCCGTGTCCACAAAAATTGCTATTCAATTTTTTTATTATTTTTTCTCAACTTTACCACCAAAACATAGCGAATGTCAAGTCGTTGAAATGAAATAGTTAAGTTTGTTTCAATAAGGAGTTATCGTATGTTTTTCCAAAACTACTTCTTCTAGTTATTCATTTATCAGAGAACGTGGCAACCCTTACGTATTTCCAGTTCCTTATTCGACTTTCGTTATCAACCATATTTTGTCAAGTTTCGCTTTCTGTTAATTTCAAGTAAAAGGTCAAGGTCGCGTAGAATGGTGCAATAGTAAATTTAGTAGCCCTTAGAATGGGATTGGAGAGTGTGTATCCCCTGTCTCATTCGAACAGAAAAATTTAAAAACAAATTACTTTTTAAATGAATGTACACGACCGTACAAATATTTTAGCAATGTGGCGAAGGTGGAAAACTTGAGTATTCTTTGCATTTTCTTTGCTTCGTGTCAATGTTCCTATAGCTAAAATGTGTAAAATAATTGGAATCGTGACATCTTATCCGTGCTCCAAGCCGTATTAGCACTCGACGAAAGACGGACGGGAGTAACTTGAAACTTGAAAAATATTTCGACGGGCACAGTTTTTAAGGAAGCAGAAACTGATTTTTCCATTACAAATATTTTCGGGGTGGCTGTGTTTTAATGGAACCATTTAACTTTGAAAAAAAGTTATTTTGTGTTTCTGTGGTGGTATTATTTGTTTATTTATTATTTATTTATTAGGGTTTACGGTCACATACTTATGCAAAGTGGATAATCGTGACCGTGACAGTTTTACGGGTGGAGGAAGCCAGAGTACCCGGAAAGAATCACCGAGCAACGAAGAGCAACTGTCAGCTCCTCAATATTCTAACTCTGTTCAAGCTCCGCTCAAGCAGGGTTACAGCGATTGAAGACATGTGCAACATCGACGTGCGGTACGCCTTAGTACGCGGCGTCATCGTGCCCCCATATAGGCAACCGGGATAAAGTTCCTTGCCCAAGGACACAACGCGGGTCGTCCCGGACGGAGATCGAACTCGGGACCTCTAGCACAGAAGTCCAACAGTCTACCACTGAGCCACCGCGCCTTCTGTGGTATTAAAACAATGACTCTCCAATCATAATGCTTCAGTCGTATTACAGCGTAATACAATTTATAAAGGCTGGACAATAAAGTTATTCATCTTTGGCCTTGACCATTTGTATGGTGTTAACAATTTTGAAAATATAAACGCACTTCTGCGTTAGAAAAGATGCCTGTAGGATGAAACTTGTGTGACTTTGTAATTGAATTGGTAGGTCTTTTGCTGTGAACGTTTTTTTTCCACCAACTACTGTCTGTCTGTCTGTCTGTCTGTCTGTCTGTCTGTCTGTCTGTCTGTCTGTCTGTCTGTCTGTCTGTCTGTCTGTCTGTCTGTCTGTCTGTCTGTCTGTCTGCCTGCCTGCCTGTCTGTCTCTGTCTGCCTGTGTGTCTGTCTGTCTGTCTGTCTGTCTCTCTCTCTCTCTCTCTCTCTCTCTCTCTCTCTCTCTCTCTCTCTCTCTCTCTCTCTCTCTCTCTCTCCTTCCTCTCATCTACGAGCTCCGTTTTTACACCTCACCTAAATATTAACTTGGTAAAGTGAGATCTTACTATTAATGTGTGTTGCCACTTCTGTTTTCTTATTCCTAGAGGGTATGCAGCGAGAACAATGACCTGTCAAACGTTACGGCATGTTGCATCTGTATGTTAGATGTTTCCAAATTTGGATGTGAATGACAAGGGTAGTTGAAGGCCAGTATGCCTGTCGCTTCTCATATTTATTCAATTGTAGACCGAGGGATTTATTTGATATGATTTTATTCCTGGTGGGCCCTAAATGCCCCCCCCCCCCCCCCTCCCCTTAAGAGTCGTTCCTAGCATGTCTTGGGAGCTTACAACACTGATCATATTTCGAACAGATTTGCACATAGATTTTTGCAAAACTTTGTGTGAAGTATGAATATGAAGTGCATATTGAAAGTGGAAAGGAGTTTTTTTTTATTTGACACATTTGTCTATAATGTTTGTCCTTATTAATGGCTACTTTTCCACCACATCAGTTTGTCCACATAACTCCCAACAATTGTTTCTTTATTGGCAATGCTGTCATTGTAATTAGTAGCATCAGCATGTGTTTTATACAGGGACGTGGCTAGAGGCTTCTGATTGGGGGCGGGCGGGTATAGGCTAGTGAATTTCTAACTGGGGGGGGGGGGGGGACGGATTTCACCCTCCCGATCCCTTCCCCGTGTTCGAAATTCACTACCGCGAAAAGTTTAGAAAATGATGCGATGAAAGGGGGAATAAAATTGATTCCAGTAATTGAAATGCCAACACATTTATGATAGACTTATCAGGTTATTATTATTTGGTATTATAATGAAAATTAATTGGCGATTTTTGAGAATAGCGATGGCCGGTTTTGGCCGTTATGTTGGGTAAAGGTTAAAACAGTATTCATAATATTGCGACAGATTGTCGATGACGTAAATCGACCACGTTTTAATCGCTTGGAGGATTTGACAATGGTGTGCAGAATGTCATCATCTACACGTGCACATCCCACGCATACACGCGCCTCTGCTATGACTGCGGCGAATACAAGGGATAAAAGACAAGGGAGCTAACTCCAATTCTTTGCTTGCACTTTGAATTATCGGGGCGTCTTTACTGGGAACCAATCATATCAGTTGGAATTAACTTGACCTAATGGGGTATTATCTATTTTAGACTCTTTCAGCAAATGGTATATAAGGGCTAAATTCCAGTGCATGTGTCTCATTTGTGTGATTTATCGAACGGGTTTAGAGTTGTCAAAAACTGTAGAATACGCACCGTCCAGGTTATTTGGAAGAATATCTTTTAAAGAGAAGCTGGTAAATGTTTATTTGCCCAGCATGGTGTTCCAGGAGCTTATCACATCTCAAACTGGTCAGCGGAAACATACATTCTGGGAGTTTCACAACAAACACCGCCTCTCGAGTTTGTAAAGGCAAATGCTAGTACACGCCCAGCACGTTACAAAATATGGTGGCAGTCGCAGGAGTTTGTATATAATGTTCAACGGTGTCGTTACCTCAATGCCAAGCATTAACATGTTGGGTTAAAATCACTGGTCTCATGTTCTGCTGAGCTGGAAGCCATTATAACACAGGACGGGTGTTCGTCCCAATCCTATTATGGCTTTCAACATGCGCACTCAACATGGATTCAAGTGTCCTGTTGAAGTGTTCAACCATACCATCCGATAGTGGGTGGTATGGTGACATTCTTGTCTTCTCTATTTCCAGTAATCTCACATTTCCAGGAACAACTTACTCTCAAACTGGCTGCCCTAGTCTGAGTGAATTATTTTCGGAACACCTAATCTGCAGATTATTTATTCCACCATTATGCTGTCCTCTGTAGTTGTCACAAAATTTTGATTTAAGTCTCTTCTTTCGACTTATTTTGCGGAATGTACGTGCTACCCTTTTCTGGCCTCTGTTCTTTTCAAGCCGGGGCATTTGTTCCGTAAGTGGTTCGGAGAATCACATTTAAAGCATTTCCTCGTAACTCAAGTATTTACTTCATTTCTAGTCGCCTTCTCAACCTCTCTATTTTGGTTTGAGGACACAGGTTCACCAGACTTCTTTCTCATCCCATGCAAATCCTTCCTTAGCAACTCTACGCTGCTTTCCAACTTTGGTATGAGGGATATAACATCCTGACTCTCATCATCCGACATTGTGTGATCTGTAGCTGTGCGTAGACATCCCTGATGCCCATTATTTTCGCGTTCTGCCTACTGTAACGCATCCAGTTCAGCAGCATGCCTAACTGCGTCGTTCAGGCCTTTCTGTCTGGTCTGTTTAATGCGCAGACGCATATCTGACGAAGGCAGTGCATCTATGAACTGTCCTAGTTGTTGAAAGATAAAAGCCTCTTTACCCCTCCCTTGTACATAAAATACCTTATAGTCGCCTTTGGGTAGAACGTATCCGTATTAGAGTCACGTCATCTAGTTGCTTACTTATTTATATACTTATTTATTGGGATTCAGCGGCACCTTCGACAGCCTGGACCACCTCATGTCGGCCAGAATTAACTTACCCGAATGTAATCCGCTTTAGGATCCGCATCCCTTAGTCACTTGCAGACTCAATTCCTACAAGGACCAAGACGGTCATGTGTTTAAACACCTCCCCAGTCACTCGATGATCGCCATAGTTTACAGCAGAAATGTGTTAATGTATCATTGTTCATGAGATGTGTTCAATGCAGTCCTTACAGCTGAGTATTATCACTCCCTAAAGCTTCTCTGTATATGATCGTTTCACATGTCGTATTTCCTTTTTTATTTGACGTTGCTTCTTTGTATTGCTATGGCTTACCACATAACTGCTCACTAAAAATACCTTTGACAATGACTAACAAAATATCTCTCGATGAGATGCAGATCGCGAATACTTTTGTTTTTGTTACTAAAATCAGTAAAGCACTACCCGGTGGCACTAACGAATACTTCAGCTTCCCGTATGTCTCCCCAACAAACCCTGTACATAATACTCCTCTGACCAGTTTTTAGAAGCTATATCAACGGATAGAACATTTTCTTTCATCATTTTTAACTGCCACAACATAAATGGTAACTGCGATAGATTCCGTGACCTAATAACTGATTTGCAGCCAGGCCAATTTTGTTTCGATATTATTGGATTGACCGAAATATTTTACATTAAAGATGATATCTCCTTTGAGCTCGAAGACTATCACCCATTGATTTCCCGAACAAGGCCCACAGAGGGCGACGGCAGAGGGGAAGTTGGTCTGTTTGTGGAAGATAATCTACAATACAAAGTGCGCAGTGACTTGTCAGTATATATCTCCCACGTTTTTGAGTCATTTATTGAACAGACAACGCCAAAAAACATAGTTGGGATAATATATAGGCCAAACACAGCATTCAAAGCAGATATAGATAAATTTCTATCTACGCTTTCCGAACTTTTGGGCAAAATAAATATAGACAACAAAACGACTTGGCTATTGGGTGACTTGAATGGTGACCTTCTCAAATTCAATAATCATAAGAAAACAAATACATTCATGGGCACTCTGTTCAATTCAGGTTATCTCCCAGCCATAACAAAACCCACAAGAGTCACAGATACCACAGCGACTCTGATTGACCACATCTTCTGCAACAGTCTAAAGTACTACAGATATGGAATCATTATCTCAGATGTGAGTGATCATTTTGGTACTTTTTGTGTTGAGGACGCAACCAAATGCGCCATAGACAAAGAACATTTTCCTTTGGCTCATTCAATCAGGAATACGTCAATAAATTTAGAAACCTGTTATCTGAGTGCCAGCTGACCAGCGTAGACGACGCCCGGAATATAGACGAAGCATTAATCTATTCATTGATGCATTCCACGGGTCCTATGATATAGTATTCTCACTTCAACTCTCGCCAAATCCCACGAAATGCGTCAAACGACAGCCATGGATTACAGCTGGCTTTATGCAATCGTCCATATAGAAGAAGAAATTATACGTTAAAAGTATCAAAACACCCTGCAATGAGAGCGCAGTGTCTTATAAAAAGTATTGCAAATGTAAGGCAGATTATTATAACACAGTATTAACCCCCTGCACTCTGATGACGAAACGTCTGATTTGTCATCCATGATTATCCCCCCTGTGTTGTCAGAAATTCAGCAATTTAGATTTTGGTTGACAGAGCTCCAATTGAGCTCTGTCAACCAAAATCTAAATTGCTGAATTTCTGACAACACAGGGGGGATAACCATGGATGACAGGGAGGTGTGGTGGGGCTTAGAGTGGGGGAGGTTTCGAGTATTCTCGGCATCAAAGTGCAGGGGGTTAATGGAAAACAAAAATAATATTACGAAAACCAGGAAAGACATAAATAAAACAAATCGAAGCACTACTTTGTCCTTCTCTTTATCGACGGGAATATTGAACTAACAAACTCACATCAAATTGCTGATAAATTCAACACTTTTTGCGAATATTGGCAAAACATTACGTGATAATATACCGTCCAGCAGTCATCAGTTTTCTGATTATATTACAAAACGCAACCATGATGCTTTCTTCATAACTCCAACTAATATCGAAGAAGTAGTTTCCTGAAACGTTTACACACAAAAGTGACAAAGGAGTCTAATAATCTATCCACAAAACTCTTGAGAGAAGTGGTCACTGTAATTGCAAGCCCTTTATGTCATATAGTTAATTTCTGGATTTTAAACAGGACGATACCTTCAAAAATGAAAGTTGCCAAGGTTATTCCAGTTTTCAAATCAGGCGATAAGCAAATGCTCAATAACTATCGTTCGATCAACATTCTCCCTGCTTTCTCAAAAGTACTAGAAAAAATAATGCATGTAATATTGGTCAGTTTCCTTGACCAACAAAATGTTGTCTACCAATACCAGTTTGATTTTCAAAAGAAACACTCAACTTTCCACACCATTTTGCACCTCGTAAATAATGTCGCTTCAAAGAACGATAAACACACTAAAGACTGTGCTCTTTAAATTTTTCGTGACCTTTCAAAAGCATTCGGGACACTGGACCACTCAACGTTACTGAAAAAGCTAGAATACTACGGCATTCGTGGGGTAGCCAACGCGTGGTTTCAAAGCTATCTGTCCGTGCGTGAGACAACAACGCAAGGTCAAATCGCGAAGACATTACCACTGGCGTGCCATAGGGCTCCATTCTTGGCCATGTACTGTTTCTTCTGTGCATCAGCGATATCAGCAAATCAACACTTATCGAGTTACTCTCTTTTGCTGACGAAACGACAGCCTATGCGTCGGGTAACAATTTGGAAAAACATTTTGATGATACTAACATACAATTGGCTAATATTAACGAATGGTGTAACGCGAATAAACTTGCACACAATGCGTCCAAAACTAAATGTATGCTACTTCATCCCCTAAACGACGCATATAACCCTGTCCACATAAATCTGAGATTAGGCAGTCGGGGCGTTCTATTAGCTAGTAACCACGGTGAAGAAACAACTGTCAAATTTCTATGTGTTGAGATGGATGAAAATCTGAAGTTCAAATAGCATGTATCACTCGTTTGCTCAAAAGTAGCCTGTGCTATTTATGTAATCGACAGAGCAAAAGAAGAGCTTCCACTATCAGCATTGGAAATGCACTTTTTTCTCACCCAGAGCCATCTTATATATGGCATACGCATCTGAGGACACGTCCTATCAACCAATAGAATCCACACGCTTCAAAAGAAAGCTTTACGCATCATAAACAAAAAGAAATACAACGCACACATTGATCCCCTGTTCCGTACTTCTGGCATTCTTAAATGTAAAGATCTCAAAGGTCTCTACAACCTTCATGTTCTTCTGCTCATGCACGACTGGTTCAACACAAAATTACTTCTTAGTTTTGAAGATGCCTTTACTGTCTATACGAATCCGTCTGGTGTGAACACGAGACAAAGTGGGAAAATGCAAACTAAAAAGCCCAGAATCCAGTTTTCTGCCAATCTCCCACTCCACTCATTTCCCAAAAGATGGAACACAATTCAACCAGTCCTACAAAACAACCCTAGATCATGATTTAGAAAAGGCCATAACCGCGCAGTATTTGATTACCTACTTATCTAATGTTTCTTATAGCAACACTATGTGCCCGGACTGTCGCCGATAACTTTATTTTATTTGTTTTATTATTTTTATAATTTGTTTTCCTTGTCTCTTGCCCTCTTTTCTGGATTCTCTCGACTATAGCATAGACACATCAACGAATTGTGTTATTACTTACATTTCTCTTACACCCGTAGACACGCTCCTTATAAAGTGCTTAAGATCAGGAAATGTCGCTTCTGTACACTCAAGAGTGAAGCAACCTCAACATTCATAAAGAGCAAATCGTTACAGTATTTGATAACTCTGCTGTCAGGACACCTAGCTGAGCTCTTCTCATTGGAATGACAGGAAGACAGCATGTCGGGCTACTCCGTTCCTATGCAGTATATATACTATTGCTATGTTCGTATTTATTGTTTGTTTATACTCTACATGTATATACTGTAAATAAATTATCATTATGATTATCATTATCTGACGAAGGCAGTACATATATGAACTGTTCCTTAGCTAGGGTTTCCCTTATATTAACCCGTGCTGTGGGATATGCCAAATTCGCAAGACATCCCATCTCTTTGCCTAAGTGAGGTATAGTCTCAGCGCTTTCAGAAGCCGTTCACACAGCTGTGTTCGGTACAGTTCTGCCCGAGGTACGGTAACAGATAAACAAAACATAATGAGAAGTATGAAAATTATATGTATAGTTTCCTACACTGTGTATCAGAGGCGTGGGTATTGTGGCGAATACAAAGGAGAAAAGTCAAGGGATCTAATAGTCCAGGCACATTAGACATAAAAATGAGAAAGTAAGGAAAAAAATCGGAGAAAGCTGATTTTTTTATATGTTTCCGGGACACACATTGCGGATAAAGTGTGAAAAGTCCCCGCGAATCCGAGTTGAGTTTTTTTAGTTATAGCGTTTTTTTGATGAAAAAAAAAAATTAAAAAAAAATTCGACCCAGCTCCATATTTCTCATTCTTATTCGCCTTAGTAGGGTGAGAATCATAAATATCGTGCTGAATTATATTGAGAATACATATCCCCAACAGAAAATGCCAACTTTGTACCAATCCTCACACTCAATGGTGAAATATTCACGAAAATGTACAAAATTACGAAAAAAAATTTATTGTTTTCATACACACAACGGTACACAACGTCCATTAAATCAAATCTACGACTACTTTGGGAGTTAAATTATATATCAAAAATTGCAGAAAAGCAGTGGCTTTATAATGATATATAACAATAGTCATTTATTCCATAATGAACTGGTAAAACGTGTGAAATATTAACCATACCCCCTAAACTCAAATTCAAACGGCATCGACTTTTCTCATTCAAATACCGTATTATAGCATCATTGTTTCAATTTCCATGTTCGATTAAATCACATAATGTGGTGTTCGCCTACACTCAAGATGCATTGGCAAGAAAGTGTCAACCATCTACTGTCAAAATTACACGAACTGCTCCAAAATGCGTCCGTAGGACGCACAGGAAAGCTTTGGGTACAATACTACGAGCAAATAGGTCTTCTCCAGTTGTTCTTGAGAGCAGAGCGCACAGGCAACTGGGAACTCCACACATATTGTGTTCGCAATATGATTCCAGTATTTCACGCAGGTGGTCATTTTGCATACGCAAAAAGTTCTCATCTCTATTTGCAGCAGATGAATGAGCTAACAGAAATAATGCAACAGGATGATTTGAAGTTGTTTACTGAGAAAGGTTACTTTACCATAAGGCGCTCAGATAAATTCTGGGACGGGATATATTCTGATCAGACCATAGAGCAGTGTTTAATGAGAATGTTCAAGCTCCCTGGTGGTCTCACACATGGCAGGGGAATAACCGATAGCACTGTTGCGAAATGGGTACATGGACTACCTCTTTGCCTTCCGATATGTAATGCTCTCGAAAATTTTGTTCATGTTCACACTGGTCATGGCGAACAACATCGGGATCTCCGTCAAAGTTCACAATTGACTGATGCCAATGATATCACCAAATTATTGAACTGGCTCAGAGTGCATTCCCCCTTTCAGAATAGAGATCCACTACAATTAGTCTCTATAGCGACCGGGCTTGTGGCCGACGAAACTGTGAACTGTGACCAAGTTCGCAAAATTGGTGAATGATGCGTATCGAATGTTGTAAGCAAAACGTTCAACAGCATCAAACTACGACGTGTTGACACTGTGAAGTCTTTCGCATCGATGGCAAATAGCATCAAAGTCCGTGGAAGTAAGGTAGTGATTGACCCCACAATTCTGTTCAACCGCATCACATGTGTTATTCAGTCACAAGCAGAGATGGAAGAGTATCTCAAATATGAACTCGCCCAGAAACCACCAGCATTGTTTGATTCTGCTGGAATGAGGAAGACACAGAAAAGCACGCTCGGTAAGATCCCCAAAACATTACGGTTCCGAGCAAACTAAAATCCCAGAACATTCTCTGTTTGTTGTAGATGGTGGATTTTTATTGAGGGCAGTTGTATGGCCTAAACAGTCGTCATATAAGGACATATGTACATCATATTCCAATTATCTAGTGAGACATTGTGGGGCGAACGTCGTGGTTGTTTTTGATGGTTATGCTTGTACAATGTCGACAAAGGGCATGGAACAAGCCCGTAGATCTAAAGACAGGTATTCCATTGATATCAATATCTCACTCGAGTTACCAGCCACCACACCCCAATCCGATTTCCTTGCAAATGCCAAGAACAAAACCCAACTGATCGATCTTCTAATGCAGGAGCTATCTGCTATCAATATTCAGTCCAAGCAGGCCGAGGCTGATGCTGATGTACTGATAGCCGAAACTGCACTTGACATCGCTCAAGATGACAACAATGTTGTCGTTGTGGGAACAGACACTGACTTGTTAGTCATTCTTACCTCTCGAGTTCAACCGGGATGTAATATTCACATGATGTATTCCATTACCCCAAACTTACAAGTTTCAGTTAGTGAAATAGCAACCAAAATGGGTGACCATAGAAGCAACCTCCTTGTAGCACATTCTATAAGTGGTTGTGACACTACTTCTGCACTCTTTCGAGTTGGTAAGAAGAAAGTATTCAGTACAATTGTCTCCGATGTTACTAGCGACTCACAACGGTATGACAACACAATTTTGGCGGATGACAGTACACCAAGTGCAGTAGCCGCTGCCGGGGAGCAACTTCTCCTGATCTTATACGGGAGTAAAACTGTTTCCTCTCTCGACCAATATAGATATGTCACTTACAAGCGTTATGTAGCAAAATCTAAACTGAATAAACCCATCGACCTAGCCTCACTCCCACCAAGCAGCGATGCTGCACAACATGTCTACAGATGTTATCTCCAGGTCCAACAATGGCTGGGCACTTCGCTTCCTCCGACGGATTGGGGGTGGTCGCTAGACAATGGACTTCTTGTACCGACTGCAGCCACAAAGCCATGTGCCCCCGATAACCTACTGAATCTGATCAGTTGTGGTTGCAAGAGTGCTTGTACAAAAAGGTGTGGGTGTAAGAAGGCAGGACTCTCTTGCTCAGGTTTGTGTAATTGCAGTTCGGATTCTTGTAACAACCACAGAAACACTGTCCTGTCGGAAATTTCTGAGTTCGATGAATAATATGTATATAGGTCATGTCATTTCTGTATATAGCGTTGATAATAGTCAATGTAACTTAATCTATGTTGATTGATTTGTACATTCTGTAAATATTATTTATTGATTTTTATACATTCTGTAAATATTATTTATTGATCTAATGCTGCCAGACACAGACGTGTCTGTTCGGTCCCAAGCCCGAAAATAGTTGAGTTCTCATGCTGACGAATTTTATGCCAAAAGGGGAACTCGGCCAGAAGCAGAGGGGGTCTTCCATAATGTCTATTTTGTAAGCAATGATAAAAGTCTTCAAATGGTGGTGGATTTTTTATCGTCTGTCCAACTAACATCCCGTTCTGTACTACGACCCTTTGGGCAAATCCGTTAGGAAAATCGTCATTTTTTGCGTAAATCCGATACTTTTTTGTGAATTTTCAATAATTTTTCGCAGAAATTGTCACAGAATGCACATTTTCCTCTAGGTAAATGTATATTAGACATTATGTAGCTCGAAATACGCGTAAACAAAAAATACAGTTGGATCAATTCGAGGTTACAAAGTTCGTGCGATTTTTTTTGATTTTTTTCAAACGCGTTTTCGAAAAAAAGGCTGTAGAAAAAAACGCTCAACTGGGATTTTAGGGGACTTTTGTCTAATCGTTCAGTGACATGTACTCGACATTCCCTGAAAAAAATCAGCTTTCTCCGATTTTTTTCCCTCGTGAAACCTAATGTTCTTGGGCTATAACTCCAATTTGTTGCTTGCATTGTGAATTATCTTGGCGTATTTATTGGGAACCATTCTGGGAGTTTCACAACAAACATCAGCATCTCGAGTTTATAAAAACAAATACTAGTACACGCCCGGCACATTACATGAATACAAACAAACTCTTAATTAAATGTGGAACCAAAGGTCGTAGAATAATTTGTTTGCGCGATACCTCCTTTTGTGCACAGACGGCGTGCCCCACAGTTGCGGAGTCAGAATCGCAAATGTGTCAATTACAATATGGGCGGTCTTGATAGATGTGCCTCAGGAATATCACGGCCTGAGATGGGTGGGGAGATGGAGCCCCGCCTCGAAACATTTTTCAAATTTTGAAGTTCTGAGAGAGATTCTGATATGCTGCTTGGAGTTTGAGAGAAAATTTCAGATTTGGAAATCAAAAGTGTCAGTTTGAATTGGAGTGGTGGGCACTCAATGGAATTTTATGGGCTTTCCCCCACCTCTGTGCCCCACCCGCCCGCCTACAACGGATAATACACCAAAATTGTGTTGTACAGTTTCAGGGTCGAGGTGTAGACTGAAGTGGAAGAATTTCACACAAATTTATTTGTATCTCAGTTTCTGAAAATATCTAGCACGGATACTTGCCTGTTGATAATTAACACTTGATAATTCGCCCAATCTGCATCTGTCTATCAGAACCAAAGGTTGACATAAAACAAAGAATTTATTAACAACGGCCTAATAATAGAAGAATTGTTTGTCAATTCACAGACAAAATCGTAGCAAGGGCCACAACTTGTCAGGTACAAAAATCGGCTGTTCATCAATCCGTGTGTGCTTGGGGCATATGTGTCGTACCAGGTAGAGACATTTTTTAACATGTGTCCTTGGACGAGGGAACTGGGGACGTAGAGGGCTTAGAGTATATGTTTCGTACAAGGTAGAGTTACTTTAACACCTATCCAGGGACGTTAGGAACCAGGGAACACAAATGGCACGTGTCCCAACATTTTTACAGACATGGTTGAAAGTAAGAGAACGGGGTGGGGGGGGGGGGGGGGGTAGATTGATTAGTGATTACGACACCATTATGCACCTTCAGAAAATCGAGTGGGGGAGGGGCTATCACAGCATAAATGCAGTCACTTGAAACGTGTACATCTCTTTAGGGTACACGTTATTATAATCATATTGGTAATTAGTAGGAAGGAGATACACAGGAGACTCTTTACTCCTAAAATTTGACCGAAGATTCCATCGTATGGTTTATCTCTTTAACCTTCAAAGGCCATTAAAGTATGGAGAAGTACACAGTTAAGGCCCGGAGGGATAATTTGTTAAATCTCGGTTCTACGACTTTTTTCTCAATATAGAGATGCGTCAGTCCCAAACATAGCTTTTTTGTACTGTATTCCTCCCATACCAGAGAGGCATATGAATACCATTAATATATATATAACCGTGTTTAAGTTATTTATTTATTTATTGTTTTTAACGACACGTTCGACAGCCAGGGCCACCTCGTGTCGGACAGATTTACAGGTGGAGGAAGCCGAAGTTTCCGGAGACAACCACCGAGCAACGGTGAGCAACTGTCAGACTCCTCAACTTACAAACTAAGCAAGGTCACCATTGGTTGAAGACATGTACCATCGACGTGCAGTATGCCTTAGTACACATCGCCGCCGTGCTCCCACGTGGAAAGTTAGGATTGAGTGCCTTGCCCAAGGATACAACGCAGTTAGCCCTAACAGGGATCGAACCGTGGACCTCTCAGTTTGAAGTCCAATGCCGTAACCACTAAGCCACCGCGCTACCGACGTGTTTAGGTAACCTTCTATCAACGCCTCTCACCTCCAAAGTTGAAATGCGTCCTTAAGCCCCGTATCTACCCATGTATATGTGGGAATCTTAACTTGAAAATGAAATTGTGCGAAATTAGGCTACCACCAGGTCATTTATTGAGATACGCACTGTCGGTAACTTGGGAACCGGGAGACCCGTGCCCCATCCTCAACGAACGTTTTACCAAAATAGTTGGGAGTTTCAATCTTATTGGAAATTAGAAGAAAAGAGGGCACCGTACCATTTACTTTAAAACTGTGACCAGTTTGTGATTTGTCTGCACTGTGGACATTAAAATCGAGAAAAACGCACTTTTTGGATTCACATTCAACAAAGTTTACCCAAATGAGGAAATTTCATAAATATGCCATTTTCTCAATGACTCACGAACAAGATAAACGAAAATGGCAATGACGAAAGCAGAAGGATATGGTCTACTCGTCCCTCGTTTGGGGATCTCATATGGGGGATCTCCTGTGACGTCATACCTCTTTGCATTACGGGTATCACGCGGTTGTCCTAGTAACTCATGGGTGCAGCCATGTTTTGATTTCATTGTCTTGGTAACGTGAGATGTGAGTGCGCATGCGCAGCTCGTGTTATGAGGGTAACACATCAATGTTGTATGAAGGAGGCTGCCATCTTGGGTTCTATAATGGCACGTGGTTGCTAAGGGATCTAATGGCCTACAGTAGGGCCGAAGGACCTCTAAAAGGTGCGCCCGGTGTAGTAGGATTAAAATCTAATTACCCAACACGACAACTACACAAAGTGCCCCCAAACTATCGAAACTGACTCTTATTCCCTCAGAAACTTCCCTTTGGTTCAACAATAAGGCGCTTTCGATTGAATGGGAGTATGCGATTTTACCGTAGATGAGCCGGCAGCCACACAAATTACCTAAATGGGCCAGACAACTGCCCAAAACTACCGAATTAATTCCTAAATTCATTTATTTTGCGGATCTTTTTATTCTGTGTCGAAATCCTCGACTATCACATTCATCACACACCCCCACCTGTTCTCCGTCCTTTACTCCTTGAATTACAGCAGTACTGTTGATGAGAGTATCGGCAGTCTCCAGTTTTATGAAGGCTCGAATTTTGCCATTCTGGGTCAAAATCCTGGTTTCTCCGACCTCATCCTACTGCATATTCTTCCCGAGTGTACTGTTATGTTCTGAAGTATACAATGACTAATTTTTTTTAGTATTTTCTATTGTTCCCTTTGCTCCTAAAATTATTCCGTATTCCTCCTTCTGCGTGTTACAAATTTTGATTAAATAGCCGATCAGATCACTTCTCTAGGATTATACAACCAATCAAATCGGTCTATTCACCTTAGCTCACGCCAACCTCTTTTCTGCTCCAATGATTGGGATTTTTCTCTCCGTATGTGCTTGTACACAGTGCGCAAAGCCCGAAAGTGCCGATATGTACAAACGTGCAAGTGAACAGGGTGCGCACAACACATTCGGCACACGGGCATTTTCGGGTATTTGGGGACCAGCAGAGACCACTGTTTTGGTGATTAGTGGGGACCATTGTTTCGGGACCAATTTGGGGGGGGGGGGGTGTCAGTATCAATAATATCATTGTCGTCTAACCACCTCCTCAATCCAGTAGTAAATACTCTGCTACCAGTTCTGCTATTGTTTACATTCTCGGCCTTGGGTTATACCGCGACCACTGCTGCTAAATCGTCGAGCTCGTTCCAAAGAGGAGTCATAACCTATGTTTTTGAGAAAAAAATTGAAAAAAATTAATTATTCAAGAAGTTTGTTTGCAAGTGTCGTCTGCTTTTCATGTTTGGTAAAGGATTACACGGCGACTCGGCCATTTGGGCAAGTCAATCAATCAGACGAAATATTCCTGGACGGAATCTAAGCAATGTAACAAGGCTGTCACTTAAATGTTTTCTACCGGAGTTTAACTTTGAACTACGGCTAAGCCCTTTGTTACATTAAGAGCACATTGTATTCACATAACACCGGATTCCAGTCGACTCACCTCAATTCGGTTATACCCGTACTCACACAACAGATTGGTATTTCCAAAATTTATCGTTTTACATTCACGATTTGTTAATATACACTCGAGGTTACTATGAAAAACAATTGAAACAAACAAATAAAGCAAACATGTTTTAGCACAAACTGGAAGAAACTTGAAATCACTAATAAACGATTGAAAAAGTACGCTATAATGAAACTTAGATTGAATTTGTGAATAACTTCTTCCGTTCCACCAGCATGATAGATAACAAGAGTAATTTTCGCCCGTGGCCGTGTCCGGTTTGCACGACCCTGTGGTTGGGCTCGACCGGTTATCCAAATGGACATTTTCCCCTTAGCTGGTTACTCATAAGGCAAAGTTTTACTTCATCAGTTAAACTATAATTTTGTTTTCTCTTATAATTGTCCCACCATGTCGAAAATTTATTAACAGTTGGACTTTACACCAATAACTCTTGTAACATTGATGTGATTAGAGTGAATAAAGAGTATTATTAAATTCACTTGATAACCTAACGCATCGAATTAAAATTTAGGAGAAAGTGTACTAAATCTTTAAGTGGGTTTTTTTCAGAATAATAATATTATATGTGCAATTTGCAATCACATTATTGTAACAGAATAATAAACATTGGTGACAATGAAAATAATATATAAACTCCTGGATTAATCAAGTGAGCATTGTAATTACTTGTTTGGGAGAAAAAAAAACACCCTAATGCGTTAATTCATCTATCCGTTAATTAAATCAGCCCATTATTATCAAACGACCTGAATTCACTTACTTTTACTACACTCCAGATTTTATCCTCGTAATAAAAGTTCCCGAAGCGAAACCTCAATGAATTATTCTTCTGTCATCAGGTCTCATGTCCATACGACCTGGGGCCAATACTATAAAACTTTCACAATTGTATTTTCCAGAATCGTATTTTCTAGTTACGGCTTTAAAGGGGTTGAAATAAAGCATTAACATTTTCAAAGATATGCCAATTTGCCAGATTGCAAATTGCCACATCTTTTAAAATGCTAATGATTCATTTTAGTCAATTATATTAATAGGTAGAAAATACAATTCTAGAAAATACAATTGTATTTTTTTTTATAGTATTGCCCCCTGCTGATAGTAGACATATACGTAGCTAGAATTCTATAATAGGGGTACCTTAGATCATTTATTTTTTATTTTTTTTTTGGAGGGGGGGGGGGGGGGTCTTGATAATTGGAAAGCCGTTGTTTATAACTGTGAACCTCCGATTTTCACGAGCAAAATCTAGTCCTCTAAAAGCAAATCTGGAACATTTATAGAGGGTGTTGCCCTATACTGGAGACTGTACTGACGGAAAAAAAAGAAATGCAGTTTCAGTTTTGGTAATATTTTTTTTTTATCCGTAGACCAAATGTAGTAAACCTTGGCATATAGCTACCTCAGTGTAGTGTCTAAAGAGCCTTTGGTTAAAATTCAGTCAACCATGACCACGTGCGACGCTGCATACTTTCAAAAGCTTTTCGACAAAGGTACATCCGGGGCACTCTCACGTGCTATGGGCTTGACAGCCATACCAAATGGAAGTTTTGAACAGTGCACTTCGATTGCACAACATTTCATTTCAACTCAATTGAAAAACAAAATGGCGCGAAGGTCCGAAGCTGATAGAGGTAGAGCTATTGCTCTAATTATGCAGGGCCAACTGCAGCGTCTCGTCGTCCAGCAATTTGGGGTCCATGAGTCAACGATAGCTCGTTTAGTTGGACGTCTCAGAGCCACAAGAAGAATAGCTGATTGTCCCAGGAGCGGATGTCTGCGCGTTTCGTAGACACCTCAAGATAGATGCATTGGACTCTCATATGATTTCAGAAGGTGACGGAGACGGCGAGTCAGGTTGTAGGCACTCATGGTCGCCGGGTGTGTCCAAGAACAGTTGGAAATCGGTTGCGGGAGTTCAGTTTAAAGCCATTAGGTCCCTATGTTGGTCCGCAACTTACACCCAGGCGACGCCAACGTAGATTGCAATGGCTTCGGGCACATGCACCAAATCGGTTTCACTTAGTCGACTGGAGACTTGTGTTATTCACTGATGAGTCTCGATTTATAGGTTAGATGGACGACAGCGTTGCTATCCATGTCGAGGTGAGCGATCTTCAGACACGTGTGTTAAGGAAAACGACAGATTCGGGGGAGGGTCTTGTATGTTTTGGTGGAGGGGGGTGTCTCATGGCGTGAAAACACCTCTCGCGGTCACCCAGCGCAATCTTACAGCCCTAAGATATTGGGATCAGGTCCTCATGTTTCGCGTCCTTCCACTCATCCATGCGTGTAACCTTACTTTGCAGCAGGATCATGCGAGGCCGCACGTTGCTGGGGTTTTCCGTGACTTCTTCACCCAAAACAATGTCCCTATTCTCGACTGGCATTTGTCCCGATCAAGCATTTGTGGGACGAGCTGGACAGGAGGGTCGGGAAGCACGTCAACGTCCCAAACAATGTCGCTCAGCTCATGCAGACTAGTAGTAGGAGATAGTCATCTCATGCCAGTTTACCCTGACCCTGACCCCGCGCCCAAAACACCCAGGCCGTTTTTAGGCTCCCCTCACCTCTCCCTGTGCCCAAGCCCGTTAGGCCTCCCTCACCCCCACTGCGCCCAAATGCCCTTAGGCACCCTCCTTGCGCCCAAACCCAGTTAGTCCCTCCTTCGTGTCTAAAACATGTTAGGCTCCCCTCCCATTGCCCAGAGCCCTTTCAGGCCAGTCGTACCCTCTTTGTGCCAAAGATGGCGGTCCAAGATGGCGGCTTCCCCCATGATACCTGTGGCGTGGCTACCATAATACATAAAGTGGGAGGGCTCCCCTTTCCCTCTCTGTACCCAAAGCCTATTGGGACCGAAGATGTCGGCCCAAGATGGCGGATGACAAGATGGCGTCTTCCCCCATAATATCTGTGACGTGGCTACCATAATACACACAGTGGGAGGGATCCCCCTCCCTCCCTGTACCCAAAGCCTATTGGGACCCAAGATGGCGGTCCAAGATGGCGGATGACAAGATGGCGGCTTCTCCCATGACTTGTCTACCATAATACACAAAGTGGGAGGGTTCCCCCTCCCTCCCTGTACCCAAAGCCTATTGGGCCCAAGATGGCGGATGACATGATGGCGACTTCCCCCCATGATATCTGTGACGTAAAAGCTACTCTGCAAGTGATTTAAATATTAAAATTAAAAAATTCAAATTCATAAATCTTGTTCCTGTTTTCCGAAATATACAATGTGTTTGGGTTAATATTGTACCAGATATTTTCAAAGTACTCAGTTAGGGGGATTATCTTGTTTGTGTAAACACTTATTTTGATAAGTAGATTACCTAAGTCCACAAGTGCATCTTATCTTCAGGACGTGTCTGAACTTGTTTCTCGAAATATGCTTTTATGTGCAGCAGCCATATTTCTCTAGGGTATTATTGCCGAGAGCGTATCTGGGCAAGAAGAAGAGTATTAATCTGTTATACAAACACGTAATCAGTATTCTTCTGTTAGGTAGAGAGTTACATGATGTCGTCTATAGCTAAAGCGGATTGAACAACTCTAAATTTTTCTATCTATTCAGTTTCTTATTTTCACATAAAATCAGTTTTTTACAAAGTAGTTAATTGCTTTTACACGCAGTTAAAATGGAGTTTTAATCAGTTTTAAAAGTGATTTTACAATTGCACCATAAAGTATTTTTTACAACAATAAGTAGTTTTTACAATAATTTTACTCGTAATCATACAAAAACACATAATTAATGTTTAGTAACTGACTCATGGTCCTGAAAAAGGGCAGTTTTTTGTTGCTTTTCTGGACTTTCTCTAGTTATCATCTGAAGCTGTCTGCACATCCAAAAACGTGTGTTTTCTTAATAATGGTTCAAAAAGGTATTTTGTTTTCTCAAGTGTGAATTTTTCAGCTTCGTTCATTTCGTAACCTTCGTCATCTCGAAGTCGCTGAGCAGTTTTTCTAATTTTTCCATAGACCAGATGTTGTCTGAAGTGCCTTACTCGACTCATGGCCTTAAATAATTTCTTACAAAGGAAAGCTCTCAAACTGTCTCTAAGAGCTTCCTCGGCCCCTTTGGTGGCCTTGTGTCTGGGCATTCCATTTTCTGAGTATGACACTTTCAATCTCTGAAATTTAGCTGTATGCGCTTATGATTAAAGTGTCTATTACACTCGTTTCGTCACTTCCTCCTCCTCTGAATATTCACTTTCAGTGGTTGTATCACTATCGTCTGACTCTGGATATGTGCTCTCGTTAGAATCAGAGGAGTTATACTCTTCATTTGACTCCGAGTCCGTGCTCTCGTTTGACTGAATGCCTTCACCCATCATCCCAAACCTCTTGAGGCAGTAACCAGCTTCGTGTCTTTTGCGTGTGAAGGTTCTTGAGAAAGCTTTCCTACAAAATTTACAGTTGTGGCTCAGCATGTCTTCTCTCTTTGAACGCTCTAAGAACAAATGAGAATTGGGGGGGGGGGGGGGACATCACAGTGGAGAGTATCCCCAAATATGCGCATGTATACATCAGTTTTACATACGGGCACATCGGTTTACACATGCACACATCAGTTTTCATCAGTTCTCTATCAGTTTTCATCAGTTTTCATCGGTTTTCATCAGTTTCCATCGGTTTTAAACATGTGCACATCGGTTTTACTCATGTGCACATCGGTTTTACTCATGTGCACATCGGTTTTTACTCATGTGCACATCACTGGTCGCTTTAATTGGTCATTAATTGGTCACTAACTGGTCACTGTTTGGTCACTAATGGTCACTAATTGGTCACTAATTGGCTACTAATGGTCACTTTAGTGGCGACTTTAATAATGTGACCAATTAATGACTAATATGTTATGTGATACTTTCATTGGGACAATGTTATTTTTTTTGGGGGGGGTGGGGAGGGCAGGGTTGCCAAAGTTTTAGAGGAGGGGGTTACACTTCTGGTAGAAGAAGAGTTCAAAAAGATACACGTGATGGAATTTACAGAACACAGCAACGATTCGAATATTCCCTTATCAGAGTGACTCGAACCGAATAGAACGACCGGATGGTTTCGAATCGAGTTGAATTTTGAACCTACACATGGACCTATTTTATGAAATTCCTCATAGTTTGATCAAACATTTCGACCAAAAGTTTAAATAGTTGTGTCAACATAATCATGTTTAGTTTTGAAGGCACTTCAACTTTTCATTGAAGTTTGCGATAAAAATAAAGGACTGCAGTCTCCACATTCAAGGGCATGGGAAGCATCTAAGGGCAAAGGAATGGGGGTGTATTGTATAAAAAAGGACACTCTACTCTGGGTATGCGTTACGACTGGGAGTTTACGGACTGTATCATAAATATACAGAACTGCACATATGTTTGAATAACATGTTTTGTATCACCACATGTGCGATACAACTTTATTTTTATCATATGGGTAGAACAGTGGAAACCCCGTGCTTTACATTGATAGGTGTGTGATAAATTGTATAGTCTGTCATTATGCCAGACCCCCCCCCCCCCCCTCTCTCTCCCTCACCTACCTAACATAAGTTTTTTTCCATCAATGGCCTTCCGGTGAAAATGGACACGTGATGCCCCTAGCCTTATGCCAGTTTTCCCCCCTTTCGATGCCCTTCTCTGTAATAGTCGTAGAGTTGTACAGGTTATTGTAGATCTTTATATCCTTACGCAATATGCATGAGCTTTTGAAAAATGGACCACACTAAGCTAAAATTTAACATGAACAGGTTGAAAATTCCTCTGTTTTGGGTTGTGCAAATCCCTTTTGAAGGCATAGGGCTCACGCTGAGATAAATAATATAAGCAAAAAATCGCCAGTTTACACAAATGAGTCGCTTTTAGTTGACTGTTAAATTTAGGAGAATATTGTTTTTTCATTTGTTAGAGGAAAAGACAAAATTTAGAGCTGGGAGTTTGGATTTTTTTTCAGATTCGGCTTCAGGAAAAAACTTCTTGGTTTCGGTTTTTTCCACTTGTTAAGAAAATTTAATAAGAATAATAAGAATAACACTTCAGGCTCCGTAATTTGGAAAGCATTCTCAATAGTTTGTACGACACCACACCATCAAAAACCCCGACTTTAAGTATCTGCAGTGGGTCCAGCCTAATTTCCCTTTGATCATTCTTAGGGGATCAATTACTAAGCCTACCGAAACTACATAAATTTTGGTAACAAGAGTATAAACTCTATCTAATCTGTAAATTCTCAATGTCAAATTTTCTCACTTATTGACTCGTCCGGTGGACTCCAGAGGTATCCTCATTGTCAAATTTTCTCACTTATTGACTCGTCCAGTGGACTCCAGAGTTGTCCTCATTGTCACATTTTCTCCCTTATTGAAAATGTGACACTGAAAACACGACGTATTCGTCCCTCTGTGGCAAATACGAAGTGAGTCCGTAGAGGAACACTTTTCCAGTTCCTTCCTAGAACGATATTTTGATCGGTGTATGCACAAACACGGTCAGTTTTTTCTCGGGCTTGCGGTTCGGTTTTCCAGGTTTCGCAAAACCCAGAAGCGAACCGGAAAACCAAACCCCACCCAGCTCTGTACAAAAGGTGAAGTTCTCAAGAATAAAACAGCTGGCCGGTATCACGTTTAATGGTGGAATTCTTGTTTAGACTGATTGTAGGTGTTATTGAATAATAAATTGCTCTTGTGTCCAGTCATTTCCAGGCAACGAATTATTTTGGTAATTGTTTACTTACAGGCCGCACAGTATTTGTTGATAATCGAAAACGTATCTGTAATTGATGTAGTTTCACTTGCGGTGCAACCTGCTTTTTTGATGGCGGTTTCCACACAATCTTTCCAAGTGTTCACAGACCTACAAAATAAAATAAATTCATGCAGAAACTACTAGTTATACTGGTACAGGTAGCTACTGCAAGACAAGAAACTAAGCATGCAGTCGCCTCGGAAAAAGTTCCACGAAAGTTGTTATACATTGGATGCGATGCAAGCGTTGCGAGTGGTTGACCGTTTTCCGTATTGCGAATGTGCGGTACCTCAGTTTTTGGCCTTACTGATAAAAGGAACTGAAGTCACCAAGACAGTTGACGCAGAAAATGTAAAAAAAAACATTTATCAAAATCAGATTTGTTTTCAGTGAGAGTGTATTTCATTTTCGTCCTAGAATTCGGTTCAATTACTTGTTGCTTTAGTTCGACAACAACGCACAGATTGGAGGCATTACACTATCTCGACATTTCAAACTAAGAACAGAAATCCTAGTAATAGGAAGACGCGCGCGGCGCTATCGTCATGTACATCGTGGGGCTTTAATGTAGAAAAGATACGCAGTACATCATAAATTTGTGTTAGCAGGACTAAGATAAGTGAAGGAAGAGTTACATAATTGGTAAAGATGCTAACAGCCCCCTTGCTTGAGAACCGTGTCACGAATATTTTTTCACTCGATACAAAAGAACAGGTAAAATTGATCATCTTAGCGAGCCCACCTCAATAATGCCCAGAATTCTAGCTGCTCTGTTTTGAAGTTTTACAGTTATTCATCGCCAAAATTGGGAATAATGAAACATACGATACAATATAACTGGACACTTGCGATGGTATTGTTTCCAAAAAACACGACGCCCCTACCCCTCCAACACACACACTCAATCTTGTTTAGCCGTCATTGTGAAAACTTGTTAGTTTTTTTTTCTCGGTGACAAGTCCGCGCAACAATCGGGAAGACAAACCATAATTCATTGTTTTCTTTGTCAGGAAATGAAAAACTAAGAAAATCACTGCTGGCGACTCAAATACCATTGTCTAGGTATTCACAGAATTCAAAACAACTCACATCAACTGGATTGAGGGAATATCAACCCACTTGGATTCATATTAGGTCACCCAGCTGATTTGGGTTGATTTTTAACCCGACTGATTTTAGAGTGTAACTGGGACTTGCCTGTTCAGTGTGACATCCACCGTTCAGGAAGTAATGAACCACCCACAGTCATTGTCACCTTAAGTTTCGTTCATGGATAATACTACCATTAGACTGTCCGGAGGCTTGACAACCCTGGTTGCCTCACCGTTGGGCATGAAGAACATGCTTAAGAGAATACTGCTACTGTATTTCGCCCAGTCGGATTCAACTACTGTTGGCACACACTTCTGACGTCATGTTTTTGTTACAAAAGGATGGTGTATTATGGCGATTTTCAGATTTCTGGTGTGCGTCTCGATTTCCGAATCTGTTGCATCCATTTTGGACGAAAGTAGGCGACAAACATTTTTGTTGTAGTTATTGCCACGGCCTGTTCTTTATTCCCATTCTGGACATGGCAGATCCATTTACTTTATTACCTCTGTGTATTTGGCACAAATGTAACGAATACCATTTCGTATTAATCTGTGAAAAATTAAGAGAGCTGAGTAAGAAATATATAAAACCCTATTATTGGCGACATTCAAGTATGTATAAACTACGAAGCCTCTTTTCCAGCACAAACCTTAACCGAACTTATAAACTCGCAAAATTCATAAAAATAGCAGAAGACTCCATAAAAACTTCTCACGGCTGAAACCCAACACTCTAAACTACATATTCTCCCTCACCGATTTAGAATAGATTCGACAAAGTTCTGTAAAAAGAAAAAAAACATACAAAACGAAATAAATGAACAAATATTGTCATTGCGAACAAAACTGAATGTAAGCATAATTATATCAGTCGCCTCTGATTAACTTCCCTTGTGCAATTGGCCCTTTGAACCCTGATGGTTCCTTCCATATCCGCTGAATGGAATTAGCCAGAATTGTCTATAATCACCAAGGGTGGAGGGTGGACCGGTCAATATTTTTAGCGTGCAGCTTTGGGGCTGCACGTCGGAGATACTGACTGGTCTCCCCTACAAATTTACAGAGCAGCCATTATACTTTTCAATTGTACGGTGAGTTATGATCCTGGACCGGAGAAGCGCGCTTGCGGGTTCAGAGGAGTAAGGCACAGTGGTCGGATCAGATAAACGAAAACAGATCAGAACTGAAAGAATTGTAAATAGTAACTACACACATCATAAGTAGTAATTGCCGATTTTGTTGACGGCCCGGTGTGGTAACCGTAGGGCCGGTTACTCCCAACATGACTGTCATATGACATATGCCGCACTGAGTCGCCAATAAGCTGCGTGACTATTCACCCCGAATGCTGAACTCATTGTAGCACCTGCCGGGAGAAGAGAAAATAGGTTTTTACGTATAAGAAGGTGCGAGAAAGACGTGTGCGAGAGTGTATGTGAACATGCCGTTGAGTGGCCATAGGGTTGGGGGAGGTGAGGGTGGGTGGGAGGGAGGGGGGGGGGGGGTCTTGCGTCAGCACAATTCTAAACAGTTAGAGATATTTTTTACCCTAAACATCTAGCATTCCTGGCCTCCTTCCCTTGCATTGAGGCACGAACATAAAACACTTTCGCTGTAAGAGCAAATGAGCTTACATTATTTCGCATCAGCGTGCCTTGCATGAGATGGAAACGACGGGTAAATGCTACATGTTGTTATTAAAAAGAATATGTTGCAGGTCGCTCTATAAAATTCAGCTAGTATACAAAACAACCCTTGATAATGATGTATCACTTACAAATGTTATGCTAGTTTAACTAACAACTTAACTTGCTCCCTCCCGGACACAGCGACAGAACCAAAATAATGAAGTCATATGCACATTCGCCATTCGTTTAGTCAGCAATAAGCTCTTTTCTCTGGGTTGCGGAGGGGGTGGTTATTAAAAAGCTAGGTTTATATGATAACTATAAAGATAACTATCCGCTACTGAGCGAGAGAGAGAGGGGGGGTGCCCATACAGTTTTCTTCCTATAAATATGTTTACTCCCTTCTCCCGGACATGTGCCTGTATTATTTCCATGTATATATGTATCAAATTTGGCAACTTCACTCCATGTAATTGGAAAAAAGTTGAGAAATAAAATGTATGTATGTATGTATGTATGTAATGTAGGTTCCGCAACATTCGATGAAAAATAGATTGATGCAGTTGTACAACTACGAATATGTAAACAATGTAAATTAATTGATGGTTTGTGGTTTTGGGGGCACATTTTATAGCGCGAGGAGGAGGAAGAGGATACAACTATCACTCAGTCTCGTTTTCGATTTTGCAGTACCAAACTGCATGCACTTTGCCAATATCAATGGTATCACACTCAATCTGAAACAACAGGAGAAATTTGATCGTGTCCGTATTAATGATAGTAGGTATATAATAAATATCGTTGATACGAATTTATGATGTTGCTTTCACACCCAGCTATTAATACTTTCCTTCACACGAACATCAGGCTACACAAAATTCTTGAAAAACTATTTTTTTTCACTTTTTTGCATCAAAAGGATAGCTTATGAACCAATCATAACTGGAACGAGCTCTACAAACTCGTTCCAATGAAGGGTCCTAAGCTATCTTTTTGAACAAAAAATGAAAAAATAATGAAAATTGAATGGTGATTTTTGTAGATAGCGTTTGAAAGTTTTGGCCCTTACTTTGGTTTTAGGATTAAACATATGGGTTATCAAGAAGCTTGTTTATGTTTACTGATGTTTAACTACTCTTCAACAAACAGTGTCGTATCGTGTCGGACAGTTTTACTAGTGCAGGAAGCCGGAGTACCCAGAGGGAATCACCAAGTAGAGGTGAGCAACTGTCAGACTCTCCAACTTACTAACCCAAAACAAGCAGATTTAGCAACAATAGAAGGAAAGGCAAATATTCCACCGGCGTGCAGTACACCTCAGTACACAGCGCCACCGTGCCCCCACGAAGGCAAACTGACTTTAGTGTCTCGACCAAGGACACAGCGCAGATGGCGCAGGTTAGGATCGAACCGTCAAACTTTCGATTTAAAAAGTTCAGTAAAGTTCAGTGCTCCAAACAGCGAAACACCATGCCCCTAATTAAGTATGTTATCGCCAATAAAAAATTGAAAAAAAAGAACATCGAATATTTTCAAATAAGTTGAAAAAACGTTTTTGAAGTTTGGTAGCTGTATCTTTTATAGATAGAGAGTTATGTGAATCAGAAGACAGCGCTTTAACCCTTTACTCAACGCAGACGATATCAAAATTTATTATTTTAAATATGATTTTTTCAAATTTTTTAAACAATTTCAGCAAAACCGCTTCATGTGACCCTTCGTTGGAACGAGCTCAAATGATATGGTTTTGTTGAAATTTTGTGAAAAATAATATTTGTTCAACTGCTGCATTTGCATATTTCTAGGGCGGATGCGGCCGCTTCGTTGTGTAAAGGGTTAACAAAATAAATCAAAAAGAGCCTAACGTTTGCAGTGACGCTAAAACGTCAAAATGGCGCCAAATCGAAAAACACAAAAAAGCAGCTATCTCTTAATTTTTTTTGTGCATACCGAACTTTCAAGATTCGACGTGTTTTAATTCTTACCATATGACCCCCCTCTCCCCCGCCCCCACCCCTATAATGTCACCCCAGCGTTCGGGTAAAGGGTTGATAATTTCCTAGGGTGGCAATATGTATTTTTTACCATGATTGCCTATTCTACAACATATAAAAAGCCAATGTGTTAAATTTTAGCTTTACACACCAACCGTGGTGAACACGTCAGCAAAGGGATTTCAGTAGTTAAAATTTACACCTACAGTGGAACTACATCCAGGCTGACCTTTGATGACCTCGCCTTGAATGCAAACTTGTCTGCATTTATCACTCGTCGCCTCGTGAAGAGTGAAATGAAACCGGAAATTATTTATTACGTTTTTAAATAAGTTTACCTCATAAGACACCAACAATTAATAAACATACGTTGCCTCATGTTAATTAAGCATCGATAACTCGACATAGTATTTTATTATGTCGTTAAAATGAAAAAGGCCCCGTAATTTGCGCGTTCTGTTTTCTTTTTCGTTTCGGCGCTAAAATTGCCAGCGGAAGTACCACCACACCTGTGCTCATGTAAACAAAAACAGATTCACACGTGTGAATATTGATTTATTTAACATTTAAACTCTTATTAATGTGACGGGGAGCGCAGTGGCTCAGTAGGTAGAGGTGCAAGCTGCAAGCCGAGAGGTCCTCGGTTCGAATCCCACCTGCGGCAACGCGTTGTGTCCTTGGGCAAGACACTTCATCTCCATTGCCCGCGTGGGGGCACGATGACGCCGTGTACTAAGGCGTACTGCACGTTGATGGCACGCATGTCTTCAGCCAATCTAACCCTGCCTGTGCTGCAGTGCGGAGTTCTGATGTTGGGGAGCTGGCAGCTGCTCGTCATTGCTCGGTGGTTCTCTCCGGGTACTCCGGCTTCCTCCACCCGTAAAACTGTCACGGTCATGGTTAGCCATTGTGCATAAATATGTGACCTTAAACATCAATAAATAAATAAATAAATAACTTATTAATGTGACGATCATGGTATAATAAATAAAATATACTCAAAGTAGCTTGGTGTACCAAATGTTCACCACTCGTGGAGAAGTGGTGTTAACCGCGCGCCGAAGGCTCGCGGTTAACGCCACTTCACAACTCGTGGTGAACATTTGGTACACCAAGCTACTATTGGTATATTCAATATAGATGTGTTTTGCGGAGATTATAGTCCCAAACTTTCGAAACACTGGGCCTGAAAATGAGGATGAAAATAAAAGAAAAAACGTAAATATGAAATGAAAAAGTAACAGTGAACAGTTTCAAATAAGTAGAAATCAGTGTATGAGGTTTACTACACGTATCGTTTATAAATATGGAATTACATGCACCAGAAGACAGTGTCTTTTTTTAATGAAAAATGTCCTATTTTTTAGCACTACAATATACTATAATTTCCGAAACATTCGACCATATGGCCCGTATGACATCACCTCAGCGTTCAGGTATAACGGTTGAGAATTTTGCAGGACGGAAATACATTTTTAGATATGCTTTCTGTGGAGATTACAGTCCCAACATTTTTGAAAGGTTGGGCCAAAAAATGAGGTATATAAAAAACATAAAATTGGTATAGCTGGCATCAAGAGCGTAAATTTGAAATGAAAAAAATAAGTGAACAATTTCAAATAAGCAAAAAACAGTGTATGAAGTTTGGTAGCTGTATCCTTTATAAATATGGACTTGCATGAATCAGAACACAGCGTTTTTAATGCAATGTGTAAAAAATATGCTAAACTTGGAAGTGAGGTACAAACGTCAAAATGGCACCAAATCGGAAAACAAAATTCAGCTATCTCTTAATTTATTGAGCTCTACAACATACAAAAATTTCAGAAAAATCAGACTTATTTTAATTTTGCCCATATGAAGTCATCTCACCGTTCGGGTATAACGGCTGAGAATTTTGCAGGACAGCAATACATTTTTAGATGTGGTTTTGTTGGGTGTGATATTGCTGAGTTTTCGAAAGGATGAGCCTAAAAATGATGTTGAAAATAAAATGTTTAGAAAAAGTTGATAAACCGCATCGCTCGCATGGTGGATAGAAATTTCCAACTGTAAAAAACGCTTAACTCAATTTCAAATAAGTGGAAACGATTTCTGAAGTTTAAAGGCTGTATTGTTTGTAAGTACGGAGGTACGTTTGTCACTAAATTACGCTTTCAAAAAATTAAAATAGGTTGGATTTTTTTAAAATTTTATTTTTGACCCTTTACAGGTCAAAAATAACATTTAAAAAAAACCCAACCTATTTTAATTTTTTGACCCTATGAACCTCGAATGCGATCATAATGGTTGGGAATTTCATAGGACGCTTTTTGCGGAGATTATATTTCCAAAACTTCGAAAGACTAAGGCTGAAAATAGAGATGAAATTAAAAGGTGTAGAACAACACGTAAAACTGGAATCGCTGGCATCGGTTGTCTCAAATTGAAATAACACAATAAGGGTTCACAACTTCCAAATGGCCATTAAGAGCTGTGGTAACTTTTTAAACTGTATTCCATATTAGTATGGCGCATTTGGACTTCAATGTGTAGGGCTGTTAATTCATAAAAAAAGAAAATAGGCATATTATAACATATTAAAATTTCGAAAAAATCCGACGCACTTTAATTTTTGACTCTTTGACACCCTATAACGTCACCGCAGAATTCGGTCATAACGGTTGTAAATTGGCAGACGGGCATCACAGCTTTAGATATGGATTTTGTTGGAGGTGATATTGTTGAACTTTCGAGAGGATGAGCGTAAAAATGACGTTTGAAATAATAATTTGAAAAAGTAAAAACGCTTGCCAATTTCAAACATGCAGAGAAACGACTTGTGAAGTTTAAAGGCTGCATCTTGTATTAGTTGAGAGCAAGGCTTGTCAACAAATTAGCATTTTCAATGCAACAATGTGCAAAATATGCTAAACTCCACGTGATGTAAAAACGTCAAAAATGGCGCTAAATCGGCAAACTAAATACAAGTATCTTTTAATGTTTTGATCTGTATAACATACTAGAATCCGACGTATTTCAGTTTTTCACCTTATGACCTCCAATAAAGTGAAATCAGAACTCGGCCATAAGGGTAGAAATTCATTACGTCGAGCTGCCATTTTTAGAATAGAAATTTTATTGGAGAACATATTTACAAAATTCGAAATAGGGATGTTTCATACAGGCGTCGATATTAAAAAAATAATGTCAAAAAACAGAAATCGTACCGGACGCATTAGTGGCCGAAATATGAAAAACAAAAATGCCCTTCTAGATAAAATCGGTCTGAGTACGTGTCTGAGTCCTGCTCAATTTACCGTGTGTTTTAGAAGACACGTGGTGATTGTTACAATCTTTTGACGATTTTGACTTCATTTTAATTATCACGTGACAGACTTCTATTGAATGAGTGAGTATTATATAAAAAATATATTGGGAGCGTCACTGATCATGTAGTCCAAGTAGGAGTTGTTTGGTTTCAGAATTTGTTCTGATATTGTTTCCGGATCTTCACGAAGAAATTGTTGAATTATTTTCCTTTGTTACGGGCTTCGTTTATATCTGTCTTATCGTGAATAAAAAACAAGGGTAAGTAAGCTTCGCTTTTACCCTAGTTGATGGTTGCGTTTAAAATTTGCCATGTTTTCCAAGTGTTGGTTTTGTTTTTATTTAAGATATCTCTGTAATGGATTTTATTAGCCATTATTCAACGCAGACGGTATCAAAATTTATTATTTTAAATATCATTTTTTGAAATTTTTCAAAAAATTTCAACAAAACCATATCATGTGACCCCTCGTTGGAACGAGCTCGTCGAGCTCGTTCCAACGAGGGGTCACATGATATGGTTTTGTTGAAATTTTTGGAAAAATTTCAAAAAATGATATTTAAAATAATAAATTTTGATATCGTCTGCGTTGGGTAAAGGGTTAAGATATCTCTGTAATTGATTTTTTGCATTGTTTTGTAGCCTTATTAACCCTTTACCCAACGAATCGGCCTCACCCGCCCGCGTAATATGCAAATTCAGCAATTGAAAAAATATTATTTTTAAAACAAATTCGACAAAACCATATCATATGACCCCTCGTTGGAGCGTGCTCGACGCGCTCGTTCCAACGAGGGGTCACATGATATGGTTTTGTTTAAATTTTTTGAAAAATTTCAAAAAATGATATTTAAAATAATAAATTTTGATACCGTCTGCGTTGGGTAAAGGCTTAAAAACCCTACTATAAGTTTTATACTTTTGTATATTCTGTTCATTGGGAACTTTCAAGTTTTTGTGATACAATTTTTATTTATTGTTAGAAGATATGATAAGAACCTTGGCCATCAAAGGGTTTTTTTCTGTTCTGGCGAAAACGTTTGAAGGGAATTGTTTGATTTTTTCATAAAAAACACCAAAATGATCTGAAACATGGGATATAATTATTCTGGAAACAGTTGTTTGTGAAACAACTATTAGAAAATATATCAACTGTCAGAGTGGCGGAATGACTGGTTACTCTAGTTGGCTTTGTGATGTGAGGTAAGAATCCCTAAATGAAAATGAGATTGACCTATTCTTCCGTCTTGGGGTCTATAGTTGTTTTTTAGAAAGTCTGTATTAAGAGCACCCATATTAAATATAATTTCTTTTATTATTTTAGGCATCCATACATCAGATAATTCATTTAGTTTTGAGGGGAAAAAATTAACATCGACTTTTGGTGGTGTGTTGATAAATGACACGATAATTTTGGAATCGTGTTTATCCTTGATTTCAATAAACACAGATTCGAAAACATGAGGAAAATACGGAGATATCACATCTAACGTGGTAAGATATTCTTTCTTTAACACAAGGACCTACTCCTCCTTGACCATCATCACTCTCGGGTCTCATATTATTAATTACCGAATGATAACCCCAAGGTATACGAGGTGTTTGAAGGAATTTGAAAGTCCGATGATATCGAAAAGATTTTCTTCTGATAGCAAACTGCATATCATGTTTTTTTTGTAAATGAATTCCATTGAGCTTTCAGACATTGATAGTTGAAGTGAAATAAGGAGAATTCTTCTATTTACTGGTTTTCTAACGACAGTCACTAGGCTAGAAGTACTCGCAGTCGTGTACATGATGTTTGAATGGAAATTCGTTAAAAACAGACTTGTTTATTCCCTTTTTATTTTTTATATCCCTCCAAGACTCGCAAAGAAGAAAGTCAGAATTGGAGCCTCATTTAAGTTTTGATATGGATTGGACGTTACTTCTGCTACATTTTTGACACTGGCTGTTGCAATAATAACATGTAATTGTGGCTTTGGGGGAAAACACTATTATACAGTAGAGGTATGATAAAAACAGTAGAGTATATTATTAGTTACACAGTTTGTTGGTGGCCTAATATGGTATAAATGGTGTCACTTAATTCCATATTGGACTCGAGGAAATTTGGAATTAACTGACACCATATATACCATATTAGGCCACCAACAAACTGTGTAACGAATATATCTTACCGACTGCTGCATCGATGCACTGAACTAATAACAACAGCGATCAAAATTAAATGAGAGAATTCTCATAATGTGTTCACGTGTCTTTGCCTTGTTACAATTTATGGGAGAGTACTCTCCTATAAATTGTAACAAGGCAAATTCATACATACCAAACAGTTTCATTTCGAAGGTAACATGACACACCCACAGAATATGAAGCCTTTTAAGTTGCCTTACCTGCACTTCAGCCCAAATATGGGCTTCCAACACTCAATCTTTCAACTAGAAGCGTTTATCGGCTGCCGCCATTTTGAATAACCAATGAAGAAAGGGGAGATTACCCATAGCTGTCAGCGTATATTGATGTTGACAGGCAGTATATGGTTTTACATGCAGTCTGCATGTGACGTCTTTGGACCAATGAAACTCCCAGATACTTGTAGGAGGTAAGATATATACAAGTATGTTGCATGTAACATCACCTTTCAAGACGTTGTGGTTTTGTGGTATCATGGATGGATGGATGAGTGGATTAATCAACAAAATTGAATGAATGAATGAGAGTTAAAAGCTCAATTTGTCAAACAATCCCCGGGCTTCAGTGGGCAAGTGATGTTTTCTGTGAGAATGCGAGGGGGGGGGGATCCAGTTAGCCTAACTTTTTTCTGTGGGGGAACCCCGTTCCTCAAACGTTACAAGACCTGGAATTGCGTGACCACCGACGAATATCCAGCACTATGTGCTGATATCAAGACGAAGGACTACTCGGTGTTTAACACGGGGAGTACTCCTTCGTCTTGCTAGCTATATTAAACTAATTTCAGTTATCGGTAAGTTACTCGGTTACCAAACTATAATAATATAAATACACCTGGAACTTAATTAAGCACCCCCTGAAATGTTCCATTACAGTGAAGTTGCTGTTACTCATTATTATGTTGTAATGATTGCTGTGTCTTGCAGTACAGTTCATTTAGTGAATCATGATGTTTCTAGTTGATAGCGTACCCCAAACACATCCTCTCGTTCACGTGAAGCATGTTTCCCACGAATGTCACAAAAACACTATCATCCACATGGGTATAAAACAAAAAAAAATTGTCACTTCTTTTATCAATAAATGTTGACATGGCAAAGAGGAGACTGTCAGAGGCACGGAGATGGCAAATCGCTGGCATGCATGCAACTTGCATGTCATTCAAAGTTATTGGAAGACAGCTTGGCTATAGTCATTCTGTCATCAGCAGACTTGTCCGAAAACATCATCAAACTAACGATGTTAAAGACCCACCAAGGTTTGGACATTCCCAAACTACCTCTTCTCGGGAAGATCGGATTCTGGCATGCCTCGTTAAGCGTGAACCCTTTGCGTCAAGTGGGGTTTTGAAACGCCTTTGGCTCCCCAACAGGAGTTTGTGTAAGAGAACAGTCCGAAACCGCCTCAAATCACTGGATATGAGGACCAGAAAGGTCATCAAGTGTCCAGCTTTTTCTTATCACCATCAAATACGACGTTTGGAGTGGTGTGTGGCACGTCGACAGTGGAATCGCAGGACGTTGAGAAGAGTCAATTGGTCAGACGGGAGAAGGTTACTGCTTCACGTCACAAGATGGTCGCATGAGAGTGTGGCGGCACAGAAATACTGCTTACGTGCCCAGGAAAATCAGACCTACTGTTCCTTGTGGTGGGCGATCAATAATGATCTGAGGATGCCTCTCTCATGATTGTAAATTTGATATGGTGACTGTAAGCGGGAATCTCAGTGGTCACCAGTACATCTGGGACATTCTCAATCCGGTCGACGTGCCTCATTTTGACAACCACCCATTGGCTACTCGCCTCGACAATGCAAGCCCACATCCGTCCCATGCTGTGAGAGCATTCCTTCAGAACAACGCTATTACAACTCTACCTTGGCCTGCAATGAGCTCCGATTGAATCCATTAGAACACATCTGGGACGTTCTTGGACGTCGTGTGCAAGCAAGGGATCCGCCCTACAAGGTTTGGTCGATTTGGAAGCTGCAGTGTATGAGGAGTGGCAGAAGTTGCATCTGGACCGTATCAGAAGGCCCTTTGGTAGTTTAAGGAGGGAGTTCAGGCTATCATCTGGGCACGTGGTTGGTGGATACACTCGCTACTGACGTCAGATACTGCTATTGTGTTCAGGAGATCACAGGTTACATTTTTTGTCAGTAATTACCGGCATTGTTTCATCTTGGACCGTTCTAGCACCATACGTGGCGAGAGAACCTTGTTTCATCAAAAACATTAGTGGCAGATATTTGTAATTAGCGGCATTAAAATACTGCATATTTTCATCATTGTGTTGTCTTTCATTTGTCAATAGATCATTCTTTCCACAAACAATCACTTTCTGCCATCTGAAAGATAGCATGAGAGTAATAGCAGTTTCTATTAACACCACCGCGAAAAAACAGGCTGTGCTTAATTAAGTTAAATGTTAAGATATATAGGTCGGATATTAATACACAAAATGACGTTAAGAAAGTGGCATCATTGGTAAGTGCCACGAGTGTTTGTTTTGGTTTGTAACTCAACCGTGCCTCACCAGAGCGACACTTTCACGTTCTTCTCATGACTCGAAGGAAGGGTGAACTGTCCTGATTATCTGACTTTAAGAGTAATGAAATTCACTGCGAAACATCAACGAAAGGGCGATTCTTCGGTGATAAATTTCAAAAAGTCCCCGCGAATACACCCGGTAAATCGTTGATGATTGCTGAAATGATGAGCATGCATTTCCATATTTCTTAATTTCGGAAAGCAACACTGGATGAGCCGGCGATTCTTGATTAAATAATACTAACATCAAGGGAGCAATGTTATATGGCTGCCTCAAGCAACAAAGAGAACACTATTTTTACAATGGACAGTAACTAATCGAGGTTGTTTAATTTATCAGGAATTGTCACTACAACATTAGCTACTTAACTTAAGCTGTCGGACTGGGACAGTCGCTTGGTTTCTCTCCCACTCCTCCATTCGAACACGCATCCTTCTGTCCACTCGAATGAGTGAATGATTTAATGATTGGATGAGTGCATAAATGAATGAATCAGCTAGTGTAATCTGTCCAGTCTGACCAGTCTGCTAACGGAGTGAGTGGACGAATGAACAACATATACAACTGATGGCTGAATGGGTGATAACGAACGAAAGAATGAGTTAATGTAACACTTTTTCCGACTGGGAAGTGATTTTTTTTCAACTGACAGTGACCCTTCAGCTTAAGTGGTCGCACAAACGCTGACTTTGATGAGTAAGCGCTTCTTGCTTAAGCTTTTGAAACGAAGAGGCCGGTTTTCCGGCCCAGAGACATGGCACGTTATACTACCATTGAGTTGTATGGCTGCCTAGTGAACGTTGGGCAAAATTGAGTTCTTTCAGAAACAGTTGAAATATTAATACAGCGTTTCTTTTTTCACAACCGCAAATAAAATACTTCCACATTTCATTTCTGTCATATAATGAAACAACTCAGGAAGTAATGATAAACCCACATTACGAATATACTCCTCGTCGTTCAGTATAAACGCCCTCTTAGTCACGTGCCAAAGGATGATTGCGATAAATCAGCGACAGGCGAAATAATTATTATTATTAAACGGAGAAACAAAAATATTAATTGAAACGTTTCTTTTAAATCTATTTATTTTGGTGGAAAACACAATGGGTAAGCCGCAACGTTCGGATAGCTGAAATATCTCTTCTCTCTTTTCGACGAATCTCAACAAATGAGGCGAATGAATGAGCTAATGATTAGAGGTTACAACTTAGTTATCGATCGAGATATCAGCCCGAGATAGCTTCATATCATGTAAAGTTACTGAAGGCTGATATATCAACCAATATGAAACTAGCCAAGTACTAATCACATTATCCATTAAACCAAAATGAATAATTACAAAAATTCTAAGATCCGTTACAGTTTTCTGACAGTGTTATTATATCTCATTATTTTCATAAAGTCCGAGGTTTTCTGTAATCCTGGTTCAGCTATTCGAACGTCGCGGCTTCCCCAGTGGGGAAGCCGCGACGTTCGGAAAGCTGACCTTATCTCTTCTTTCTCTTCGACGATCGCTGCTTATGACTCTAAATCATAGTTTGCGATGAATGTTGTCTACAACTCTCCCCCTTTCCTCTTCATTAACTTTCCCTTCATCCACCTAACCCTAATTACTGTCATCATTAATTCCTCACCACGCAAAAGCTGCCTAATTTTCACACATTTTACCGAAACAATACCAATCGCGTAAGTGAGACGACCCCAGTGAGAGGACCACAAAAACTACACCCTTTTGCCTGGTAACGCCAATGTTACCAATTGGTTGGTTTCAACGAATGACGGCGAACGATTTCCCTGTGAACAAAATGGCTGCACCAAGTAACTATGGGGGGGGGGTGGACCCTAGCTTTGTTCATATCGACCGAGATCAGCGTCATATCAGCCGAGTTTGAAGTCATGTTAGCCGAGTTTGATAAATGAGCAGTTCTGGGAAAGAAAATAATATCTAATAAATAATATAGGTTATCTCCGCCAAAATGTATAGAAAATGGAGATTTAATACCCGGATGTCGGTTTCTAAACGAGACATCCCGGTATTAAATCTTTTTTCTTTTTTTTTTTATATATTTTTTATTCAGATATAGTATTACATTAGAAATGTACAGTGATAATCGATACAGTTGTGTATTCACATAGGTGATTTACAAAAAAAAATAAGCAACAAGAATATGCACAATTGTGCACATAAAAAAAAGGAAAAAAAAAACAAAAGTCATATTCAATGAAACAGTAGTCACTTCAGGAGTGTTTGTCGTAGGCGGTATTTCTGTCTCAATCTCATGGAAGTAAGGTTTGAAACTGTCTCGTCGATATTCTGGAAGGAGCGTTACGTGAAAAATACCCAGTATTAAATCTTCATATACATACATGTTGGCGGAGATAACGTTTTTGTCTCGTTTGAAACATAATAGAAACATAGTGGAAAAAAAATTGTAGACGCGTTTCTCACGCTCCGCAATCAGTTGTACCAAACTCGTGAATACTGGAGCGAATATAATTTTAATCTAATAAATAACTCTTGAAAAATCGATAATGCAGTTCGGGGGCTATTTTGTTGACAATTTTGCTCGTATTTTATTTCTCTCAATTTGTTTGATTTAATTATTCATCTATTTAATTAAAATCTGCAAAATATAATCGAATTATCAGAAGTCTGATAATATTTGCAACCATTTTCAGGTTTTTTGGTTCGATTTTTAAATCGAGGCGAGCGAAAGCGAAACGTTTTCATTTAAACCATATAGCCCCGATATTTCGCGTGCCCTTATACCCTGGATGTTGCACGCTCTCATATACCTGGATGTTGGGTGCGCCCTTTGCCATGGCTATTTGTCCTAGGCATTCTGAACAATCAGAAGACAGAATTTATCGGGATATAGGGACAACATATTTTACAATAGGCATTTGCTCTCTAACTTAAGTGATCAAATAAACACTGCATTTGATGAGCAAGTGCTTCTTAATGTGAGGAACATAAACATTAAAGGAGAAGACACATGACTGCGTTAACCCTTTACCTAACATGAAAAGCAGACGACATTGCAAACCAAATTCTTGAATAACTTATTTTTTCCTTTTTTGTCTCAAAAACACAGGTTATGACCCCTCACTGGAACGAGCGGGACGAGCCCATTCCAAAGAGGGGTCATAACCTATGTTTTTGAGACAAGAAAATGAAAAAACAATTAAAATTAATTGGAGATTTTTGTGAATAGCGCTGGCCGGTTTTGAACGTTACGTGCGTAAAGGGTTAAGCAGCAAATTAGAGACTGACAAGGGTTGAAGGGTTTATCATGAAAGTTCAGTGTCACAGGCCTGGGACAGTCAGTGGGTGAAACACTCACACGTCATTTCATTCACACATCCACTCATCCGCTCAAAATAATGAATGAAACAAAGGAACGTACGAATGGATAGATTAGAATGGGAAAAGGAATGAAACCTTTTCAATTGACAGCGACTATACAAAATTTATCACGGGTTCAAAATGTTTGAGTGTTGAAAGCTCAAGTGGTAAAACACTTCATCAAAAGAGTGAATAAATGAACGAATGGATGAGATTTGGCGAATAAGAGAATGAATGAAGCCTTTATAACTGACAGTGATTATATAATTTATCACAGGATAAAAATGAATGAGTGTTGAGAGGCATGTTGAAGTTTCAACAGAGAAAGGAAGTGATATTGAATATACAATCTCGAGGGTGTTCACGAGGGTTTTCCCGGGCGATTTTATGTTCAATATAACGAGCTGGTGCGGTGTAAACTACTTGTCACAGAGTATTTTCTCGATAAACAAAAGACGCACAATCAACAAGAAAGACCCAATATCACGAGCTGGTATGTTGTAAACGACTTGTCACAGAGCTGTTTTCTGACATAAACAAAAGACGCACAATCTGCAAAGAAAGATGACGCATGTTAGGCTGGCAATCCCTTCACAACTAATGAATAATTGATGCCAGTAACAACATTAGGGAGTAATTGACCTTGCCTTTTTAAACTTCTGTAGGCTTCCTCGTAAGAGGACCGCGACAAATCAGCGGAAAGCCGAAGATTTATTATTATTATCAAGTCTCGATTAAATTAACTTAATTTGACATTTTTTGTCATTTTGTTTAATACTTTCTTTTTTGATTCAGCAAAATCTTATTATCGTTATACAGAAAACGTCATTTGTATTGTACCTTATGGTTTTGTTTCATGTGTGAAACGTTGTATAATATCAACAGGCGAGGAAGTGTAGAGTCGTTTTTACGCTAAAAATACGGTTTCGTTTATGGCGACAACATTATATACAGTACGCGGAGAGTGGATTGTAACGAAATCACCCGGGGAGTGGAGTTATCACCCGAAGTGTCACTTTCAAATTTCTTACATGTGGATAAAGAAAACAAGCAATGTTTCAACCAATGGACCTCCGGGTAATTCCCGGAGGTCCATTGGTTGGAACTTTGCTTGTACTTGTTATGCTTTGCAACAAATTTGTAATTATTGCTCGGGTGGAAACTCCACTCTGCGGGTGAGTTAATGGTAATACACTCTCCACGGACTGTATCCCACGTGACAAGTATATTCTCTCGCTGCAAGAATGCGAAATATTCGATAGTGATCACAAGTGCTGTTCGTAATCAAAGATTATGACAAGAAAAATCGATTACAAATATATTTCTGCCGCAATTGGTCACAGATGATAACGATTTGGTCCCATTGATATCGAGATACTGCAAAAATAAGACAGTTTTTTTTATTTTGAAACAAAACATCATTTGAAAAGCGCGCTCAATTCGATCCAGCGACGATCATGGAAATAGTGGTTAAACCGGAAGCCGCAAAAGCAATGATGCTCGCAGATCGGTTTCAGAAATATCCCTATCCGAATTCGTGTTTGACCGGTCCTCATACCCAAACCAGAAGATATCAAGATGCATCATAAATGAACATAATATGGATATCCGAAATTGGATGTGGGTATTTGGGACAGCGTAAAAACGCCTCAGAATAGTGCGTGAATGGGTTCAGATACTTTAATACCGACCACGTGTTTTTGTTTATGCTAGAGCTGACACTGTCCCAATTCATTGCCTTTGTTCTCGAAAGATATCCTTCATCGCCTAGGTGTTGCAGAGCATGGGGTGATATTTGTTGAAAACAACATATGCTCTTAACAGCTCTTCGAAATATATCGCTTGTTTGAAACAAAAGAGTGACGTCATAACTATGTGACAAAAGTAGTCACACAACACGAAGTATGACGAACAAGCGCTTCTTGTTAGATAATTTTTATTTAGCTGAATACTAACTCCTACATTACATTACATTAATTGTATACATGTTTCAATGAGATAAACTACAGTGTACACAGCAGGGAGATGGCATAGCCAGATTGGCTGTCTACCTGTCATCTTCCGAAGAAACAATGTTTAAAAACAGCGGATACAGACTGTAGCTAACCTAGAGGCAGAATAGAAATTGTAGAATAAGGGTTGTGGTTGGGGTTGGGCGAGGTGATCTAAAAAAGTGTAACTTATCCATCTTGCCATGACCAGCCTAATACAGATAGTTGTATATAAGTTTTCAATGATTCATCAATTTTGCGTGATACGATTATCTTTTAATCTGGTGTATATAGCTATTTCGATATTTACCGTGAGCATTCATCTCCACTTATTTATTTATTGGGGTTTAACGACACTTTAGACATGAAGGGTGACCTCGTGTTGGACAGTTTTACGGGCGGAGTACCCAGAGAGAACCACGGAGCAAGGGCGAGCAGCTGTCAGGCTCCCCAACATACTAACTCCACACAAGCAGGGTTAGCATTGGTTGAAGACAAGTGCACCACCGACGAGCTGTACGCCTTAGTACACAACGCCACCGTGCTCCCGCGTGGGCATTGGTGGTGAAGTATATTGTCCAAGGGAACAACGCGGTTATCGCAGGTGGGATTAGAAGCGAAGACCTCTCGGCTTGCAGTCTGCCCCTCTACCTACTGAGCCACATCTCCCCCATTTATTTCCACTTACTGTCTTGTTTCATCTGTAACTGCCCAGGTTTGAAAGCATAACAGGACGAGATATTCAGACCATTGCATGTAGTATGCCCTGTTGTTGTGATATGTGGGATACTTTCCCCAAAGTACAGAAAGGACTAACCCCAATGAATTATATACCAATTTTCGGACCAGTCACCATATGGCAGAAAGCACTGTCTAAAAGTCTGCTATGACAGAAGTAAGAGACCAGATTGCACACAATAAAATACCTTAAATGTATTGAATAGTTAAATTGCATGTAGTATGCCCTGTTGTTGTGATATGTGGGATAATTTCCCCAAAGTACAGAAAGGACTAACCCCAATGAATTATATACCAATTTTCGGACCAGTCACCATATGGCAGAAAGCACTGTCTAAAAGTCTGCTATGACAGAAGTAAGAGACCAGATTGCACACAATAAAATACCTTAAATGTATTGAATAGTTAAATTCTGCAATTCTTCTAGATCAGACTCTGAAAAATCTTTTTATCATTATTGCAAGGAATGGACGGCAAGACTAATTGTAATTTAGGTTGTCTACAGTCCACAAGGGTTTCCATTGTTCTTGTGTTTGTTTATGTTTTATGAAGTTCACCAAGGGTCGAAACCACAAAGTTCACAAGAACAAATATGGAATCATGAGAGAGAGCATTAATGTAAAATGGAGAATGTCTAATGTGGCTGCTGTCCGTATGCTGTGATCATACCCCCCGCCCCCCCCCCCCCCCCCACACACACACACACACACAATTCTGTGCCATTTTTGTGAGATCTGTGTCAAATCGGTAAACAGATGAGGTTAATACATCAAAAACGGGAAACCTACCAAACTTCCTCATTAGATATTATCTGTAACCATTTCTAAGGTTGCAAAAGCAATGACAGCTGCCATGAGTGTCATGTGAATGCTCAACTATGGCCCAAACAACAAAAATGACCTGCCCTACATGCAGATTACTTACACCAATCAAATCAGCTTCGTTAAGTTAGAAAGCAAGGATTCTAATTCCTTTGTGTGTACATGGTTTGGCATGCTTCATTTCTTTTGAAACTATCGCCCTTCTGTAGTTGTTGTTTGGTGAGGCTTGACTGTTGCTTACTTGGAGGATTTAAGAACATTAATAACTGATCTGCTTACCAATACTAATTTGCTAGGCAGTGAATGACCAGCCTGAATAATATCGCAATTATGATGGTTATGAAATTCATTTTTCTGAAACCTTATGAGACGTTGTGGTCTCATTTCGATAATTCGTGTGATTTTTGTCCACCAGGTGGCTTCATGCTATTCCCGTCAACAGATTGTCAATATACACATAGCTTTTTGCTTTTTGCAACAGGTTTGTGCCAAAGCGATCAAACTCTATGTTGATCCATCTCACTCAGAATGCGGTTGTGCGAGGAAGAAATTTAAATTTACGATGGTATTAAATTTCGCTATAGTTGGTGAACAGTAAAAGAACTTTCCGAAGATTCTCCTTGACAATCTTCTTTTTCGATTAGCAGACCTCACCAAGCCTCATTTACGTCCACATATAGTTCGGCTACAGTCAAATTATTTTTTCGTAAGTATACAATTATGAGGACTGCAACATATATCCAGTTTTATGTTTTTTATCATCGACAACAACCAAATAATATTAGTTCGAATCGGTGGCGTATTAATCCCGTGCTGGCACTTCTCCGAGTATGGAGTGTGGAGTCTTTATTCACAACTCAGACATTCTAATCACCGATCTTGTCCTTGTTATTCTCGTCAGTTACTAACGCGGCTGGCAATTTCTTTGTCATCAAAAAAAAAAATGTCAAAAAAAATTAAAAGCTGGGTTTGTGAACTTTTGTCAAAATTTTGGTGTATAATATGTCGCTATTCACCGCTTTAATTCGTATTTAGGGCAGTGTTGAAATTTTCAAAATAATGTCCAAAGTTATGTTGGACGATCCTTTAAATAAAATAGACAACAAAGGAGTATTGTTACGTGGCTGCGCGAGGCTGACAGTATCTGCCAAGATTATACGGGTTTATCGGTAATGGCGATTAACCTTTAGATACCGAGAGGACGCTTTTCCTACCCAGGAACATCATGCATTATACTTTCATTAAGTAGGGTGGCTGCTACATGAATGTGTTGGTTAGACCAATCAATATTTTCAACGTGCAGCCCCAAATCTGCACGTTGGAAATATTAATTGGACTACCCCTAAACAATGAATATGGACTCTTTCAATTGCTGTCATTAAACTGGCATGGAAGATCCCACCAGGGTTCAAAGTGTTAACATAGCAGTAACTTAGTTTGATTTGCCAGACTGGAACAGTCAAGGGAGGACATTCACACGTCCATGTATTCATAAATCCACTCCTCCGATCAAAATAATGAATGAAATAAACGAACGAACGAATGAATGGATGAGATTAGGAAAAGAAATGAAGCCTTTACAACTGACAGCGACTGTACAATTTACCACGGGATAAAAATGAATGAGTGTACAATTTATCACGAGATAAAAATGAATTAGTGTTGAAAGTTCCAGTGGTTAAACAACGCGGAGTATGACGGGCGTGAATAAAATAGGCATCAAAGAGTACTGTTACCTGACAGCATCAAGCAACAAAACGGACGCTATGTCTGCAGATGACACTAATTACCATGGGAGTCAACGGTTGGTTTAACTGGAATGGTCAGCATCATAATAGCCACTTAATGTAAGGTAGCTAATCAGGCCGGGGCAACCAGTCAGTCACTCACGCACATGTCCAATCCTTCACGTATCCACGCATCCATAAGTGAATAAATGTGCTACTGAACGAATGGATGCGTGAACGAATGAATGGAAGATATGGAACGGACGAATGAGCATATGGATCTTTTACAGCTGACACCGATTAGTCAGACAGCCGAAAGACTAAATTAGACGGTCTAACACCAAATCCCTCATATCATTGTCTAGGTCTAGATAGTCCCGCCCCGTGGCCTCCAAAATCCAGTACCACTTCCTGACAAACGATTGCTCTTCGGCGCCTCTTATTCGCCGTATGAGGGCCTCGGGGAAATCCATCAAAAAGGTTTAACCGAGTGCATCTCATATTCTCACCCATGTACTTGTTTTTTTTCCATATGGCGGTGTATTAACGAAGGACACTTTTTTGATTCATAGCTTTCTGAGAATAGTTATATTTAACAGGAAGAGATGTGATAGACGCAGAGCATACTGGTCGTCATAGCGAACTCCTCAGGCAGTCATACCTGAAGTGATATAATTTGCGACGTCACATCAGAAGGTATCAGGAATATAGTATGTCATCATAGTAACGCATGTCATGACATCGTCATTGTAGTTCAAGGTCGTTTCAATGCATTAGTGACGTCTTAAGTCACATGCTCAATGACGTCAATAATGATGTCATCGGATACAACGGCAAACCATATGTGTAATTACTTGTCACGGGTATTTTTTGTACGATTCACATTATTCGATGACGCCATAAGTCACGTGACCAGTGACGCCCATAATGACATGTAGCGATGAACCATATGTGCACTTAGTTGTCACAAAGGCATCCAAAGATGGACTAGAAACCATGCATATGGTTCTCAGACGTTCTAACAAAACATGGGTCAGATCGGAGATGGGATCTTAACCTCAAGATCCAACTCAGAAGTCTGTATTTAAGATTCCGGAGCCAGATCAGAATTTTAAGAGACAAATGCACACCGGCTACTTACAAAGGCATTTCCTGCCAGTAGGATCCTGCGATTATTCGATATTTGAAAAAAACAATTCGATTCCAAACGTGTATTCGAGTCGAGTTTCCTTGGAGTCCAGCAGGTATGTTCTTGAGAATATAGCATTTTCACCATGCATGAAACGAGTATACTCCCACAAATTTCGAATCGAGGAAATATTGAACAACGAACTGAACCATTGTAAATTTGTTTCGTTGGATACACATGCGGCACATGGTGGCTCATGGCGGCTATTCTAACACAAATTATACTTATCTGTATCATTTGAGCTGGCACTACGAGCCGTGGCCGTCAATACACAGCTGAGGGGTGATAGATTATACCCCACCGAGGAGATTCGTCATGGCCTTCATCAAACTATGAAAAAGGGGTGCCGAATGGACGTTGGAACTGGAGTGCCACCGGACGTGACTGTTTAATGCCCAGATGAGGGATGATCGATTATTCCTCAACAAAGACATGATATGATGAAAGATAAACTACTGACACGTCCGGACCCGGGCACTATATGTGCCGTGAGTGGGTAGATCCAACAGGAATACTCTTCTGCTCTAATGAGTACACTTCGGAACATTCGAATACGTTAGAGATGGAAACAATAACACAGCTAACCAGGTCCAGAAATGGACGGAATAGGGTAACAAGAATCGAGTCCGTAAAAGATAAAAAATATGGATTCTGAAATGTTTGGAGAAAGTTGTCAAGTGAGAATTGAATTCGAGCCAGCAAAGATACTCCCATTCAATCGAACAAAACCTTTTGAAGATCTTGTATTATTACGTACTACGTTTCGAAACAAATATACCGAGGGTGACAATAGTCAGAAATAGACAGAAGCCGATGATTCTGGAAGATTTGAGGAAGATTTCTGGTTCTTTTTGAGAAACTCGATATACTCTCCACTTCGCCACAATATAGCCATAGCTGCTGATGTGACGTTAAGCACCAATAAATAATAATACTATACTCTCATCTGATCAACAAACATGTCATTTACAAACTGTATGCATTATGTTCTCCTCATACCGACAGGCTTGTTGTCTGCTTGGGTGATTTTTGGAGAATTTTCGCACAGATTTGGGTAAATAGTTATTGTAAATAGTTGTATTCCCATCGAATCGATCACTTTCTCAGAAGACACACCCTCTCCATTAGAAGCTTCCCAATCTCACATCAATCACGTGCCACGATAGAAACCAATACGGTTGTCTCGTGTTGGCAAGATGGATGGCGGAAACATATGTCACCTCAACGATACGCGCTGTGCATGCGCAGTGACCCCACGCATCACCGTGGTACTGATGTCACATGGCGGCTAGCGCGCTTCCACGACCACCCCACTTGACTATGAAATTACTTCCCCTCCCAAACTGGGCACGATCCCCATCTTATATACTATTTGTGACTAAGTCGTCGAAGCCTCTTCTGAGAATAAAATTAAGTTTAGACCCATATTTGAGTAATTTTAACGTGAAAATTCACTAAATCTGCTATAACAATCAACTGTTTAATTGCAACTACAATACTGTCGCCGGGTACTGGCCTGTAATCCACGCGTGGGCAGTGATTTTGAAGCATGCGTTGTTTCCGTGTTTTGACTATATACAGTACTGCCGCCGTGGACTGGTCGTAATCCACGCGTGGACAGTGATGTCTACGCATGCATTTCCCATTTAATACAATCATCATCAGCAAAATTTCAATTAATGAAGCACCGGGCTGTACCCGGTGCTTCATTAATTCAATTTTTGATGATTATTCCTATAATTAGTGTTTGGTATCTAATATTACTACGTGCGTGGTAATATTACGTACAGTACTTGTGGGTGGAATGATGCCGAGCTCACATGATCCACCTACCTGGTTCTTACCTTTATCATGAACGCAAAATACAAATACCTCCAGTCACGCAACCAAACCAGAGCATGGGTGGGCATAGGTGCGTACAGTGAGGGTAGTCTCCAAGCACTCCGATGATCATATGAGGATGATGGATTATACTGCAGCAGTGGATTACCGCATGGCCATCAAAGCCTCATACAACAAAGCTGCCATACTACCACTGTCGTCAGTCCATACATACTCGTATGAGCCCATGTGTTGCATGTGTTGTACCCACGTTGTGAACTAGCACACACACACATTACTATTTCTGGAATGTGTCGTATGGGCTTACACTGTGAACTATCACAAAAGCACATCTTGGGATTACTAACAGACAGTCTATCATACGCAATGAATCCCTGAATAAACTCAATCAACAACTAGACATTATGATTCTGGAGAATCATGGCTTTTCCAGATGATATTCCATGATTTTTCAGAGAGTCTGATGAATTGTTTTTAACTGTCTCACTGAAGTTCCTTGTAGAGGGTTAACAAGTGCTAATAGGAATATTTGTCAATGCAACTTGTAATGTCACACCAAGAACTGCGAATGGCCATTTTTTTCTTAAAAATCTGCAAGGTGTTTTCAGAAAAATCCTGGGAGAACATGAATTTTAAGCTTTTGATGGGTATCATTGTTTATCCAGTCCAAAACGGGTTGAGGGTTGTTTTTTTGAATACCCTTATTACTCACAAAAATAATTCTCAGTGAATTCTACTTCCACTTATGTTGATCTCTCCTCTTAACTTTGGGTGCTGTGGGTACGCAAACACAGACCATTTTATCAAAATTTTAATGTTGGAGAACCTGCATAGGATTCACAAATGCTTCCTGAAATATTTTGTACATGCAACTTGTAATGTCACACTAAGATCTGACAATGGCCAATATTTCTTGAAAATCTACGAGATTGTTTTAGAGAAATCCTCGGATAACATGAATTTTTAACCTTTTGAGGGGTATCGCTCCTCCAGTCCTAAACGGGTTAATGTTTGGTTTTGTGAATATCTTCATTACTTACAAAATGATCCTCAGTGAATTCCACTTCCAATAAAGGAAGTTGTCTTTATTTCTCGTATATCCTTTAGGTGCTGTGGGGGCCCGAAAACAGCCCATTTCATCAAATATTCGATATTTGGCAGTCTGTGGAGGGTTAAGAAATGCATTGCCTAATACATCTTGTATATCAATGGTCGTGTCACAATCAGGTCTAAGAATGATGAATGTTTAAAAACAATCTACAGGACGCGTTTCGAGAAAGTGCAGATAAACCCTAATTTCAGAGTTGATTGTCAATTCTGGCGAAATAATAGTTGAATCGAAAATTCCGCTTTGGTGCATTTTTAGATTGTGTGCCTCTGTATGCGTGTGCAAAATTGTGTGAAAATCGGTTCGAAAATGGCTTCTGAATCGTACGGACAAAATGTGTAGAAGAAAAACAAACAACACCCCCCCCCCCCCCCCCAACAAAAAAAAAAAATAATAATAATCCGTAGAAAAAACAATAGTCTTTTTCAGAAGGAAAAGCCTAATGACAGCTTTGTATAGTGAGCTTGGTTTAGCTGAGTGGGGTGATCTGATTGTGAATTCTAAGACTTGGACGAATCAATCATTTGTGAAGCGATAGGTAGGATTAGCAGGGGGGTGTATAGAGTGCTGGTCCCAAGAGCAGCCAGAACAGACTAGAAAAGCTAAAATTAGTAATGAAACACTAATTCTGCTCCATGCGCGTCGTCCCTACCGGAGCTCAGTCCGGACAAATCAAACTGCCCGTTGGACATACCTAGAGAAAGAGTAAGCTTTATTCAGCCTTGGTGAAATCACCATTCGGTGGGAGTGTTCAGTTTACATTTAGTTCCCTCTTAAAGTCCGATCCAAAGTTCTATATATCAGAATTGACAATTGCTGAACATTTTGGATTGTGTGTGGTGATTTGCAATTGTCTACTAAAGCGCCTGTTTTATTCAACGATATACTGTGGATCGTTTGCATATGTTTCATAATAGTTTGTTGGAAAGTGTTCGTTCCGATTAAATAAATTAACTTGGATGGGAGAATACATATTCTATTCAAAGTTTCCTAAGCACCAAGTATATCCAACTACCTGTTTTACGTTTTAGTTGAAATATTGTTATGAAAAGTGTATATATTTTTTATTTAATTATATATTTAATGATTTAAGTACAGAAATTAAGATTTTGTTTGTGTTTGACATTATTTTTTAGCTTTTGAATACGATAACCAGGGAAAATGGATATTATTGGTAAAAGAGGAATGTTTTCAAATTTGCCAAAACGTTGACGGAGCGAACTGGTATGGGTTCAATATCGAGTATGAGACCCATTACTGTTAATTACAGCTTGACAACGCCTCCTCGTGCTCCCAATCAGGTTCCTGATGGTCCTTTGTGGGATGTTGTTCCATTCTTGGACTGCATGGCACCAAGCTCCTGGACACTTCTTAGCTGGACTGGACGGGCTGAAATTGCAAGCTGCAACTCATTCCCGACATGTTCGATTGGATTGAGGTCAGGGGATCTTGCTGGCCAGTGCATATACTCAGTCCCCTCCCTCTGTCGGCACTCCCGGACAGCATGGGCAACATGAGAACGGGCATTATCGTCCATCAAAATGAATCTATCACCCATGCACCGGCATACAATCTGATGTGGGCATCCAGGATCTCATCAATATACCACTGTGCAGTCAGTGTACCACTGTCAAGGACACAGAGCTATGTACATCCATCCCAGCTGATGCCGCCCATACCATTATTGACCCTCCACCATTGCGGTCATGCTTTTCAATGTTGACCGCATGGAATCGCTCTCCTGGACTTCTCCATACCCTAGAAAACCTATTTGTGTAGTACAGGCAGTACCTTGACACATCTGTAAAAAGGACAAGAAAAGGACGCCGATATTCTCTGGTCCATCCAAGATGGTCCATGGCCCATTCATATCGTGCCTGGCGGTGGTTCTGTTCTGGGACAATGGAATGCGAATACATTGGGAGACCGCCTTCGTGCAACCTTTCCCGCATAGTCTGCGTCGAAACATTTACCCCACATGCATTCTGAAGGTCACTGCGAAGCTGGTTTGCTGTGGCAAGGCGGCTTCTACGGGACTGAATGATTAAAAAACGGTCTTCAGCTGCAGATGTTGCCCTTATCTGCCGCGTTACTGGTGTGCCATAGTGCTGAAATTTTGCCCAGGCTCTGGTGATCACCATATGTTACACACCTAGGGCTTCACCAACCTAACGGACGGTAGCCCCCTTGCTCCACCACTGTCCTACAGCCCGCCACATTTCAGCTTCAGACAAATGTATTCTTACATTTGCATTCGCCATATTCAATCATTAAATCACAAGGGTTTGTGTTGAAAAGAAGATTGAATACCCTACACATGTCATGTACATGTAGACGGTACACGAAAACATCATGAAAATCAAGGGGTACATGCTTTGCATGACTGTCACGAAACGCCTGACTGTCAAGGGCTAATGTAAACACTGGGGACCATCTCAATACATTCCTCAATCATATCCACCAAAAATATCGCAAATATGTCACAAGCAAATTTCACAATGATGTGTCAAATATGTGGTGCTTAGCAAACTTTGAGTAGTATATATCGTTTTCAAAAATGGCATGTCGTACACTCTCATCATCGCGATCTTGTTATTCCGATCAGTCACAGACATTTAAGGAATAGCACAAATTGCGATGTCATTTTCAACATATGTCGTAATCTGTTTTTAAGAAGGTCACAAGTAGAGTTTATATATAGTTTTCTTTTTGTGTTTGGACCCTTTAATTTTGCAATGGAAGGTGTGATAATTCGTTGCGACTGTCCAGCCTCAAACCCAGTTTGTGTTAAGAAAGCTCAATGAACGATTCCGGTAAATGAACCAACACTTATAGCCAAGTTTGATCCGTTTATCGTCATTGTCAATACCAGCACGTATGTGGGTGTAGTCTGGGTGACATCCCATGCCAATAATTTTCGAGAGGGGATATTTTCATCTAGAGTGTTAGATATGGATTCCCTCTTAGCGGTAACCACGTGCTTTCTTACTGGGCAAAATATTCTTCTTGGACTTACGTCACACACGAAACCTGTCTCATACAAATGGAGGTTTATGGCCGATTGGGGATATTGGGGGTCCCAGCTTCAACAATTTTGAGTCCAGGGCATACTAATTAAATAAGAAGTTGCGAAGTCCATGCATCATGACTAAAACATGTATTTAACCTCTTACCTAACATGAAAAGCAGACGACACTAGCAAACACAATTCTTGAATAACTATTTTTTTTATATTTGTTGTCTCAAAAACATAGGTTATGACCCCTGTTTGGAACGAGCTCGACGAGCCCGTTTCAAAGAGGGGTCATAACGTATGTTTTTGAGCCACAAAATGAAAAAATAAATGAAAATTAATTGGCGATTTAAGGTCGGGGTGGTTTGGTGGTTCAGAGGTAGAAAAAACATGTCCTGCATTTTTTTACAAATATTTTTTTTAAAATATCAACTCAGTTTTGCCAAATATCATTGGGAAAATGAGTCTTGACTGCTTCCAATTGACAAAGAAGTATCTTTAGTAAGCCTATTACCAAACATCTAGTTCTGGGTACCATTTTGTCTTTGACCAAGGGCTTAGATGGTCCTCATGGCATCATACGACCGACTCGTAGATAATTTTTGATTTGCTGAGTAAAGTGTACAAACATGTAGATACCTTAGTGTTTGCCGCTTAATTACTTGTATTTAAATGAGCTACAATGAAACACTGGAATATTTTATATTTGAAATCTAGTTTGAACCTGAAGAATTTCAACCTCCAAACCAATTAATATGAGAAATCTTATTTGATGTGAATGGAGGAAATGAAGGTAAATGCTTAAATACATGTCACTTGCGACTAAAAATCGGAAGAGTCAATAATTTAAACGGTTAAACTCATCCGTTAGTCGAATCATGTAGAATTCACAAGGTCTGAAGACAAGGTCAACAAGATATCAAATAATTTGTGACTGGCAAAAAGGTACAATGAAAGGATAAACTGTGAAACTTGACAGTGGTTTATCCATTATTCTGAAAAGATAAAAAGAGTGAAATATCTGACCACAGTTAACAGGGACGATTAGTGCATTGCGCTGTTTGACAAAGTTTGTTATCCCTGACTTTGTTTTGAACGGTTGAAGCCTATATTGGGGCGGAGAGGTGCAAATGTTGCTGATTTTAGGGGTGGGTTTCCATTTGAGAGTGGGAAAAAAGTGCAAGGGTAGGGTTGTTGGGTGGTCTATAGGCGGATTCATGTTGTCTTACATGTGCTATTTTTTCCACCACCCCCCCCCCCCCCACGTTATTAGCGTTATTAGAAGGATAACCATGCTTTATTGTAAATAATACAAGATTATTTATCTAATAATGGACTGTTATTGTTAAAATAAAGCACAGTTGTTCGTGGTTGTCTTTCATTCGGACAGCAGCGAAGCAAGATTCATCACAATTTGTATTCAGAAATAACATCGCGAATCTTTGTCATCCCGAAAACCACCCCCTCCCCCATCCCATCCCCCGGTGCATTCCGCTTCTCATGGAGTGATATCCGGCGAGTGAAAGGAGTGATATGTCCAATTATACAACGGAAAAACTTGAACACTGTTTGAAATGTACGCTCCTTAACACTTTACCTAACACGAAAGGCGCAGGCCACTTGCAAACAAAATTCTTGAATAACTATTTTTTTTTATTTTTTCATAAAATACATAGGTTATGACCCTCATTGGAAAGAGCTCAACACACCCGTTCCAAAGAAGAGTCATAAGCTATATTTTTGAGACAAAACAAATTAAAACATTAAAAAATTTAATGGTGATTTTTCTGAAAAGAGCTGAACGTTCGGTTAGTAACATTGGCTAAAGGGGTAAAAGGAATTCCAAATGGGGAGATCTGATTTTGGGCATGTTGGTACATTTTTGATCCACAAGATAATTTTTTTTTAAAAACTTAACATTGCGAATATACAGAGGAAAGGTTAATTGTATGTTGCACGTGATATTCGGATAGCCTCAGTTTCTAAAACTTTCCCTCCGGCGCGTTGTCTCTCTTTGCCTTGATTGAGATTTTGAAGTCGATGTCACGAAAACTTGAAAAGTCGAATATAAACATTTTTAAATCCTTATTTGATGTGGTATTTTGTGAAAGATTTCGACATAGGATTCCGCGGAAGGGCAGAAGGACACATTCACTGTCAATGTAGAATAGAAGGAAGTCTCATGCAATCTGCAATGTAACAGAACTGATAGGAACGCCGAATTTTACAAACTTCTCATGTGAACAGAACGGCAAAGTGTAAAAGGCCATCTTCTGCCTCGCCATTAGTTTACAACTGTTAATTCAAGAGGTGTTTGGGGCAGTGGCCCTTTTAAAGGCAAACTGAGGGAGGAGAGGGGACTTTGAATTTCGTGTGACCACACTTAATAGATATACATGTAAGTGTTTGCCTCCAGTTGAAAATAAATATATTTGCTATTAGGTTTTGTTAATGAAAGCAAAATTTTGAAATTGAGAACTATGCAACAAAATAGCGGTGTCGATCATACGGGCGAGGTAATGTTTGAGAAACGAAATTACCCGAGTTACGACGAATCTACGTTGTTTTCCGATAATTTTCTGTCAAGTACGTTTATCTCTTCGCAATGTCATATATTCTAAAAATGTGCATTGTATTTATAAAATTATATATTTAGATAATTTCTCATTGCTTTCTGTTGTATAACACTTTGCATACAGAGGTGTTTTTATGCTCTTTCACAAACAACCAAAATTAGAGAGTCGACATTTTTTTCCAAATTAACGGCATATTCCGCGTCCAAATGGACATTCTGCTGTCAATTGACCAAAAACAATATCTTGTCTTGTACTTCTCGATTTGAGCGTAGAATTATTCCCTACCATTGATCACGCCGTGCTACGAGACCTTCTGGAAAAGATGAGCGGAATTGGAGGGACCGTACTTGACTGTTTCAGGTCGAACCTCTCACACCGCACACTGAACATCACTATCCAGGGTGTGGTGTCGGAGGAGCTACCGCTGTATTTCAGTGTACCGCAGAGATCCATCCTCGCCTCCCTTCTTATATAATTTATGCTTTGCAACTAGGAGACATCATTCGCCAACAGGGGCTAAATATTCACTTTTCTTCAATGCCATAAATGAGAAACAGGCCATTGCCTCCTTGGAAAACTGCGTATCCGATATACAATCCTGGATGACAACGAACTGTTTAAAACTGCATGCTGAAAAAAACTGAAGTAATTTAGATCGGATTACCAAACCAACTCTCAAAATTGTCAAATATTAATCCTAATTTTAATGGTCATGTGATCTCTCCTTCAGCTGTCGTGTGGAACTTGGGATATTTCATGGATGGGAATCTAGCTGTGATAATCATGTAACACAGGTATCCCGTAGCCCATACCACAATCTACGTAATATCTGCAGGGTTCGCTCTGTTGTGGATGGGAGGACCGCAAAACAATTTTTCATGCCCTTGGCACTAGCAGATTAGATTATTGTAACCCTCTGCTAATTGGATGTAAAAAGTCTAACAATAAGAACCTGCAACTTATTCAGAAATATGCAGCAAGAATTATTTATTACGAGTCCACGGACATCATGCCATATTACCCCCCCCCCCCCCCCCTCCTATCTTATCTACACCGGCAGCCAGTTGAAGAAAGAATAGAGTATAAGACGCCCCTTCCGACATTCAGAGCCCTGAACGGCCTGGCTCCTGATTATCTGAGCTATCTGGTACAAAGTTATGTACCATTTCGATTCCTCGGTTCAACTACTTCGAACTTCCTGTTTTCCAAACCAGGCGGCCTCGCAACGGCAAGCGATCGTGCGTTTTCCGTAGCGAGTCCCTTTCTTTGGAATAAGACCACCTTAAGGCACCACAGACACCGGAAAGCTTCAAAAAGACACTAAAACCTCTCCTTTTCACCCGAGTTTTTGTCGTGCGTTAGTAGTGTATTCTCCCCGTGTTCAATAGAACACATTTGCTCTTTACTAACAGAGCATTGTAAAGCCTGTGCGCGCATACCCTTTTTGCGGATTCATGGCTCTAAACTGTATTTATCATTATTCATTGTGGCACAACCGCCCAAAACATTAACATAACATTAACAAGACCTTTGAGGGCATCGCGGTTTATCAACGGCCCAACAAAATGATTAACATCCCTTCAATAATCCGCAATGCTCGACAAAGTCGTGTTATTAATATTATTACCACGTTTGTTCCCGAAAGAGTCTTAAGCATGGAATGATGTGATGGGGAATGAAAAAAGTTGAAACAATACTACATTGTTGATCCTCATTTGTCAAATAACGTGACGTGTCAGACTGTTTTTAAAACATTTAACCCTTTAACAGCCCATCACGTTACCTGGTCTGTTCCGTGTAGCATGACAAGGTTTTACTGCCTTGTTAAACTCGCTTAATACACCAGAGAGCGCTCGCTAAAGAGGAAACAATGATCAATAGTGGTAACATCTGTTTGTATATAACATACTTGCAGTATGTCGCTAGATCTATCCCAGAAGTGTACTTTGGGGTTTTGCAAGATGATATGTCCAGGTTGCATGCGCCATATGCTTCTTTAGCGCCTGTAAAATAAGGATTAAGAACAAAAATAAATAAAAAGAAATTGTTGACCTCTCCCTGCGTCTTATCCACTGTATACTCAGTGTGGCTTTGTGCATACACTCAAATAAATATCTTAACATACATCTTAACATACACGTGGCTACGACTTTCTATAACCCATTTGAACGCGTGAATGCTATTTGTGAAAGCCGACAGAGACGTATAATTAAGGGTTAATTTAGCGATTAAGGGTTGGTAAACGTTTGTAGACATGAAATTCTATTATTTTTTAATGACTTTTTCTGGATTTCAAGTAAATTTTCAAAATTTTATCGTTGCTTCGAGGGCAAATCTGAAAACAAACGTGCACTTTTTTAAGCATCCTTGACTTTTCCATGACCCGGTTGATTAACAAATTCCACGTTTTGTTTTTGTTCCCACATTACACGGAATTGTAAGAATCAATACAATAACATGTAACTTTTAATGAATGAATCACAAAGACTTACGTAATTCTCGTTCTACGCGCTGAATCGCAATGGTTTGTGGCCGAGTTTTCGGTAAACATACCATTTTCCACATCCCTGATTTATCTAGTCTTGAAAATCAACGTTCGATCATGTTATCTCCCCTGAAATTATTAGACGTGCGAGGCCGGTCCAATTAAGCAGCATGTAATTGTTGAGAAAATATCTATAACATCAGTAGAAAATAATGTCAAGTTTCTTTTTGTTAGTTTTAATAAAGGAAATCCACAGACAGCTCTGTCTGTTGTGTCGTTTATTAGAAGCTATAAGAGGGAATTTGACTTTTGTGGCAAGTTAATTAGAAGCAATTCAGTAATTAACCACTTTATCTCTTTGTTTAGTCAATGTGTTTTACTGTAAATTGCAAGTTTTTATTCTTCCTGGAAGACAATTAGAAAATCCTACCTCCTAGACATTTATATTTATGGGTAGGCTATTATATATATCTGTATCATATTTCTCGATGCGAACACTGTTGACGTAAGAACATAAAAAAGAGTTACAGAACATCAAAAAACGATGAAAGCGCCGTTTTCGTATTTTACATATAGAATATACATATAGTAGCTTGTGTACCAAATGTTCACTTCGAGTGGTGAAGTGGTGTTAACCGCGAGCCTTTGGCGCGCGGTTACCACAACTTCACCACGAGTGATGGACATTTGGTACACTAAGCTACTTTGTGTATTTTTTATTTATATCGTCGAATTTGTAAGAGTTTAAATGTTGAATAAATCAATATTCACACGTGCGATTCTGTTTTTGTTTACATGAGCACCGGTGGACGGTACTTCCGCCGAAACAAAACAGAAAACGAAACGTGCAAATTACGGGGCCTTTGTTCATTTTAATAACATAATAACATACTATTTCGAGTTTTGGATGCTTTATTGCCATGAGATTGCGTACATTTGTTAATTTTTGTTATCTTATGAGGTAAACTTATTTAAAAACGTAATAAATAATTTCCAGTTTCATTTCACTCTTCACAATGCGACGAGTGATAAATTTAGACAAGTTTGTATTCAAGGCGAGCTCACCAAAGTCCAGCTTGAATGTTGTTCGACTGTAGGTGTAACTTGTAACTACTGGAAACTCTTTTCTGGCGTGTTAACCACGGTTGGTGTGTAAAGCTAAACTTTATGTCATAGGCTTTTTTATATATAGTAGAATAGGTAATCATAGTATAAATAGGTTTACACAGAGATTAATAGTCAAACATTCAAACTGATTGGGAAAAAATATAAAAAGACCGATTCTGCATTTTTATACTACTCCACAGGAAAATGCCTGAAGTTTGTGAAATGATGCAAACATCGGTGATACGACTTCTCTTTCATTTCGAAATTTCAATTTGTATATGAAATTCCCATTCCCTTAATAAATTAAAGTTGTTGCTAATGGAAATTAAAAGAAAATCGATAGCTCCTATTTTGGTCATGCTGAATGACCACACCAACTTTCAAAATAACCCGATAAGAATGCGCCCACTGAGGCGTGCCCAAGGAAGATGATAATACAAGAATGCACGAAATTTGAAGGTCATTGCTGGTGGAAATGTTTTTGTTTTTGTTTCTTTTTTTGTTTTTTTTTTCTGGAAATTCATAAATATGCCCCACAGAGAGTGCAAAAAGAATAAGTTGCTGCACAAATGCACTGAGTTCAAAGGCGGGCGCTATCGACAATACTTTTTTATGGAAATGCAAGAAACTCAATAGCTCCCATCTAAATGTCATCCCGAATAAATATTCCAAGTTTCAAAGCGTCCCAATCAGAAATGTGCCTGTAGGGCATGCTACAGGAATATATTGATGCCTGACTAAATTAAGTTTGAAGGTTGTTGCCACGTTAGTGGCAATGGCAACGTTTTTGACGGAAACGGAAAAAAATCGATACCTCCCATCTTGAGATCGCCATAAACAAGCACACCTTGTTTCAAAGCAATCCGATCATACATGCACCCTGTAGGGTGTAAAACAGGAAAATATTGATGCCTCGCTAAACTAAGTTCAAAGGTCGTGGCCAGGGGCAGCATTTTTCAACAGAAATGGAAAAAAATAGATTGCTCCCATTTAGAGGTCACCCCAAAGAAGCATACCAAGTTTTAAAGCTACCCAGTTATGAATGTGCCCTGTAGTGTGTACCAAAGGAAAATATTCATACATAACTATGTTCATCAAAGGTCATTGTCACCGGCAACTCTGCCTGATGGAAATGGAAGCAAATCGGTAGCTACCATCTACAGGTCACCCCAAATAAGCACACCCAGTTTCAAAGCAATCTGATCATAAATGTGCCCTGCAGGGTGTGGTGAAGAGAATCATTGATGCACAACAACACTAAGTTCATCGAAGGTCATTGCCAACGGCAACTAGTTTTGACGTAAATAGACGTAAATAGATATCTCCTATCTAAAGGTCACACATACAAGCACAAGTTCCAAAGCATCCGGTCATAAATGTGCTCTATAGGGTGCGCCAAAGGGAAATATTGATGCATAACTGTATTACGTTCATCGAAGGTCGTTGCCAAATTCAACTATTTTTGTCCGAAATGGAAGAAAATCGATTCTCCCTTCAAGAGGTCACCTCAAACAGGTATACCAGGTTTCAAAGAAATCTGATCATAAATGTGCCCTGCAGGGTATGCCAAAGGGAAATATGGATGCCTGACTAAACTAAGCTCAAAGGTCCTTGCCAGCGGTAACATTTTTGACGAAAATGACAGACAATTGATACCACCCATCTGGAGGTCACCGCAAACACGCGCACACCAAGTATCAATGCGATCCGATCATAAATTTGCCCTTCAGGGTGTTCCAAATACAAATATTGATGCATAACTGCACAAAGTTTATCGAATGTCGTTTCCAGAGGCAACATTTTTTTACGAAAATTGATAGCACCGATTTAGACGTCACCCCAAACAAGCATACCAGGTTTCAAACCAATCAGATCATAAATGTACCCTGTAGGGTGTACAAAAGGGAAATCTTGAGGCCTGACTAAGCTACGTTCAAAGGTCGTTGCCACCGGCAACATTCTTTGACGAAAGGGAAGAAAATCGATAGCTCCCATCTAGAGGTCACTCCAAACAAGAATACAAAGTGGAAGTAATAGCTCAGCTTGACTTCGTCAAGTTGAGCTAAAGGATGTCAGCCATGACCTGGAAATTGTTTTTCCAATTTTTAAGGACCAGTAGGAACCCTATTATCTTTACTATGCCTGCCTCACTTTTATAACGTCAGCTGTTGTTGGTCAATTTGGCCCGACCAAAAAGTCATGGTTCTCGAGGTTTTAACAAAAATACATGTAATATCGAAGTGTTCTATCCAGAAGACGTGTAGAAATGTAGGCCGCATTTGTTTAATCATTAAAAATAAAATTTTTACAATTGTATTTTCTAGAATTGAATTTTCTAATTATGGTTTTAAATGGGTTCAAATGAACAGTAGCGTTTTCAAAGATCTGGCAATTTGCCAGTTGGCAAATTGCCATATCTTTTAAAATGCTAATGATCTATTTTAGTCAGTTATATTAATAGGTAGAAAATACAATTCTAGAAAGTACAACTGTAAAAGATTTATAGTATTGGTTTCAGTTCAGAAAAAAACATGCGCTAAATAGAATTTGTCAACAAAAGACGCGACAACCATTCATGCAGTCAAAAATGAAAACATGGGCCAGGAACACGTCTGATGAGGGAAAACCATTTTTATATCATTACAAGAAAGGGAGTCATGATTTATTAAGAGAGACTAGCAACGCTCACTTTCGATTATAAGAAAATGTTTTCAACTCTTACAACATGTAACAGTAAATTCAAAACATAATTTCAATCGGAAACACGATAAACTCACATGTCCTTCTGCGCATGGGGCTACGTTGATGTTATCGACAGGCTGAGCCGTTAAGTTGTTTTTGTTGCTTCGTTCAATGTAAATTGATATGCTGTTTGTTAAAAATAAATGTATTTATCACGATTCGTATTAAACTTATCGAAATTAATGTATGTTTAAATTTTACAGGCTTTCATCCTTTACCCAACGGACAAGATATGGATGTTTTTAATTCTATTTAATTTTTCAAATTTCAAAATTATTCAAAAATTTCATTAAGAACATAGCACGTGAGGCCTCGTTGGAACGAGCTCACGTGACTTCGTTTTGCTAATTTTTTTAAAATGTCTTCTTTTCAACTGCTGAATTGGTAAATTACTCGCTCGCATGTGATCGATTTGTCAGGTAAAGTTTTAGCAGGCGTTAACACAAAAACAGAATCCATACAAACTCAACATTTTCAAAACAATATTGTGCAGCCTCACGAGACACTTTCTTGGTATTGGATGACCACGAAACTACACCACGCGCCATCATTCATTTAAAATGACGTGAAAAAAATTTTCAGATCTGATTGTCTGCATTGTTTATTCCTAAAGTTCTCATATAGTCACAAGATGCCCCCTTCTATACTGCTCTAAAAGGTGACGTATCCTCCCTTGGGAACTCTACTGGTAGGATGCTTTAGCTTGACAGAGTTTTTAATCATTGTTGGCTGTCCTACCGGCAGCCAACAACGATGCAAAACACCGCAAACTCATCTGCAATTGTGTACTTGTGTATACGGTAGTTGTTAACGTAAAATCAATATGAGGGCTTGAAGGTTATAGTTTGAACTGCTAATGGTATTTCAGCCCGATATACAGTACTTTAGCCAATATTCATAATTTTGTTCGTCAAAATAAAATAATTAGGATGTTTTTTTTTTAATATTCTACAGGTCCATAGTAACCGGCTGTTTGTGAGTTATGTATGAAATCTTCATCAGGATTGTTGAAAGTTATCGTATTGTATTAGTATATAACGGAGATAAACTTACTTCATGATTCTGTTTTATCGGAAATATTAATATCAGGCACTCAACTGAACTCCATGTGGGAGTAAGGAGTTAATGAATGTTCCGGCACCACTGTCACCTAAAAATCCGCGGAAATATTGCCCACCCGTGGAAAGTGACCAATCCATGGCCGCCGTACTGTATTAAGTTATTTGTTACTAGTTGATTTGGTGTGAGTAAACAGTGAGTAAATAATAACCAAGAAACTAGAATTTCGCTTTCGAGAAATTAAGACATTAATCTATTTTACCTGCGGTTTTTAGCACTGGCAAAACAGACAGGGAATCGAACAGGAAAAGCTGTAGTGTTATTTCATTCATAACTGATAGAAAACAGCACCTAGTCACTTTTCCGACAGTACGCGTAGAGAGTTAAGAGTACAGTAATAAAAGTTTTAGGAGATTGGACCTGCACACATTTATGGAAAATGCTTCAGAAAATGGCTTCTTGAACTAACAAATTTTTAAAAACACGGGATTTTTCTCATAGTACCCATCTCCATGCAGACAGTACAGCTACTCGGGTAAGCTTTACAAGGTCAACTACCATAGAAAATATTATCAACAGGTGATAAGGAAAATAGAAATGAAATGTGTTTTAGATGTTCCATTTCTGAACTAAACAAAATAGAAAAAAATTGCGAAACATAACCATCGTTTAACAGTACTACTATTCAAGCTACCATATTGTCCCATGGTCAACACTTCATAATAAAATATAGCAGCAAACGTGCTTCATTGTAGTTGGAGAACGCAGCCAAACGAGGCATTTAGACCTCTCCTGTTCTCAGTGGAGAAAATGGTTACTTAAACTTACCAATTTCTAAAAAACAAGCTTTTTCTGATAGTACCCATCATCAGGCAAACAATACAGCCATGTGTTAAACTTTACAAGATACTTATAACAGCAAATATTCTCTACAGATGATGAAACAAATAGATATGAAATGTACTTTCGAATTTTCCGTTCTAAACGCATGGGATCCGCTAACCAGAATTAGCACATTTCACGAAAAAACATTGTTTGACATCACTATTCAAACCCCCATGACGGCCTATTGTTAAACTTTTCCTTTTAACATATAACAATAACCTTCTTTCACTTACATTTCTGCATAACGCTATGCGCAACCTTTAGACCCCTCGCCTTACTCAATGGAGACAGTTGGTACTTATACATACCAAATTATCCAAAACGAGCATTTTTCTGACAGTAATAATTTCCATGTAACCGGGACAGGCATTGTATTAAACTTTACAATATACCTTACAACAGCAAATATTCTCAGCAGGTGATGATGCAACCAGATATGCAAAGGGTTTTCAGAGGTTCCATTGGGAACTGACGGGAAACATTAGCCACACTTCGCACATGTTGTAAACAATCACCATTTCTTGGCAGTACTACTACTCGGGCTACCATGACAACCCAGGGTTAATCTTTTAGTAATAGCATAAAACAGCAAGGGGGTTTCACGTACAATGTTGCATAAAGCTATACATCTCGTTTGATTCTTTTTTGTGTTTCTCAGTGGAGAAAATCAGTACTTGAACTTAACAAATTCTCAAAAATGAGCGTTTTGCTGACATGGCCGATATCCATGCAGACAGGATCGTCATTGTGTTAAACTTTACAATATAATTTACAACAGCAAATATTCTCGACAGATGATGATGCGATCCGATATGTAGTGTTCAACCGATGATCGGAATCGGTCACCCCAATCGGCCGATTGTGGGCAATCGGATGACAACTGCAACTGCTCCTGTAACATCGGTTCAACCGATTGTTGCCAAGTATTTTGTGGTGATTCATTAACCACATTTTATTATCTTCTGCAATTGTTCAATTGTTAATGTAAAATGATGTCAATGATACCATTTAATAAAGTTGAAAAACCGCCACAGTGTGTATTCGTAAACTCTCTAGACGCCCTTTATGGGATATACAAGTTAAACGACATGTAAAGCTTGCAATTGAGCGTACTTGCGGCTAACGCCAGTACATACCGGGAAAGTGAAGGTTGCACTCCATTGACTCCGGTCGCTGTAAAAATTACCAGTTGAGAGCCACGTTTACCGCCCAAGTGAGCGCTACTGTTAATTGTACTGGACCTGAGTCAACAGAGTTTAACACTGTGAAATGCGATCAATTTAATGCAGTTCTTTCGATCCTCGACTAGTAGTGCACGGTATTACAATCGTAATCGGCATCGGAATCGGCCGATTGTGAGCTCAAACAACCTGTAATCTGTCAGCGGCCATTTTTGGTAATCGGTTGAGCACTACCGATATCCAAAGTGTTTTCAGATTTTCCATTGGAAACTAATAAGAAACACAAACCAAAATTGTCGAATTTTGCAAAAGAAATTACCACTTCTTGACAGTGCTACTATTTATACTACCATTGCAGTCCGGGGTTATACGTATAACTGTAAAGCTAGTCTACTTACATAGATGCATAAAGCTGCACACCATATATGACCCTTACCTGTTTCTTAATGGAGGAAATGGGTACTTAAACATACCGAATTCTCAAAAATGGCTTTTTTCTGACAGTACCCATCTTCATACAGTCTGAACAGGCATTGATTTAATCTTAATAACACAACTTACAACAGAAAATATGTTTAGCAGTCCACGATAAACACAAATAGGCAATGTATTTTTCATTTTCGTTATTTGAACTGATAGAAAAGTGAATGGAAATTGGCGAATAAAAGTGGGGAAGGGTTAAGTCAGAGAGCAAAACGTACAACAGCGACTATGTGCTGCAGTGAATGCCCGCCTTGCAATACTCAACATTTTGAGCATACGTTATTCTATTGGGAAATCGCATGTGAAAGTTGGCCATGTTAGCCGCAAAGAAGGTTAACGTGGAAAATACCACTCACTTAATCAACAGCAGCACGTTTGTTCCAGCGAAATCATATAACACATTTTTTTGTGAAATGTGTCAAAATGCTCGATTTTGGATTCATTTCGGCCAGTTTTGGCAGAAAACAAAAGGAAACTGAAGAAATGGCATGACCCTTGTGAGAACTTTCGAGTCGAGATCCCAACTGTTCCAACTGTCAGCAAAATATATCTTAGAAGCCGTTTTCCAAGAAACCTTCAGACAAAAGATTGATCTTTTGAAAGTCGGTGAATCAAATTAGTTTGTAAAATAAAATAATTTCTAATGGAAATACGAATTTGTGGAGAACAACGATGGGATGTTGAGATTTTACACCATGCATGTTAATACTGATGCTATCTGATGAGTCCGTGCAAACATTGCGAAAAAAAAAACGCGAAGCAAGATATTCTATCACTGGGAGTTGGAAGGTGGTGTCAACACATATTGCAACCGAGTTGGACAAATACTTGAACCCTTGTGGTATCTTCCATGTCAGTTCAATGACAGCAATTGCAAGAGTCCATATTCACTATCTGGGTGTAGACAAATTAAAATTGTCAACGCGCAGCCGTGGGGCTGCACGTTGAAAATATTAATTAGTCTACCCCCTGCATTCACCCAGCAGCCATTCGAATTAATGAAATTATGACGTATCATGCTACTGGACCGGTAAAGCGGCCGCCCGTTTCAAAGGGTTAAAAGGGCCAGGTAATACAAATTAAATATCGCCCCTAGACTTCAACAATGCGCCTCGTTACACTCAAAAAATGATGCTTGGTAATTTGTTCTCATTTACAATCAAATTCCATTTGGTACGAAAATCTTTCATATGGCACAAAAAAAATTCATTTCGCACCAAACAAAAAATCCCCTTGGCTCCAAACAGTTTCGGGTCAGGGTAAACAGTGCTCTCATCTACATTGGATATTATATGTTTTTTGTGGCTGTGTTGTTGTTTGTCTATGTCCGACTGCACAACTTCCTTCAAGTGTGTATTATTATTGCGAGAATGTGACGGGAGGGGGGAAGGAGAGGGGGGGTGGTGAAACGAAGGCTTGTTTTTAGTGGTAGGAGTCTATTGTTTGCAGTAAAAGGGGATTTGATGATCCATCGATGAGAATTTTAGATTTTACACTGTGTATGTTAATACGTCAGCTATCTGATTAATCTGTGGAAACATTGCGAAACAAAAACACGAAGCAAGACATACTGTCACTGGGGATTCGCAAGTGGTGTGAACACATCTTGGACAACCGAGTTGGTCAAATATTTAAACCCTGGTGGCATATTCCATGTCAGTTCAATTTGGGTGTAGACAAATAAAAATTGTCAACGTTCTGCCGTGGAGATGCACGTTGAATATATTAATTGGTCTATCCCATACATTCACCCAGCAACCAGCCTACTTAATGAAATTATGATGTATCATGCTTCTGGGTCGGAAAAGCGGCTGCTCAGGTTCAAAGGCTTAAAAGAGCCAGGTAATCCAAATTAAGATATCGGTCCCTCAGTTCAGCAAGACGACCTGTTGCACTCGAAGAATGATGTACGGTAATTTATTCTCATGTACAATCAGATTCCATTTGGTACGAAAAGTTTTCATATGGCACAAAGAAATTCCTTTCGCACCAAACAAAAAATCTCCTTGGCACCAAGCAATTTCGGGTCGGGGTAATCACTGCTCTCATCTACACTGGATATTATATGCTTTTTGTGGTCGTGTTGTAGTTTGTCTACGTTCAGCTGCACAACTTCCTTCAAGTGTGTATTATTATTGCGAGAAACCCTGGGGGGGGGGGGAGGGGGATTGAAACGAAGGCTTTTTGGTATCGTAGGAGTCTAAGGGTTGCAGTAACAGGGAATTTGATGGTCCCTAAGTACGTTTTATAAACTTTTATGCAATCGCCGTGTAAACCTCCCTGATACGGTTATTTTTTGACAAAATACTGAACTTTTATGTATGACGACTATTTAATGTTATGGAAGGTAGAAAATTCACATCGGGAGGGGAGGGGGTTTAAACAGGCACACCCATAACTCATTGGCTAGAAGGCTTGTTGACCAACCATTGTACTCCCCTATACCTATATTCCAAATCAATAATACCATCACATGAAATTGGTCCTTGGAATGCCCGCTCAATATAAGAATAAAATTTGAGGTATTATAGTTGATTTTGCGACAATTTACTAAACATTATTCACTATGATAATATCAGTGCTTATAAGTACAGCAAGGCAACCGACACCCACAATATATATTCTAAGGACTTTCAGCAGTTTTCTTTAGAAATAACGATTCTCCAGCTCATTTAAGGTAGAATGAAGTCAATTTTAAAATTCAAGCAGTTTCAATCACTACTAACTACTTTTAATCACATATAAGGCCGTTTACAAACCTGTTAAAATCCGTATACATGTATTCCAAATCGATTATACCTTCATCTGACATTGAACTTTGGACACCTCTCATATCGAAATTTCAACCCTCAAATTTTGCCCATAATGCAACTAGAAATTGAGAACCAATTCAATCTTGTTTGACAAAGCTCATTGGGCTCTGTCAAAGAATATAGAATTGGTTAAAATCCCCGGTGCATTATGGAAAGAAAAGAAATTGGTATTCTTGTCCAGAGGGTGAAGTCTTTGAAGGGCATGAGGGAGAGTGTTGGCTCAATGGTTACGGCATTGAATTTCAAACCGAAAGGTCCACGGTTCGATTCCGCCCTTGGGCAACACACTTAATCCCATTTCCCCATATGTGTGCTAAGGTACATTGCATGTCGATAATGCACCTGTCTTGAACGAGTGCTAACCCTGCATGTTAGTTAGTACGTTGGGGAGTCTGATGGTTACTCGCCGCTGCTCGGTGGTTCGCCCCTGGTACTCCGGCTACCTCCACCTGTAAAACTCTCCGAAACGAGGTGACACTGGATGTCGAAAGTGTCTTTAACACCCCATAAATAAATAAATAAATTTCAAGAACATGGAAATTCAGTTCTAATGTTCAAGTTGTTTCATTCACTTTCAAGAATCCATACTAACTCAACAATGTCTCTGACGTTTTTAGTTAGATTTGTTCTCACATACAAAAAAATGGAAATACAGAATCGGGTACATACCGACAGCAAGGAGCAGAACAGCTAGGATGAATTTCATTCTCGGTTTTGACCAATCTCCAACTCCAACGTAGTAGATGAATGCCAACGTTAGAAATGTTTTATCTTTTTAGAGCGACTCTCGAGCAATACAAGGCGTGGACAGTTGCCATGCAACAAAGTAAACCAGAGATATGGTTACATGAACAAACACTGGTATTTTGAACCTGATCTCCCCCTGGAAACGCCAGTCTTAAAACACGCTGTATACTTTATCTGAAAGGTGAAAACGTTTACATAAAAAGAAGTGTAGTTTTTTTAATAGTACTTATACAATCATGTTAGGACAGTATAGCTGTAAAACCCTCATCTGATTTATCCCGATTGTGTTGGTATAGTTCCAAAAGCTCGAGACATTTTGGAAGTTTATTTGTAGATATATAAAAAATACATGTACATGTAGTTGTCGTCACGCAATTTCATAATTTAATTAACACTACCGTACTCCACGTTGTTCGTGCTGAACCCCAAATCGAGTACCACAGCCGCCCATCTGTATGGCCGGCTGTTTGAGGGACATAAGTCCAAGTTAGGACCCTGAGAATATTAGAATCGAATACCGAATCGAATGCTGCTCACAATTCGCGAATCGAATCGAATATCGAATCGAATTTATTAGACCGATTACCTGTAGCGCTACCGGGAAAAAAGATCGCGTTTTAGTCCGGAACATAACCATGTTGGCCCATGCTTCCTATTCCATGTGCCGGCGACGCCGGCACATGGAATAGGAAGTAGGAGCGACGGATAAATTCGTCACAGGCACTGAATGTGGAAGTGCGTGAGATGGAATACGTTTTAAGCTGATGTGTGCCTATTTTAAAAACACGGTTTCCTCCCGCCGATATCCGATGCATTCCGACAGAGAGGAAGACTGCAAGGATATTCGGCGATATTCGATAGATATTCGGTACCGATTGCTGAATCGAATTCGAATCGAATACTTTAGTCAAATTTCGAATACCGAATAATCACAGGGCCCTAGTTCAAGTAATAAATCTAGTCTCGTACGAAAGTACATGATTACTAGCAAGATGGAATTGATATATAAGACTCCAATGCAGTTGAAAATGTCTCAACTGGAAAATTATTGGGGGCGGGGTCACTCCAAAAGCTTCTTCGCTACGTCCGTGGCATCCTCTGGTATGGATTTCATTTCGTGGAGTTAGGAACCCTGTCGCATAATTCACGACCGGGTGATTGATAATGTGGCCCTACGAATATGGTGCCTAGATGGACTAACTGTGCCTCACTTAAAGCAGCAAGCATTCCAGTTTCAGTACGAACATTTATGAACTTTATTGAATTGTTTACAGGAACATGTTACGAGCAAACAGTCTCATAATAATGATTTATCTCTCGATTCGCAATTCATTATAAAAGTCAAGCGATTTAACCTGTAAACTTAATTTCTGTTGCTTTCTGTTATGTTTTAACCCTTTACCTACTATGAAAAGCAGACAACACTTGTAAAAACAATTCTTGAATAACTAATTTTTTCCCTTTTTTGTCTCAAAAATATAGGTTATGGCCCCTCTTTGGAACCAGCTCGCCGAGCTCGTTCCAAAGAGGGGTCATAACCTATGTTTTTAAGACAAAAAATGAAAAAATAATGAAACTTAATTGGCGATTTTTTTGTGAATAGAGCTTGCCGGTTTTGGCCGTTACGTTAGGTAAAGGTTTAAGAAATAAAAACAAACTCCAGTGCTCGAAAAGGTACGAAAGATAAGCGAAATGCCTTCTCTCGTTGGAATGGGGTTTCTTCAACTGCAAGATACGGGATAATGTTCGATTATTGTTTTTTCAGAAATCGTGCAAAACGAAGATTGTGTAAACTTCCAAACCTCCTACGATAAAACAAACTCCTCCCAACACCATGACATGCTTTACGAATTTATCCTTCTTTGTCCCAGAATTAGTTCGCCAGGGAAGGATAGACATCGAGGATTTTGAAAAGAACAAAGACAGACGTAGATGGAATTGGGTTGGATGCAGGCATCAGAGACTTAAAAGTTAAAAATGCAACAAGAAAGTTGAATTTCGCTGCAGGTTGATGACTCTCTAGTTCGGAGGAAAAACATCGTAGACCAAATCAATAAATCTATGGAACATAGTACCATGACATCAAACCGCTTTGTGTTTGAGGGTGGACCTAGCTTTTGGGGATTTAGATGACTGAATATCACTGATGCGAGTTTTCGTCGCTAAAGGGAAAGCAAAAATAAGTACGGACCGTCCGAACTAATCTACCATAGTGCACTCAATGTTTGCCCACACCTTCGTACCATCTACATAACTTTAATCACAGCGGAGAGCCCGAAATTAGTTGAATATCATGCAGACTGAATTTCCACTTTTAACTGAAAAAGACACTTCAATAGGCTTCTTGTCACGCGTCAATTCAGTCTGTAACATTTTTAATAGTATAGCACGTAAGTAGTATGTCATGTACCCGTACAGGGCCCATTTGGATGATCCCGGAATTGACGTCATGTCACGTGACCCAGTGGCGCCATGTTGTGTTGTCATGGTAACTCGCGTGAGCGGCCATGCTGTGACGTCATGCCCATAGTGATACGTAGTGTTAGTGCGCAGGCGCAGCGAGTGTTGTTAGGGTGATACGTGTTTCCGACGTCCATTTTGTATACTGGAGGCCGCCATCTTAGTTTTTATGGTAGCACGTGGTTGCTATGTGACCCAAAACCTTCTAATGGGATAGGGGTATGTTCGGAGGGTGTGTTCGATTGAACAGGAGTATTGTTCCGTCCGTAGAATTACCACAAACAATCCGACATGTTGTACTATTTCGAATTCTTTCAGAATTCTCTGCTTCTATCTGTCTATGCAATAGTTTTCGTCTACCTGCCCATGTTCCTTTGTCCTGGTATATACTCCAGTAGAGCAGAAGAGCCTATCAGCTGGGACAGCTTTGCTTATTATTACTATATTTAGCTTTTCGGCTCTGATCGTGCTTGTTCTGACCCTGTTCTGAGTACTCCTGTTGTTTCATTTATCTAGATCACCCAATCAGTTCAATTTACTGGTGCTAACTAACCAACCAGATTGCTTGAATTCACATAATCCGTATGCAGAGTTATCCCCTTCTGTATGACCAAAGCCTATATCATTCCCAAAGCCAATAAGCTATCGAGTAGTTACTGAAAAGTCATTGCTCGAACGACTCGAAGCTCATCAAGCAAAGGAGCTATGGGGCAATTGCTCGTTCGAGTGACTCGCACATACGACTCTTAGCCTCATTTTAGTATTTGAGGATACCTATGGCCTAGTATTGTATTATTTGAGGATATCTTTCGAGGACACCTTTTATAGGATACTTAGCTAAGGATATTATTACCTATTTGGCCCGGCCTTCTAGGCCACCACAAGACATACCTATCCCAAATATCCCTTATAAGTTATCGAACAGTTACTGAAAAGTAATTGTTCGAACGACTCGAAGCTCACCGAGCAAATGAGCTATCGAGCAATTGCTTGTTCGAGTGACTGGCACATACTGCTAGAACGACTAGAAGTCTACCGAGCAAATGAGCTATCGAACAATTACTCGTTCGAGTGACTCGCACATACAACTGTTAGCCTCATTTCAGAAGAGGGGGTGCCGAAGGCCATATGTTTTCGAAAAAAGCGAACGGCTCCGGTTCCTATGGGAATTTAACACTAGCTACTCCGGCAAAGCTGCGGCTAATAAGAGTCGATTCATACGTGCTATACTACTCATTTTCAACTAATTTCGTTAGAGATATAGAAATAGAAAATATCTGGATTATTGGAAGGATCAAAAAGGGATACTGCACCATTTCCAGCGTAATTGGCGCCTGGTATTTGTGTCATCATCTGTTGCGAGTGGTTAAGTATTCAAGTCAAATGAGGAGATATTGAGATGTTTGAGTCACGTGGAACGACCATTAAAAGCCTCTCATTTGAAAAAAATGACTCTCAAAGTTTGCTGGTATGTGAAAGAGCATGTTATAAAAAACAAGTTTAGAGCGTCAGAGCAACAAGAAATTATATAAATCTGCGATGAAAAACTTTTCTTCCAGACAATACGACATTGCATAGATATTAACAAATTTGAAAACCACGTGTAAAAATTTCATATGCAGGTCGGAAATGAGCAGCATTCGGAATATTTGATCGCCACGAACAACACCTGTGCATTATTTTAGTACTAACTGGGCATTTTCAGATCTATAACTCAGTATTTGTCAAACGAATCACAGTTACGCTTCGTGTAATCCTTATGGAACGAATATCGGCAACGACAAATCGAGAATGTTTTCATGGACGCACACGCTATAAATGAAAACAGAAACAAGTGTTTACAAACTCCACATTTGTCTTTCTATGAGACCTATTTTCGAAGGTACCAAGTGTGCCAGAAATTTCCATGTGCGATCGGGTAACAAGTTCGGGATGGAAAACGATGGCCTAGTTTTTTCGCCCGTAACTTATCGCCTTCGAGTTTATATATTTAATCGATACGAGCCCGTTCATACGAATGATATATGAAAAATAATGGCACTTTTGCATAACGAACATTATGGGTTTGTCAAAAAGACAACTTATTATTTGTTGTATCTCTTGAATCGGTTTTGACAAAAATTACATGTATTTATACAGACAATGATATTCTGTCGGGACACTGCATGGTTGGATTGGCAGTCGTCTTCTTAGAGCCAATACTATAAAAAATTAAAATTGTATTCTCTAGATTTGTATTTGCTACCTATTAATATAACTGACTAAAATGAATCATCAGCATTTTAAAAGATATGGCAGTTTGCCAACTGGCATCTTTGGAAATGTTAATTGTTCATTTCAACCCATTTAAAGTCATAACGAGAAAATACAATTTTAAGTGTTATAGTATTGGCGCCTTGTGTCCCTAATAAAATAGGTAGAGCATAGGTGTGCCAAATGTGATGATAATTTTTGTTTGCTGCTGTATAAGATGGGCATGAGACTGATAAGACGCCTATCTCGGCTCTTATGAACCAAGCTAGCCCCCCGCCCCCCACCCTTGATGCGGTACTTGGCGCAATAAATTTGTTTACATCGACATGTTCAGTTATTCGTCGAACGCAACCAGGAAAATTGGTGTTACCAGGCATGCTGGGGTGGTTTGAAGCAGAGTATTATCTGATGAGGAATTAATTATGACTATGATGAGAAATTAATGATGGCAATAAGTAATGGTTAGATGTTGCAGAGAAGAAAGAAGAGGGTTGTACAGCAAATTAATCGCAAACTAAAATTCAGAGTCGTATGTGGCAACCACTTTTGTTATACCGCCCACTTTTGTTATACCTCACCAGTTTTGTAACAGCGATCGCCCATTTTTGTTATACCTCACCAGCTTTGTAATAGAACGTCAGCTTTTGTTATAGTACATTAGACCCCACTGGACATGCACCCTCTGTAAGTCTACCAAGGCCTTATGTGGTAAGTTTCGCCAAATGAAAATTTATACCACATTAAACATTTTAAAATAACAACTAGATTGTGGTTTACCACATTATCCCAGAATACAACTTAAGGACGTCCTGGACGCAAGATTTACCACATTAGGTACAAAATGTAAACACGGACGGACGGACGCACATTCATACTATTTGGGCTTAAGGGCAACGAAAAAAACATTTTATATGTCCATAACCTTATTTTAGCCAGAACCCCACCCCCTTCACCCTAGAACTAATATTTAACCCTAACCCCTCCCCATCCACTCAAAAACCACACCCTAACCTAACCCTACCCTGACCCTAAACCCGAAAACACCCCCCCTGACCCTAACCCCCACCCTGGGACCTAACCCTCCCCAACCTTAAGTAAGATCTACTCTGGGGCTACCCCTAACAAAAAAGTGGGCGGTATAACAAAAGTGGTTGCAACAGTCGTAAGCAAAGATTCAGGATGTAGTTTAGTGGGGAAGCCGAGGTGTCCGGTTAGCTTCACCAGAAGTTGGAGAAGAAACTTCGGACCTCGTGAAAGGAATGAGAAACAAACACACTATCAGAAAACAGAAACAGATCACCAAGTTTTTATAATTGTTTGTTTTGGTTTAACCCTTTACCTAACATGAAAAGCAGACGACACTTAAAAAAAAAATCTTGAATAACTAATTTTTTTCATTTTTTGTCTCAAAAACATAGGTCATGACACCTCATTGGAACGAGCTCGACGAGCTCGTTCCAATGAGGGGTCAAAACCTATGTATTTGAGACAAAAAAATGAATAAATAATGAAAATTAATGGCGATGTTTGAGAATAGCTCTGGCCGGTTTTGGCCGTTACGTTGAGTAAAGGGTTAATAAATAATGAGGTTATTATTTGGCCTTTAGTCTCAGGCTAATATGAAGTTACCCTCGGGCTGATATTTATACTGATATGATACCAACTAGGTTATAACCTCTAAGTATTGATATACTGAAGGCGGACTTTCATGCTGCGCAAGAATCCCATATGCCAAGATATTATTTAACCCAATGACATGGATCCAGGGTAGACATTTGCTAAATCTGAAAAAAACGTATGTATTGTAACTCTTGCGACGTGTGGTTGATTGAGAAAAAAAGGTTATATACGATCATCGTGGAAGAATTTTTTTATTACAATATCAAATATTTTAAACCTACAGTTTGTGTACTTTTCTACCAGCGTAAAACAATTATGTATGTTTTATTGAAAGTATCCGTTAAGAGACAAAAAACTGGCTCTGGAAAAACCAGCCCAGGAGAGTTTATATGTGATGGCTTCATATCTGTTCTGTTCAACTGCACAATATGTGGTGGTGTTCCACATAATGTTCCAATCCCCACGCCCCCACCACCCCCAGGATAGCACTTGATTACTGCATTTCCGGAGAATCGCTTCAATTCATTTAGAAGAGGAAAGTGAGAAAGATATTCCACTCGTTTCTTCGGGAAGGTTGGGAAACTGCCGACCCATTCGCGATCTGAACAGAAAGACATTTTAACACTTTACCCAACGTAACGGCCCAAACCGGCCAGCGCTATTCACAAAAATGCCATCCAATTTTCATTATTTTTTTCACTTTTTGTTTCAAAAACATAGCTTATGACCCCTCATTGGAACGAGCTCAAAGAGCTATGTTTTTGACGCAGAAATGAAAAAAATTAGTTATTTAAGAATTTTATTTGCAAGTGTCGTCTGCCTTTCGTGTTAGGTAAGGGGTTAACTCGAGTTAAATAATTAGGCGAATGATCACACTAGCATGCAGTTTCGGTGGAATACAAAGCACCTGCAAGACGATCACGCATATATTTTTTTATTTGTGTTAACGACACTTTCGGCAGTCAGGTTCACCTTGTGTTGGATAGTGGAGAAAGACGAGAACCACCGAGCAGGGGCGAGAAACTGTCAGACTCCGCACAAGCAGAGTTAGCATTGGTTGAAGATAAGTGCACCAACCCAGTGCAGTACCCTATAGTACACAGCTCCCCACGTAGGCATTCGAGATAAAGTGCTTTGCCCAAGGCCACAACACAGTTACCCCTAGTGGGGATCGAACCGTGACCTTTCGGTTTGAAGTCTAATGCCATAGCCACTGAGTCACTGCGCTTCCTAATCCACACATATAACAGCAGTGCAACAAAAATCCGCCAGTATGGGAGTCCTCGTTGGCAGTTTATATTTTCAAATTACAACAAAATGCCATATTGAATAACTAGAGTGTTTTCTTTGATCACTTCTTTGAAAAGAGCGAATCTGAATGCAGGAAAAATAAATTTATAAAACGTATTCATTTGTCAATGAGGCCAATTGAACCCCAGTTCAGCCGAGAGTAAAGCGCAACGTGAAATATAATAATAATAACCCTTCGACCTTCCGCTGATTTGTCGCGGTCCTCTAACGAAGAGGCCTACATTAACACACTGCCTCTCGCCGGGGTATTCACCCCTACTCGCCTTTCCCGATTCTCCGCCTCCACTTCAGTGACTTGGGTCTCAATTTGAACATCAATGCTCCCCTCCCCCCACCCCTCCCTCTCAAACGATCCATCCAGGTACTCCTCAAAAGCTGGCGTATATTTTTTATATTTTATATAACCCGTCTAAAGAACTCTTGGTGCTCGCAAGTTTCTATTACAGTCCTCAAGCACCCTTTCCCTTATAACCCCCCCCCCCCCCCACACACACACACACACACACACACACACACACACACACACACACACACACACACACACACACACACACACACCCTGCGGCAGTCCTCCTTCTAGATCTTCTGTCTCTATAGAGTACCCATAACCCATAAACGGCCAAAACCGGCCAGCGCTATTCTAAAAAATCGCCAATTAATTTTCAAAATATTTTCATTTTTTGTCTCAAGCCTTTGTTTTTGAGACCAAAAATGAAAAAAATTAGTTATTCAAGAATTTTGTTTGTAAGTGTCGTCTGCTTTTCATGTTAGGTAAAGGGTTAAACGTCGTTTTACACCATCTGGTGTTTGGGAGGTTTACCGGGTAATTTAGGTAGCATAATTTTCTGATATCTATTCTATGTTTAACCAGCATCCACCGACTTCCACTCTGACTGCTTCCAGTGCGTCTGCGGCGTTGCTTGATTTGGTTATCCATCGACCCGCATCATTTTGTAGAATCTGCAAGTTCTTCTCTACCATTTGTTTAGAGGAATCACATCTGTTCCATATGTTTACTTGGTAATACCACCCTCCCCTAAATAGTTTTTTTCCAAGGAAAACCCTGTTAAAGCTATTTATTCCCAAACGTTTCAATTGATTGAATATTATTTCCCCCTTTGTCTTAAGTTTATCTGAATGCTTTCTGTATATGCCTCTGCCTGTAACACATAGATTCACCCCCATGTATTCATATTCGCCCGTTCCTCACACTGTTTTATCCCTGCTTTCCTCTTCACCAGTAGAGAATTTACCCACCCGCCACCTTAGCAACTCATTTACCTTACGGCCCACAGGGATTACCTTGGTATTGTTTTCGTTATGTTTAAGACGCCATTCATACCCGTACTTTCCTACTATAGTTAACAGTTTCTGTAGCCCCTCTTTACTCTCGGCTAATAAAATCATGTCGTCAGCAAAGAAAAACACTGGAATTTTTGTCTCTCCACCGTTTACCACCTCTTGTAATCAACACGTCTCCTAAATCGTTTTTGTACACTGCAAACAGAATCGTTGACAAGATTCATTTCTGCTTAAGGCCCATCTCCATTGGGGCCCTTTTTTGTTGTAATATTTCCCAGATTACGTATACTCTGCATATCTTTGTACAGTGATTTATGATTCCAACAAAACATCCTCAGAATCCAAGGCCCTCAAGTTTTTGTCCCATTGCTTCCCTCCGTACTCTGTCATACGCTTTTAAACACCTTCTTCTTATTGACTCGCGTTGATTCTATGAGTTGTGATAGTGGAAACAAGTGGTTGGTGACGCGTATCTCTTTTTGGAACCCATTCTGAATTTCCCCTCGAAATCCTCTTTCTTCGAGTATTTCCACAAGCCTTTCGTACAGAACTTTACAGAATAACTTCACAATATTGCTGCTAGGTTGCTAACAGATATCCCTCCGTAATTACCTAAAACTCCCCTATCTCCTTTCTAGTGTATGAATGATACCCTGCTTTCCTTTCACTTTATCGGGACCTCTTGCTTTGTGATGGCCATGTTAGATGGTGCTGTAAGATGCTCATGTAATGGATCCCCTCCTCTTTTTAAAAACTCGTTTGGAATTTCATCAGCGCCTAATCCACCCCCCCCCCCCCCTCATATACTGTCATTTACCCCTCCCAATGCTTTATCATTTCTACTGCTATATACTTTCCCAGTAAACAGTACTTTTCCCATCCATCTTAATGCTTTACGCGGCATTGCCTTTGCTGGTTTTATTTACCCATTTCCAGAATATATTGGAGCATGCCTCCCCCACCCTGTTTTTCTTCTTGATTTAATGAGATTACTATTCTGCCTTTTTCCTAATCTTGTCCTTGATTATATTCTACTCAAGGTTTGCTAAGCACCAAATATTTGACCTATCATTGTGAAATTTGCTTGTGACATATTTGCGATATTTTTCGTAGATATGGTTGAGGAATGTATTGAGATAGCCACCAGTGTTTACATTAGCTCTCTTGACAGACAGACTTTTCGTGACAGTCATGGAAAGCATGTACCCCTTCATTTTCATGATGTTTTCGTGTACTGACTACATGTGCATGGCATATGTAGGGTATTCAATCTTCATTTCAACACAAACCCTTGTGATTTAATGATTGAATATGGCAAGTGCAAATGTGAGAAGACATTTGACTGAAGCAGAAATGTGGCGGGCTGTCGGAATTGTGGAGCAAGGGGCTACCCATCGTCAGGCTGGTGAAGCTCTTGAAGTGCACCATACGGTGATCACCACAGCCTGTTCAAGATTTCAGCAGTATGGCACACCAGTAAGACTGCATGGTGGCGGCAGAGACAGGACAACATCTGCATCTGAAGACCGGTTTTTGATCATCCAGGCCCGTAGGAACCGCTTTGCCACAGCAACCCAGCTTCGCAGTGACCTTCAGAATGCATCCGAGGTAAATGTTTCGACGCAGACTGTCCGGACAAGGTTGCACGAAGGTGATATCGAAAAGGCCATGTATTCGCATTCTGCTGTCCAAGAACCACCGCCAGGCACGATATGAATGGGCCATGGACCAAGTTGGATGGACCAGAGAAGATTGGCGGCCTTTCCCTTTTACAGATAAGTCAAGGTACTGCCTAGACCACACATAGAGGCGTTCTAGGGTATGGAGAAGTCCAGGAGAGCGATTCCATGCAGCTAACATTGTTGCGCATGACCGATATGGTGGAGGGTCAATCATGGTCTGGGGTGGCATCAGCTGGGATGGACATACATAGCTCTATGTCCTTGAGCGTGGTACATTGGCTGCGCAACGGTATATTGATGAGATCCTGGATGTCCACGTCAGATTGTAGGCAGGTGCAGTGGGTGATAGATTCATTCTGATGGAAGATAATGCCCGTCCTCATGTTGCACATGCTGTCGTGGAGTTCCGACAGAGGGAGGGGATTGAGCGTATGGACTGGCCAGCAAGATCCCCTGATCTCAATCCAATCGAACATGTCTGGAATGAGTTGCAGTTTGCAATTTCAGACTGTCCAGTCGAGCCAAGAAGCGTTCAGGAGCTGGGTGCCATGCTTGTCCAAGAATGGAACAACATCCCACAAAGGAGCAACAAGAACCTCATTGGGGGCGTGCGAAGGCGTTTTCAAGCTGTAATCAACAGTAATGGGTCTCATACTCGACATCGAAGCCATACCAGTTCGCTCCGTCAACTTTTTGGCATATTGAAAAATTTCCTCTTTTACCAAAACTGTCCATTTTCCATGGATATCGCATTCAAAAGCTAAACAATAATGTCAAACAGAAATCAAATCTTAATTTCTGTACTAAAATCATCAAAGATATAATAAATAAAAAATATATACACTTTTCATAACAATATTTCAACTAAAACGTAAACAGGTAGTTGGATATACTTGGTGCTTAGGAAACTTTGAGTTGTATATTAACCCTTGTTCTTACCTCCTCATATACTTCTTTGGTACTTTTAATGGCTGTATTATTTATCTCATTCAGTTTTCTACACCTTTCAAACGCAGCACATTTTTTCTTTCTCTCTTTTATTGCGTGTTTGAGTTCATTATTTACTCTATATACTTCTTTATTTGTCAGCACTCTGATTCTACCTATGCCACCACCCCACCCCACCCCACCCCCACCCCCATCATCTTTTAGACTTCTAACTGCTGAGTCCGACATCTCCCGAACGTTACCTCTGGTGGTCACATTCTCTAACTTTGATTTTAAATTCTCCTCAATGTCCCCCAGTCTGCTTCTTTTCCCAGTTTCCAACTCTATCTTCACAATCCTTAACAGATTCATTTTTCTTGTCATCTTTAATACCAAATATTCTGATGCTCCCCTTTCTTGTGTGCTGTTCTAAACTGTTACTTTGACAGTTTATTTTCTCCATATCCTTTTTAACTTTATCACATATTTCTTCTTTCATTGAAGTGAAAGACTTTGTTAGATCATTACTTTTTTATGAGAGGCCTTTTGACGTCATCAAGAGTCTCATTTGTGAGAAGACTGTCTGACATTTTGCTACCTTCAGCTAGAGTAGATTCAAATGATTATTAAGCAGACTGTTTATCGTATATATAGCTTTTAATATACCCTCCCCTCCGTCCACAATGTGTCCATTAAAATCTCCCATTAATACAACATGAAACCCCATATTTTCCTGTTCTGTAACACTGGATCTGAGTGTTGCATATATTCCATCATTCCACACAGGCTTTCTCCCTCCAATTTACTGCTAAATATACAACCCTTATTGCGACACATCGACAACTGTAACACTTTTGTTTTTCGTCATATATTACTATTTCACGTTCTACTAGATTTGTTGTATTTCTTTTGATAAGTCTGTGATTCTCACATGGGCGAACTCCTCTTTGATTATCATACATACACACTTCCACTTTTTGGCCCTTTGGCCACCCCACACCAATCCATACATACCCCGTGATCTGGTCAGTCCTTTCACCATCTCTAATCCACGTCTCACTAAGGCCTACCAAATCAAGGTTCTCGTCCTCCAGCAAGGTCGTAATTTCGCTCACTTTGCTACGGAGACCCTGAATATTGCCGTACCCTATTTTGAAAACACGTCATTTTTTCAGGTGTTATTCTCGTCCCTTTTTCTATCTTTTTTCGACACGTGCGGAACTAAGCATCACTGAACCATTCATACACCAATATATATTTCCTTATCTTTCGTGTGTTTGAAATCTCGAGACTCGACACATTGGTCTGTGGTGATATTTCTCTAACTCATGCAGGATTTCTTGGAGAACTCTTCTTATTTCACCTTCGCTACTGGGAGGGCACAGTAGTATAAAACACCGCGATTTGTGTAAATTTTCAATAATACAGTAACTCATGAAATCTTTCAAAATGCTAAAGGAAGGCAAACACTACCAGTGAGCCTTTGGGTTTCACTCCGGATGTCTGTTGATAGGATCTTCGCTTGAGCAGTCTATGAGTTTGGAGATTTTATCAAGATTTGGCTTAGTTTCCCTTCTCCTCAACCCCCTCTCAGTGCTGACAACACACTTCGGTTAAACAAAATTGAATGATTATCAAACACATACCCGATGGAAGGGGGGGGGGGGTATAAAAATGTCCGACACACTTTCCCTCGATTCCCCATCTTTCTCACCCCCTATCTGCCATGTTCCAACGGACCAACGTAACTGGCCATTCGATGATTTAATCTGATAAGTGTAATTTAGTCAGTAACCATGCACTAACACTGCAGAAGTTGATCTGTTATTCACAAAGTTCAAGAGCGACTGTAATCAACAAGATCAACTTCTGCAGTCTTTGCGCATACAGGGCTACTGAATCGGCCGACAAACTTTCGGCATGGTTACCCAGAATTACTCGGCAAGCGAAATTTCAGACTGGAACGTATATGTGGTTGGGAGGCACCCCCCCCCCCCCCTTCCACCATAGCTTTCGACCAGGGCCACACATTTGTATTGTGAGTCCGGTGTGTTCAAATTTAACCCAGATTTTTAGCTAAAGAAGACTGAAAAAGGAATTTTTACAGAAAATCATGACTCAGAATTTTCCCATTAAAACAAATTGGCCCCTCAAGGCAACCGGTAACTTTTTTTAACTAGTTAGGCAACACCACTCCAGTATAAAACAGCATATTGTAGTAATTGTCTTGCGGCTGTCTAATCAGGGAAATTTGCTGTAGAACAATGACTGGGGGTGTAACTTGGGTTTCATTGGAACAAGGCTTTTAATGAGCTCTTCAACTTCGCTTGAACAGTGTAGTAAGATTAAGAATGTAAAGCACTTGGATTTAATGTCCCTTAATAATAAACAGAAATGTTTAAGTTATCTTTGGATACAGGCCGGAGACTAACAACAACTTTAATTAGATTATCACTTTAATGGATGTTTTCTCAAATCATCGTAGGTATAGATGTATTCTCTTTAATGCCTTTATGATCGGATTGAAGCGAAGCAATACACAGAGGATATGGAATGAGTGTTTTTCTCATATAATATTTATGAAACGAGTCTAAGAATTTTCCGTTTTGGCGAGCCTCTGGTGAGCCCAAACGCAAAATTCGGACGAGTTTTATAAATATTATATGAGAAAACACTCATTTCAGATTCTATTTATCATATGACACACACACGCACAAATTAGCCACTTAGTATGACTTTTTAACCCATCACCTAACTAACTTGAGTTGCAGACGACACTTGGTAAAAACATCCTCGTGTAACTAAAAATTTTCATTTTTTTTGCTTCCAAAACATAGGTTATGACCCCTCATTGGAACGAGCTCGTCGAGCTCGTTCCAATGAGGGGGTCATAACCTATGTTTTGGGAGCAAAAAGCGAAAATATAAAAAAAACGAATGGCGAATGGCGCTTTTCTTGTAGGTAAAAGATTAATAAAATATAACCCACCCTAAATAGGACAGATAACGTAAATTCTCCCAACTGAAATTATGCAAATGTAACAGAGTTGTATTTTGTTTGGCCAATCAAATTGTCCAGTTTTGAAATTGACCAATGAAAGCTCCCTACTCTAATTATGCAAATTCTGAAAATGTGGCCCAGTTTTATTTTGTTCAGCCAATCAAATTGTCTAGTTTTGAAATTGACCAATGAAATCGACGGAAGGCTTTATTTATCACTGATTAATATGAAAACAAAATATCAAATGTTTTGAAGTGAACAAAACGGACGAGTCATATGATAAATAGAGGATATCTAATGTTTTGAGTGGATACCGAAAATGATCTCATGAGTGACCGATACAAATGTTTATTTTTTCCACTCAAAAACACTAGATTTTCTTTTTGTTACACGCTTTTTATACAATTCTGATAATTCCCTCGTTTCAACCATGAATTGATGCATGAAAGTAAGCAGCGCATTGAATCGTTGATACGCGGAAGTGATTTGATCGATACTAAGAACAGATAGCGTCTTGCGATCTGATTCAGGTGGCGGGTTTCTTGACCAAACGTGACCTGAAAGTCCCTTATATAAGTTTTTGGTTTGGTACGTCCTTTCAAAGGACGTACCAAACCAAAAACATATATTACGGACTTTCAGGCCATGTTTGGACTAGCGGGTTTCATGCATCAATTCATGGTGCATTCGTGTTGAATTCTTGCTGGAAATGATCGCCATCCACTCAAAGCAACTAGATTTTCTTTTCATTATACATTTCTAGAACAAATTGATCATTTCCAGTGATAATTTGACTCGTAATCACCTTGAAGTGATGCTTTGAAAGCCGCCATTTTGATTGATACCGTGAAAATGAAAATGTTTATATCTTCACAGTGAGGGGTACGATTTCTATCTTTCCGCAATTTCTACGATAATCTATCGTTTAGCGTATAATAAATTTCTGTTCACCATGCAGTTAACGTTGGGGAATTGATGCAACACTCTCTTCTGTCATTTGCAAATTCGTGTTTGCATAAATATGATTTGCGTGATTAAAAATTTCAAACGCGCACATCACGTAATTTATTGATTCGAATAGCGTTCAATTGTAAGTCAATGTACTGCCGCTATTGTACCATTTTGAATCTCGGGAAACATGAACTCTTCAAATTCCTCGAACACACAGCTGTAACTTGAGAGGATATTTCAGAAAAATGAGTGACGGGAGAAATGGCAACTTCCAACTTTCCTCATACAGAATTCAACAGCCTTTTTCCAAGGCTACAATTACTAGAATGGGTTATTCTTTCTAAACAAACAAAACTCTCAAAAAGAGAGACATAGTTCCACTCCACCCTCCTCACATATAACTTATATGGCATCCACACAAATACACATTGAGGGGGTCTGGGGTACTATTATTTGTTGTCTTATACTCGCCACAACTCCAATAGATTTGTTGTAAATCATAAATTATGAAATCTTAACCACTTTCACAAACAACTTCTGTGAAAGTTTTGTCCAAATTTCAAATTAGTCCAACACAGTACAGTCGCCGTGGACTGGTGATACTCTACGTGTGGACAGTGATATCCACGCATGCATTTACCAGAAAATAAAAATCATCATCAGCAAAATTTTAATTGATGAAGCACCGGGTGGTACCCGGTGCTTCGTTAGTTACATTTTTGATGATTATTTCTGTAATTAGTGTTTGAAATCTAGTATTATTGCGTCCGTGGAAATATTGCCTACCCATAGGAAGTGACCAGTTCTCTGCATCACCATGTCCCCATATCCGACAATAATACAGCCAACAATATAAAACATTGATTGTTATCATACGATAAATGCGGAGTTTCTTCCACAATCAACGGATAACAACGCGTACCACTCAGTTCTTTTTGCATTTTGGTTTTCCATCTTGTGCTTTCTGTAGCATAACGATAAGAAATGAAGTTGCTTTTTAGATTTCTTGCCATCGATTTAAAAGAGGGGGTTCCCCTATTTATCCACATTAGGGATATAAAGCCAACTATTTAATACAAGATTCCCCATTCCCCAAAATGCCAATGTGTACCAACATTTACTGTAGGAACTCTCATGAACATCTTGGTTACATAGTGGCATTCCCATCCCACGGGAAGTCATAAAATAAATTTTGCAGCGGAGATTGCAAAATTGACTATATGACTCCCCCTTGGGCTACCCTTGGCTCTATAAGTCTCCGCCTGCAAAATTTACTACATGGTCCTATACGTCTTTACAAAAGTGCCAGCCCTTGTCAAAACCAACAAGAGCACCGCTGGGCATTGCATCATACGCCCGTGAACTGTTCAAATTGTACCATTTTAACACATTTGCAATTTTTTTAGAGTGCAGAAATTTATACTGGCATATATATATATGTTACGGTCAGACTTTTGAAATCAGTGATTTTGTGAAATGACTAAATTTTTCAGTCATTTGAGAAAAAGACTAAAAATTAAGGACAATAGCTTCACAAAAGGACTCAATAATTTAATAATTTCAAAAAAAAATTCTTGATTTCACAGTTTGACTGCAACATATTTATACAGATATATATATATATTAGAAACACTGAAGCTTCCTATCTTTAGTTATTTATTTATTGGTGTTTAAGGTTAGAGGATTTCCAACTCAAGCATTGGTGAATGAATCCTATTTGGACTATAAAATCTTATTTGTTTTCCAAAGAAAACAAGTACTGTTTCACTTCCTGTGGTTTACATAGAGGCATGTGTATAGAAAAAGATATACAGTTTAAATAAAACACATCAAAACCATGAGATTTGTTTGACTAGTCAGTTTGTTAATTGGGTAATTATTTGACCAATTAATTATTTGACGCAGTAAGCACACAATATTGGTGTGTTTTCTTTGAACTTCATACATTTTTATTTGCATTTTCCAACGTTTCATGGTAGTTTTGCAATATATCTGAAGTGAGTATTAGATTTATATGGTTGAGACCCCATGATCACACTGTGAACCTGTTCGACCTCTCTAGCTTCACTTGACAGTGATTTGTCATGCTGCAAAATTACAAAGGAAGCCAAAGTGGTTTCACAATTATGTATCAGTGCGAGAGGTTTCAAGAATTACTTTACCTTATACATCATATAATGTCCAACAGGGGCCATAATTCAGGCAAAAATTGTTCAGATCGACCCCATATTCGAACTTGACCTGTATTTTGTTGTGATTAAACCACATACCAAGTTTGGAGCCGATCGGAAAACAAATACTAAAGTTATCACCCGGAAACCAAATATTTGACGAATTCTAAGTCCATCAGGGGGCCATAATTCAGGCAAACATTGTTCAGACCGACCCCATATTCGAACTTGACCTGTATTTTGTTGTGATTAAACCACATACCAAATTTGGAGCCGATCGGAAAACAAATACTAAAGTTATTGTTCGGAAACCAAACGGACGGACGGACGGACGGACAGACGGACGGACAACGCCATACTATAATACGTCCCGTTTTTCAAATGGGCGTATAAAAGTAAAAATAATAAGGGCGAATCTTTTTGTTCTTAATGTTACAGTTAGTATCGGATTTCCGGTTCCTGTTGTGTTTATGTGTTGCAAGTTTGCAGTTGAATAGTAAAATTATAATTTTCTGCGCTTGTTCGGGGAGAATAAGTTTGACATTGATTTCCCCGTCGATGTGCGATTGAAGAACGCATATGGAAATGCTGATAAGGTGATAGGTATAACAAGTTTAATCGTTCGATCATTTTGCCCAAGCTGTTCAAACAAGACAAGAAGTTCACACGAAATCTTGTTAGCTTTGTATCGACTGACAACGCTATGCTGGTTTTATATTGTCAGAGCGTTCTCTCAAAAATATTTGTGTGGCGGTTAAATGTCAAAACTTGAGCCCGGAGAACGAGTTGAGAATACCATGTCAACATTCAAAACAAGATTCAAGGTTGCGCTTCCTCTGATGTTACAAATGTGAGGAATTTAAAACTGTACCTGAATTGTCCCGATGTAGATAGAAGGTTGATTTTTGCAAAACCGCTGCATGTGTGATGTTTTTTTCAGGAAAGCCATCTTGTATCACTCGACTACTTAATTGCTGTCTATTTAGGCTGACGGGCCTTAGAGTACGGGATACATTGTATAGAGTTGAAATTGTTTTTTGATGAAACGCTGGGGAGACTTTCTTGCATTGGAATAATAAATGAATAATTACTGCTTTTATCACACGCCTATTTAAAAACACCGGATTTCCACTGTTCTGTCTGCGTGATAAAAATATAGCTGTTTTGCACATAACATAACATAATTCTATTCATTGATTGAATATATACACCGTGGGCAATATGCCCATTGGTGGAAACAAAGCATTGACATGATATAAATTGTTGCACATGGCGCCATATAAGACAGTAAGAAGGAAATAAATAAATCAGTACAATGCAGCCCACCCAACTGGGTATCCCTCAAATGAACATCCCCGCCACCCGAATACAAATCACTAAACACCAGACCATTTACCATATTTTAACCCTTTACCCAACGTAACGGCCAAAACCGGTCAGCGCTATTCTCAAAAATCAACAATAAATTTTCATTATATTTTCATTTTTTGTCTCAAAAACATAGGTTATGACCCCTCGTTGGAACGAGCTCGTCGAGCTCGTTCCAACGAGGGGTCATAACCTATGTTTTTGAGACAAAAAATGAAAAAAATTAGTTATTCAAGAATTTTTTTTGCAAGTGTCGTCTGCTTCTCATGTTAGGTAAAGGGTTAAATACAAGTTTGACCCACTAATTGCATATAGACTACTGACACTAAATAAAGTTGTATTGCACATGTGGTGATACAAAACACGTTCGATTTCGTTTCCAACGTAAACAGAGAAGGAACCCGTCTAAATAAACACGTCATCGTTGATAGAATGCACGGGAGTCGAGATCGCTTGGAAATTCCAGGTTCCAAATATAAATTTGTTTACACGGAATATTTAAACAATCAGATTCTGTTGCGAAGTTGGCCCACAGGGTTAATCAAGCTCGGAAGAAGAGCCACAGCTCTTCCAGGATGTAAAGTAGATACACCCATTTTGTTGGGTTAAACTGGGCTTATTTTATTATCAGTTTCTCTTAAAGCAGGAATCATAGGAAAATTATATTAAACGAACATTCAGAGAACAGAAGCACTCTGGTCTGCGCTCGGCGAAGGCATTGATGAGAGACTGATTGATAGGGTCATTGTTTTCCAGGCAGTCATATCTCTCAACGACCCCAAGATCACTTTTGGAACACTCATGGGCATGACATGATGCTGAACATTGTAGAATCCACACGCAATTCCCCCGGTTAACGGAACCCCGTCGGAATGTGTTTGTGGAATCCCATAAGACTGCATGCAGCCTGTTCGACAATCTGCATGGCAGTAAAAGAGTCTATAAATGGCAACTGCCACGTCAGGGGAATCAGGGGACTTTCCCTAAATATTTCGCTGACTGGGAATTACGCAATAAGGTCTTGCATCAGAAATCTCATGTATGAAAACACCGATTTCTGTATGCTTGTTCAAGTTGTCTCTGGGCTTCCGGCGAATGCGAACCTACATACAAGACGAAAGATGGATGTCGCCTCTGGTAGGGAGGAGAGTTGAATGGACATTTTGTTGTATTGTACACATATGCCAGAGATGACGATCAGTCGCGGTTTGTAAATGCTTTTTGATTTAATAAAATAAGTATATAATTTGGAAACTGGTCTTCGTTCTGCTGAACACGACAAGTTCGTGAGGTTACCAAACTGAACCCAGAAACTGGAGCCTGTGTCTGATATCGTCTGGTAAGGAATCACCAAAACGCCACGGGCTGATGGGGCTTCGCGATTGATGGGACTTCGCAGTTCTCTCAATAATCACAACAAACTGAGTCCGAACTCAGGTCGTAGATCGATAGACTTTTATTTAATTCCGCAACAATTCGAGCCAAAAATCTACAAAATAAAAATAACCTTCTGACTGCTTGTTCCTTGACAAAGACTTCCCACAACTGGTCATATATTGATGGAGGGTGCTAAACTTATTAGCTATTTGAACAGTTTTTGTTGTGTTATTCCCTGAAGTTTAGTCAATATTTGAAGTTCGTTCATCGTGGCCGTAACACTGATCAGCGTCAATTGGTTTTGACCAATGGAACGCCGTATACATTAAAAAGCAAATTAGGGTTGGTCCCCGCCACCTAACCGTGATTCCTCGTTGGTGTTGTCAGAACGGTGACTGGAGGCGAGTATAACTGGAGGTAAACACTTCCAGTTGTTTGATTATCTCCCCTAATATGCTCTTGTTTGAGATCAACTCAATACTTGTCATTCATTAAAGTTACTTCGTACCGACCAAGCGTGTCATATCAGATTCCTAAACATTGGTAATTATTTTATCTGAATGCAGTGTCGAGCATTGTCTCTTTAATGGGTCACTGGTAAATTATCTACCAAATTTACCACACTGACGTCGCTGTAAAAAGAAGGAAGGGAGGAAAGTGTATTCTTTCTTTCTTGTTTTATTTTCTCACTCGGAATTTCGTGAGATGATTTCACGGGAATCTTTCGTGAAGTCTTGTTTGACAGAATGATCACTGTGCAAAACTGAACAGAAAGGTCATTGCTTCTTGTTCGTATTTTTGCTATCATTTCATCAAACGTTTTCGTGTTGTGACAACAACACATATTTAATCGTGATATGCTTTAATCCTTTACCTAACATGAAAAGCAGACGACACTTGCAAAAAAAAATCTTGAATAACTATTTTTTTTCATTTTTTGTCTCAAAAACATAGGTTATGACCCCTCATTGGAACGAGCTCGACGAGCTCGCTCCAATGAGGGGTCATAACCTATGTTTTTGAGACAAAAAATGAAAAAATAAAGAAAATTAATTGGCGAGTTTTGAGAATCGCGCTGGCCGGTTTTGGCCGTTACGTTGGGTAAAGGGTTAACATTCAAAGTGCCACTGCCGAGCAGTGACAGGAACTGAAATATATTGAGTCAAAAAAGAAAGTATAATAGAAACAAATGTGAAAAAATAGCATAAAGGATGATATATAATAGTTCCAATGTTGCATGTTTGTGGACAAGAAGTCGTGCAAAGAGTTTAATGACATGTTGTTTTTGTCCACCCAACCGTATACAATTTTGCTACGGATTTCAAAATAGCACGTGCTACCCGAAATGTCAAATTGAATGGGTGACCGACGATTTTCTTTGTGTTATGTTGTGCTAGAGAACCTGGGTTATTAAGTAAACACGCTAGTTTTTGTCTTCCGACATTTTAAAAAATGCCAAGGTTAACCGAAAATCAGAAGTTGCATGCTATTGGTATACATGAGCCTGGGATACCTCCAGGTGAGATCGCGATTGAGTTCGGAGTCACTGTGGCCACTATTTACCGTCTTATTGGGAGGTATAGAACCACTGGATCTGTTGCCGACCGACCGCGTTGAGGTCAACCAAGAGTTATGACCCCTGCACAAGACCGATACACCAGGACGTCTCACTTGTCGACGAGGACAGAAGCAATTGCTCCTAGTAGAACTAACAATAGAATCAGTGAACAAACTGTCCGCAACAGACTCGCTGAACACGGCATCCGAAGTAGACGTTCATACCACAGACCAATCCTTACCCAACGTCATCGTACCGCCAGAAAGGAATGTGTACGTCAGCGTGTTCGCTCGACTCAGCAGCGTTGGAGCACAGTTCTTTTTAGTGATGAATCTACGATTGTGTCTACGGCGCGCTGATGGCAGGGCAAGAGCGTATCGCCGACGAGGAGAACGGTTTTCTAATGCTTGCGTGCGGGAAAGCGACCGTTTCGGCGGGGAAAGTGTTATGGTTTAGGCAGGAATTCCCTCACACCATCGAACGCAGCTGATCCTCATGGATGGTAATCTGAATGGACAGCGATATAGGGACGACATTCGTAACGCTGTTGTTGTCCCGTCGTTCAATGCTAACGTCGGATTGCAGTTATTCCAGCAAGACAATGCCCGATGTAACGTGGCGCGTATCCGTCGTGACTGTCGTGAGGAGCACAGCATCGAACTTCTTCCCTGGCCCCAACTTTCGCCGGATTTGTCGCCAATCGAGCATCTTTGTGATCAATTGGACCGTCGGGTACGACTTCATGATCTTCAGACGTTAGACGATTTACGTAATGTTCTAAGGCAGGAGTGGAACGCAGTACCGCAGGGTGGCATCCAGAGACTTATTAGGTTCATACGCCGACGATGTCTTGCCATCCAAAGGGAAAACGGTGGACATACACACTATTGACTGCATTTGCGAACTTTTCATTTCACCCCAATGTCTGAATTGCGACGTCCTGACGTGACCCTGGCAACACTAAGAACATGAAATTATGCAAATTCATACAGCTGGACTCGAAATATGAATTTACAATAATTAGTTTGGGATTAAAGTCGATAATGCTACAAAGATTTCACCTCGAAGTTTATTATACTTTCTTTTTGATTCAGTGTATATTGACCAGCATCACGCTCAGAAACTGGTGAATTTCAGAAGAGCCCGTTGCTGTTTGGGAGCCCGTGATTTGTTGGAACTGACTGATTATTATTATTATTTATTGGTGTTTAAGGTCACATATTTATGCACAATGGGAACTGACTGATATGAGTTTATCAACATTGATGTATTTAGTATCAGAGATGACACTTACACTGAGACCGGTCTATATTGATCGCGACGATGAATACTTCAACTAAAGAAGTAGTAAGGAAAGCAAGTTACAATGGTGTGAGTGAAGATAAATCGCCACCGTCCTATTGGGAGTGTGATCAGGTCAAAATAACTAATCGGACAGCTCAAACTCAAGCACCGCAGCAGTCAAATCCAGTGGCGGCGCCATGGGGGGAGGGGGCATGGAGGGGTGGGGGTACTTACCCCTCCACTTTTTTCGCCAAGCGTAGTAAAAAAAATACTATCATTTTAATTTTTGTATTGAACGTTGCGGTTTAATGGTGGGTATGCTTAATTCCATATTCCCAAGTGCACTAAATCGGAGAAGTTTTTAAATTATATTTGTGTGTGCCCCCCCCCACCCCCCCCCCCACCCCACACACACACACACGCATTAGCAGCAAACAACAAACAAGAGTCGACGGCCCAAATTGCAACAAGGCGTGCCGAGTTCAAACGGTCTGAAACATACCGCTTAAGAGTATTCGAGGAATGCTAGAATCGAGAGCGTGCAACGCATCCGTTTGGAATGCAGCCTACTTTCATTTCCGATTTGAGGGTCGTTTGGTGCTTTGTGCTCGCACTTTACAACAGCGTTCTTCCGTTAAAATGTCAGCATGTACGACGTTTTCTATAACTGAAAGACCTAACCAGTAAGTTTCAAAAGCATAACACTGTTTTAATTTAATTGTCTGAGAATGCTCCAGAGAACACCATTTACAACGTAAGTTTTAAAAATGTTCTTAACTTCGGGAGGGGTGTCCCATCCCGAAGTTGAGAAAATTATTAAAACTTATGCGCGGCGGGCAATACCCAACTGTACCCCCTCACTTCAGTAACTCTGGCGCCGCCACTGGTCAAATCATTGAAACAGGTCGGGATGTGAATGAATGTTTCAAGCAAACATTTTGGAGAAGCTCGATACTTTGCAGAAAATGTTGCAAACCGTGTTTGAGTTTTTAATAAATAAACAAGGAACCTGCAACAAGATTATAAACAGCACCGTCAGGAAGAGCAATAACAATATTATTTTCGCAAACATGGACAGGAGCGAGTGTCGCAGAACCATCAACATAAAATATATCCTGCTGCTAAATATCAGAAGCAAACAAAAAAACTCAAGAAAAAATCAACCAATACCGGGAGGTGGAAACCGAAAACAATGTAAACCTCACCCATTCCTTGGATCAAAAATCTCGACAGGAGGACAGAAAATCCCAACGAATCACGGTTGAGTTTTCTGATTATCCATTTGTCTTTCGTGTTTTCGTTATTATACAACCAGGTGGTGTGTATAACTCAACACCAGTGAAAACAAGTACAAACAGTGTTTATCTCAAACTAAGCAAACATTCAAAAAGCAACAGAAGAGAAGAGCAATGTATCAAAAGAAAGTAAAAAGTTAGATGATGAATATTCTGATACTTGCTTGAAAAATCTCCAGCTTGATAGTGTATCTCCTTCGGAAAATAAGAAATTCGAAAAACTTAAATCATCTCTGCTAGAAAAGAGGAGGGAAAGAAGCAAAATCCCGCACAAAAAAGACAAACCCTGCAGTGGAGATCGACAAAGCGGCTGGCCCAGTCCTAACCGGGTACAGTCAATGAGCCATCAAAGCTTTAGTCAAAGAAGTTCATTTCTGGATTTGATGAAGTTTTTAAAAATGTTTAGACCATTAATCAAGATATGTCATCAAGCGAGTGTGTTCGTTTCACCAGAGCAAAAGATTCAACCCAACAGGTCTCACAACGTCTGTTCCATTTTTCAGAGAAGCCAGGTGAGGGACGATTTTAGTGAGATCTCCTGCCAAAACAATTCAATGTTTGTTAAAAAGGAATTACGGGTTCCTCATTTGGAAACCATACTTCCTTATATAGCTTGGAGTGATGGTACTGGCACTGAACCCCGAAGTGGTTTGTTGTTTAAAAATGACAGCTATGAATTCCTGCAAGAAGTTAGCTGATAGCTCAGCATGTGGTGAATTCGGCGATTAATAGCCTGCAAGTTGCTGTACTGATTCCGCAGATGTGGTGACACTGGGTGTCTCAAATTACGTGGACGAAACCTTTGTGGTCGGCTATAGCCGACACAATAATTGATTGTTCCACACCGAATCACCCACTGTCGCTAAATTTGCAGAATAAATTTTACCGACATGGAAAACAATCTGTGAAAATTCAAATCGGCAGCACCATTTCGTCAGTTTCACGACGATTTCGAAAACATACTGTTAGTTTAATACTCTCAAAGTCTGAATCTGTGTCGAAAGATTTCTGCTTGTGTTCTGATAGCAATTATCAGAAACAGAAATAATGGCAATATGACATATGTCCTGTGTTCACATTGTTCAAAATGTGCAAAATTTGCAGTTTATCTGCACCTTATCATTTTACTTTTAGTACTGTAGCAAAATGTTTCTTCAAAAATATTTGAGTCATTTGTGATTGGAGGTTTTGTACTTCAGATCACAATTGACCCTTATATCCATTGGAAAAATCACAATATTGTGACGAATCCACTATCCCCAACCCAACACAAGTCTAGATTCAATTTCTCCCTCCCAAAAACAGTTCGATCAGCCGAGGCGGTGCGGTTTCTAAAACCACATCACCCCAGATGGTCGAACTATTTTATAAGAGATATTTAACATTTGCGTTTCCGACCGGGCTTTAAAATAAGGAAAAGGGATCGCAGTTATAATGGGTAGGTCGGAGCCCCACATAAAGTTCTCGGGTAGATGACCCACCTTTAGACTGAAATTAAAAACTACAAACCATCAAGATGTAGCAAGGTAACAATAATTCAACACTAAGAAATGTTATGGTATAATTTATTGAATGAAATTAAACATTATTACATATCCAAAAAGCGTTTGTTTCACTATCTTAAATTGGGCTGAAATTCGGAGGCTAGAGAAAAAAAAATATCAAGAATCCGATAAACAAGGCCCTTTTTATTATGTCCAGGCCACCCAGATTTTCTAATATAATCTTAGGAGACTACTATTCTCCCATAGAGGACGTACCAATGACCAAAGGGAACTGTCATAAGAAGCTTCCACCCTCGAAGAACCAGAGTTCGTCGAGTGTGAAGTCTTCCAATATAAATGAGGAGTCACCTTCGTTCCTCCATAGATGTTATCTCCCAATAGTAATGATCAGGACTACACAGGTAAGAAGCTTTCACCCTCGAAGAACCAGAGTTCGTCGAGTGTGAAGTCTTCCAAATATAAATGAGGAATCACCTACATTCCTCCATAGATGTCATCTCCCAATAGTAATGGTCAGGACTACACAGGTAAGAAGCTTTCACCCTCGAAGAGCCAAAGTTCGTCGAGTGCGAAGTCTTCCACATATAAATAAGGAGTCACCTCTGCTCCTCCATAGGTGTCATACCAAATATTAATAATCAGGCCTCAATCAAGTAAGAAGCTTTCACCCTCGAAGAACCAGAGTTCGTCGAGTGTGAAGTCTTCCAATATAAATGAGGAGTTACCGCTGCTCCTCCATAGGTGTCATACCAAATATCAATAATCAGGCCTCAATCAAGTAAGAAGCTTTCACCCTCGAAGAACCAGAGTTCGTCGAGTGTGAAGTCTTCCAAATATAAATGAGGAGTCACCGCTGCTCCCCCATAGGTGTCATACCAAATATCAATAATCAGGCCTCAATCAAGTAAGAAGCTTTCACCCTCGAAGAACCAAAGTTCGTCGAGTGTGAAGTCTTCCACATATAACTAAGGAGTCACCTCCGCGCTGCCATCTCTGACACCCCGCACACTCGGTGACTACCCAACAAGAAGAACTCACACTCGACAAAAGTTTGTCGAAGGCGAAATTCTTCAAAAAAATATTCCCGGAGTTCCAGAGAAAAAAAACCACTCTAAAACTTACTTAACTCTGATTCCATTGATCCGACAAACGGAGAAAAAAGAATACCAAATAAATTCCTAAATAACTATCCCGGTCTCACCAATGGCACAGAGAATTCGGTGTTTAGTTTCTCATTCCGGAACTCCAAGGAATTACTATTTAAACTCACGACCAGCCGGCTCTTCCCAAACCTTCCAGAGAAAAGCTAAACAACCTACCCCAGTGAAATCCTATCTCGAACTGACTTTTTCGACGGTCCAGATCACCCACTTCAATTCATACACAACACGAAAAAATCATGCAACCTCTGAAATCTTGTATCGATTCAGGAAATCGCTGGTGTGTGCATTTCCCTCAGTGAAACTTGACAACAATTCAATCAACCGTTACTAGATCTCGTGCTACCTGACACTCTAATCACTGGTGGAGACAACCACCACAGAGAGAGCAAATAAGTAATATGGAATTAACCCCTGTTGGACGACAAACCCCCGACTCCATTTATCAAAAAACAGCACACTACCCCCACCCCAAGGTAAACGTCCTCGTTTTTGGATGGCTCAGATAGTGTTTTTGATTTCTTATTAATAAAGATAAAAATAAAAAAAAAATGATTAATGATTTATAATGACTATATTTACACAAAAAAAAAATGGGTCCGAAAAAAAAAAATTGAGTACGATCTGTTCATACCTACTATCTAGATTAAATCTTTAGGCATGGGAAGTGCTACATCTGACGGAATAATCCGCCATCACATTTTATGTTTTATACAGCGGTAGGCAGGCCTGGGATACAGAAATCCAACCACCGACTAATTTCAATAAAAATTGAAACCGCTTACCGCCACGATCACTGACATGCGATAAGAGATGTTACCGCCTGGATTAGTTAAATCCCTGATCCGAAGAAAGCCACCACTATAACTTATATATTTATAAAACAATTAAACGGACCATACTTCATTGGAACACTACCCATAATTTACTACATATGAATTTTATCATCGTCCAGATGATGCTGCTCGCAGCGCCAAAAACTATCTTGGAAACCCTGCACACTACTGTATCCTTTTCATCACGACAACCCAGACAACAGCCACAAGATCCATTTATTGTTGGCGCGCTTGAATCATTCTAGATTAGAAAACAATTATCCAATATTTTTATGAATCCCGGAACTCTATTTCTCAATCGCCAACTCCATATTTCCAATTCAAAACAGTTGCAATTAATGCTTCGCTTGGGCAGCATAGTGAGCCCAACAAGGAATCACCATACCATGCCCAATCGAACCATCAACAGAGCCAACAATTGCCATCAAGGTCAATGTGAAATATCTCCAACTTTCACATTAATCACTTCTTTCCCACTTAATAAACCATCAACACATTCCCAATCACCCTGACTAGTGGGTTTTAAATTATAACATCTGGTAAATTTTCCTTTTTATTCTATCCCAAAAATTCTTTTGTGCATTCGGCCGGAGATGTACACCATCTGACAGAAAATGATGAGGATAAACCTGTCGATGGTGAAAATATAAAATATCTTCATCACCTACAGCCTTAAAAGCATCATTGACAGCCATACGTCTAAACTCATAAATCTCATAAGATACATTTCGGGGCTTTACTCTAGGAAATATACTACCTAATGTTATTTTCTTCACCCCAGCAAGCTTCCATTTCTTTAGCAATTCTCGGAGGTCCCGCAGGAAACATTCAAAAGAGAATGTAGCGCAATCAATATCATTACCCCCAATCTGAAGAACTATCCATCTAGCCCCTCTGACATTAATATTTTGCAAATGGCTAATCTTTCCCCCAGGTATCCCAACAAATTTCACGGAGGCAAACGGTATGGTACAATGCCATACTTCTGGGCACAATAATAAAAATCGGTACAATCTCGCCACAAAACTGTGTCCAATCACCAGACCCTCCATTTTAAGGAGTCAAAATTAAATCCTAAAAAGCAAAGTTAAATTAGGAAGGTTTACAAGAACCAATTCACATTCAAGAGTCAATGTTAATGGACAACTGTCAATATCGTCTGAACTCATAACCATCAAATACCATGATACACCTACACAACTTCACTGTCACTGGACAACCATCAATATCGTCTGGTTTCATCACCATCAAATACCATGATACACACACATAATTTCAATGTCAATGGACAAATATCAGTATCATCTGGATTCATCGCCATTAAATACCATGACTCACATACATAATTTCAATGTCAATGGACAACATCAGTACCGCCCGGACTCATCGCCATCAAATACCATGATACACATACATAATTTCACCGTCAATGGACAAACATCAGTATCATCTGGATTCATCGCCATCAAATACCATGATACACATACATAATTTCAATGTCAATGGATAACATCAGTATCGTCTGGATTCATCGCCATCAAATACCATGATACACATACATAATTTCACTGTCACTGGACAACTACCAGTATCGTCTGGATTCATCGCCATCAAATACCATGATACACATACATAATTTCAATGTCAATGGACAACATCAGTATCGTCTGGATTCATCGCCATCAAATACCATGATACACATACATAATTTCAATGTCAATGGACAACATCAGTATCGTCTGGATTCATCGCCATCAAATACCATGATACACATACATAATTTCACTGTCACTGGACAACTACCAGTATCGTCTGGATTCATCGCCATCAAATACCATGATACACATACATAATTTCACTGTCACTGGACAACTACCAGTATCGTCTGGATTCATCGCCATCAAATACCATGATACACATACATAATTTCAATGTCAATGGACAACATCAGTATCGTCTGGATTCATCGCCATCAAATACCATGATACACATACATAATTTCACTGTCACTGGACAACTACCAGTATCGTCTGGATTCATCGCCATCAAATACCATGATACACATACATAATTTCACTGTCACTGGACAACTACCAGTATCGTCTGGATTCATCGCCATCAAATACCATGATACACATACATAATTTCAATGTCAATGGACAACATCAGTATCGTCTGGATTCATCGCCATCAAATACCATGATACACATACATAATTTCAATGTCAATGGACAACATCAGTATCGTCTGGATTCATCGCCATCAAATACCATGATACACATACATAATTTCACTGTCACTGGACAACTACCAGTATCGTCTGGATTCATCGCCATCAAATACCATGATACACATACATAATTTCAATGTCAATGGATAACATCAGTATCGTCTGGATTCATCGCCATCAAATACCATGATACACATACATAATTTCACTGTCAATGGACAACATCAGTATCGTCTGGATTCATCGCCATCAAATACCATGACACACATACATAATTTCAATGTCAATGGACAACATCAGTATCATCTGGATTCATCGCCACCAAATACCTTCCTCAACCTAAAACAAAAAAAAGGAACACCACAGCAGTATACAAAATTTCGCAATTTTCTGTTTCCAACAGCTGAAATTAATTTATGTAATTTATTAGTTACATTACATGAAAGGAATGACCTCCAGTATTAAAAAAAAAAAAAAACAATCTTTCTGTGACTCAGTCAAACTGCAACCAATAGGTTTCCAAGCAATCCAAATTTTTAAGTCGTAAATTTCTGGTGGTCTTGCATATTTACCACGGACACATCACTTACGAAAAGTTACATACTGGCGACGCCATCATAAATTACTTACGAAACCCATTCTTACCCTAGCAACATCAACCACCACCCATCAGACACAATCATACCTAACCCCCACCCCAAATGCCCATCCCACATGCGCGCCATGCAAGTCACACCAAAATAAACGACGTATTTGGAATCACTCTTCTACTGGCTCAATTTCACTAGCGTATAATGCTCCCGCTCACGAGCATTTCCAAGTGTAATTCCCAGGGGTCACATTTACAAAACACAAATAGCGCTAGTATTTTTGAGATTACTAAGGTAATTTTTTTACATTTTTAGAATTGCGCTGAGTTAGGGTGTTCGTTTACACAATTTTTCCTAATGGAACACCTCCATTACGACACCCCGTAAGGGAAACCATGGAATCAATTGATTTCCATCCTTTCCCTACATTATGTGACCCATGAGAATACTATATCATTTATCAATCTTTACTTTATCCAATCCACTACCATAGGACATAACCACCGGTCCAATGACCCTACAACTTGTCCTATATATGACGGTTTGAAAGTCAAAATTGAACAATTCTGATTCAAAAGTTTCCAAATGAATCGAACAGCAAATTCAAATGAATTTGCAGTTTATTTTGTCTCCGCCCATTAACCCTTCCTTGGATCCCCAGCACCATTCCTCCTTGCCTATTAATTACAACTTCCAAATGGAAGACATAATTTAACCCTTGCATCGACATATAAGGCACACTCCGGGTAATTTAACAATTTTCCCATGATCACTGGGCACCACATCAAAAATTTAGCAAATCTTATCTTTGCTCGTGAGCTAGAGTTCTCGCCAAATGAATTCATTAAGCCAAATCTTAAATCATAAAATCACCGAATTTAGACCGGGGTCATTCCAGAATAATAAATACAAATCTTTTTTTTTTTTTTTTTTAAGACAGATCGTACTCATTTGAGTTCAACCAGCGGGGACGACGGACCCTTCGCCCCCGGTGGGTGACAGGATCTCCGCTAGGGGCAGGATTGTTTAAGTTGCTGGAACTGCCCTGAGCCGACTGGTCAGAATCTTCCTCCCGATCAATGAGTTCCGAAAAAGGTAACCTACCAGAATCTCCTGAATTGTCTACACTTGTTCCCATATTAGGTCGTTCAAAACATTTTTTTAATCTATTAAAGTGGACCACCTGCAGCCGACCACCATGCTCTCTACAAATAACATAATTTGCATCAGAGAGTCGCTTTTTAACCACAAATGGCCCAAACCAATATTTAGCAAATTTGGGGGTTTGACCTTGCTTTATTTTTGAAACATATAGCCACACTTTATCACCAACCTCATAAGGTCTTCCATGAACTCTACGGTCGTACAACCTTTTCCTATGTTTAATAGCAGTTTCACACTTACTGCTCACAAACTGGAAAATGGTTGCCATTCTATTTTCCAAACCCATCACATATTGAACTCGACTAAGATCCTTATCAGGAACTTTACCAGCCATAAATTCAATAGGTAATCGGATTTCTTTCCCAAAAAGGATCATATTTGGAGTAAGGCCCGTGGTCTCATGAACAACACTACGATAAGCCATCATAACAAAAGGTAGATAGTATTCCCAGTCGTTATGATTATCTTCAACAAAACATGCTAGCATAGCTATCAATGTTCTGTTGAAGCGCTCAACCTGGCCATCAGACTGAGGGTGATATGGAGATGTTCTTGTCTTGGAAATCTCGAAATATTTACAGATTCCCAAAAACAATTCAGACTCAAAGTTGGCCCCTTGATCAGAATGGATAAACTTAGGCATACCAAAACGGGATATCCACTCTTTAACCAATATTTCTCCAATTGTACTTGCACGCTGATTAGGCATGGCATAGGCTTCAGTCCATTTAGAGAAATAGTCAGAAACAACCAGAATGTAAATGTTTCCACTCACAGATTCCGGTAGGGGACCCAATACATCAAGTGCAACCCTCTCCATCGGTTCCGAAACACGGTCGGTAACCAGGGGGGCCTTTAACGCTTTGTTGGGACTTTTCCGACGTTGACACACCTCACAAGTCTGCACCCACTGTTCTACATCCTTCTTTAGACCAATCCAAAAAAATCTTTGCCTAATTTTCAAATAGGTTTTCATCATACCTAAATGGCCTCCCACCACGGAATCATGGCAATGTTTTAAAATTTCAGATTTTAGTTTCCCAGGAACAATCCACAAAAATTTATTTTCCTTTCCAAATTCCAACCATTCTCGATAAAGCATACCTTGCCTAATAACAATTTGTTCCCATTGGGCTACATATTTTTTAAATATTAATTCTTCACCCTTCATTTGCTCAGCCGACGGCTTAGAATCATTTGTTTTATTTTCAAACAATTTCTTTAATATTGGATCACTCATCTGATCATCAACCGAAATTACACCTCCTGGAGACAAATCAATAGCATTAGTCTCCAAAGATATCCTACTCAAGGCGTCGGCATTCTTATGTTGCTCTCCTCTACGATGGATGATAGAAAAGTCAAATCCACTCAAATATTCCAGCCAACGAGCCACTTGCCCCGTTGGTTCTTTAAAATTAAACAACCACCTCAAAGATCCATGATCGGTGCGCAGAGTAAAGTGTTTTCCTATCAAATAATGGCGAAAATTTTTAATGCTTTTAATAACTGCCAATAGCTCTTTCCGAGTGACACTATAATTACGTTCTGGAGGAGAATGCACTTTACTAAAATATGCAATTACCTTCTCCTGTCCGTTAACTAACTGAGACAACACAGCCCCACTAGCCTGATCACTCGCATCTGTGTCCAAAATAAACTCTTGCTCAAAATTTGGAAATCCCAAGATTGGACTCTCACATAGTTTATTCTTTAAAATTTCAAAAGATTCTTTTCTAGCCTTATTCCACTCAAATTTTACATTCTTTCTAGTTAATTCCAACAGGGGACCAGCCAAATCTGAGAAGTTCAAAATAAATTTTCTGTAATAAGAACACAAACCGACAAAACTGCGTATATCTCTGACACATCTTGGAATCGGCCAATCCTTAATCCTAGCTATCTTTTCTGGGTCAGCCCGTATCCCCTCTGAGGACACGATATGGCCCAAAAAAGATACCTGTTTTCTAAAAAGAGCACATTTAGAAGGCTTGAGTTTCAAACCAGCTTCCTTAATTTTTGTGAACACCTCTTCCAATCTTTCTACATGTTCTTGGAAAGTTTTAGCATAAATAATTATGTCATCCAGATATATCAGACAGGTCTTCCAATGAAGGCCCTTCAAAACGAGCTCCATAAGCCTCTGAAAGGAATGGGGAGCCCCAGAAAGCCCGAAAGGGAGTACCTTGAACTCATAAAGCCCTTTACCTGTACTAAAGGCAGTTTTTTCTTGAGCTGAGGAAGCCATCTCCACCTGCCAATACCCTGAAGCCAAATCTAATGTAGAGAACCAACTGGCCCCCTGCATTCCTTCAAGGCTGTCATCAATGCGTGGCAAGGGATATGCATCCTTCCGAGTTACAGCATTTAACTTACGATAGTCTACACAAAAGCGTAGGCTACCGTCTTTTTTTTTAACCAGGACAATGGGGGCCGCCCACGGACTATCCGAGGGTTGTATTATCCCCTGTTCTAACATTTCTTGTAACTGCCTATCAACTTCCTGTCGCTTATGTACAGGAAGTCTATAGGCTCTTTGTTTTATGGGTGGATGTTTACCCGTGTCAATATCATGTTTTATAATACTTGTTCGACCTAAATCTTTATCATGGCGGATAAAAACCGACTCATTTCTATCAAGAAGCATTTTAACTTGAAATACCTGATCCGTAGTCAAAACAGTTTCATCAATTGTTTGCTGGAGAGAATACTTATCAACATTTTCTTGTTTTACATTTTCTTGAATTACACTATTTCCCAGAACCTCCCCTTGCTGGAATACTGCCACTGTTTCACCTTTTTTCAAGGACTGGGGTACCCCGGTGGTATTTACTAACCTCATTGGCACAACATCTCCATTTGAAGTACCCACAAAACTTCGCCCAACCATAATCCCATTATGTTTTTCTGAAAATTTTTGATCTACCTCACAAATTCCCTCTAAAAGAGAAACATTACTTACCTTACCATTAATTATAAGCTCGGAAGATGGAGGTATAGTTACATTTTCAATAAGCATGACCTCATTACTATCGTTGTTATTGCCAAAATTTAGGGGAATTTCTTTTCCTGCTAATTTAACACAATTCCTCCCCAGATAAATGTCTAAGTCTAGGGCAGTCATCAGATCAACCCCCAATATTCCCTCAAATGATAACTCGGCAACATAAAACTCTTGATCAAAACTATTATTACCTATATTAATGGGAAGGTTGATAACTCCTGGCACCTGCAAGGGTTGTCCGCTAGCTCCACAAACCTCTCTAGGAGCTGCTTGTAATTCTGAAGAATCCTTTCCAAATACCTCTTCCAATACCTTAGTACTTAATATGCTAATGGCTGATCCAGTGTCCAGCAAAAATTTTACCTCTTTGTCACAAATGGTTAAGGGAAGAAAAAAATGACCAATCTTTTTCTCAGGGTGGGCCCCATTCTGTTGGAGCTGAGGTTTGACCCCAACCCCAGCTCTTATTCTTTTAAACCTTGCCTATTATTCCACCTTCCACCTCTTCGACCCCCATAATTCCGACGAACATTTCCTCGACCACGTCCACGAGAAAAATCTTCCCGAGTATTTTGTATTTCCGCTATTTTGTCAATTCCATCCTCCTTCCCCAATTGTTCTAAAAATTCGCGTCTCATTTCCCTTTGTTCTTTGCGCAAATCATCAATCTGAAACCGCAGATCAGTCAGCGTCTGAGTTAATAATTCCAATTGCTCGGAATTAACAGCTTCGTTGTCAGAAGGTTGGACAGTGGAAGCAACTTCCACTCTCCTATATGATTCTTCCTCTAATGCCAAACGAACCGCGGCATCCAACGTCTCGGGTTTTCCACGCAACACCTGCATCCGAACGTCTTTATCCGTTATGGCTTCAACAAAAGCTTCTTTTGCCAAATCGTCATTAAAATGGATGGGGCTGAAGGGTAAGCTTTCTTTACCAATCTACGTATACTACTAGCCAGCTCGGGGAGTGTTTCTCGAGCGGTTCGCCTTCTTGAACGCAATTGTGACCTATAAATTGCCGTACCTCTAAAGGGATCAAATCGATCTATCAAACTTTTTAATATTTGTTTTAGGCCAATCTTATCATTACTATCTAGATCTTCGTAAAATTGCAATGCGGCCCGGCCCCTCTTAATGAAACTACCAAAAATCTACAAGCCACCACCTCTGACCATTCATTGATTTCTACACATTTTTCAAAATGCGTCACCCAATCAACCACATTGGTGGACCCATTAAATGTTTCTGGTGTAACCACCGGTTTTCTGGGCCCGTTATATTGTTCACCACTTTTGGATGGACGTTCCTTAAGAGCAGGAAGGTCCGCACCCGGTGCCACTAACGCCCGATCACCCTTATCTTGATAGCTGACCCTCGCAAGATGAGTTTTAACTTTCTTAGGAATGGCACCCGAAGCTCTTCTTCTACAAAATTCACGCGCAGAACTTCCTACCTGTTTATGAATTCCATTGTCCAAACCATTATGTTTTGGAATTTCACTCACTTGAATTTCTACATTTTCATTAAAAGACGTAGGAGTGGCCTCTGGTGTTTCTTGAAAAAAATCTAGAGCCTCAGCCATGGGGTATCTCCTTGGTGTGCTAATATCTGGATTTGTAGCCAAATCAGTTAACTTTTTAGATGCCCCCAAGTATTCATCCAGCCCTTCCGAAATTCCCGTAGCCATATTAAATTTGAACCAATACTAAACAATTTACCTGTATTAAATTTCTATACATCAGTCTTATGGTATCATAAAATATCCTGTCGGCGACGCCAATAACTGTGACGAATCCACTATCCCCAACCCAACACAAGTCTAGATTCAATTTCTCCCTCCCAAAAACAGTTCGATCAGCCGAGGCGGTGCGGTTTCTAAAACCACATCACCCCAGATGGTCGAACTATTTTATAAGAGATATTTAACATTTGCGTTTCCGACCGGGCTTTAAAATAAGGAAAAGGGATCGCAGTTATAATGGGTAGGTCGGAGCCCCACATAAAGTTCTCGGGTAGATGACCCACCTTTAGACTGAAATTAAAAACTACAAACCATCAAGATGTAGCAAGGTAACAATAATTCAACACTAAGAAATGTTATGGTATAATTTATTGAATGAAATTAAACATTATTACATATCCAAAAAGCGTTTGTTTCACTATCTTAAATTGGGCTGAAATTCGGAGGCTAGAGAAAAAAAAATATCAAGAATCCGATAAACAAGGCCCTTTTTATTATGTCCAGGCCACCCAGATTTTCTAATATAATATTAGGAGACTACTATTCTCCCATAGAGGACGTACCAATGACCAAAGGGAACTGTCATAAGAAGCTTCCACCCTCGAAGAACCAGAGTTCGTCGAGTGTGAAGTCTTCCAATATAAATGAGGAGTCACCTTCGTTCCTCCATAGATGTTATCTCCCAATAGTAATGATCAGGACTACACAGGTAAGAAGCTTTCACCCTCGAAGAACCAGAGTTCGTCGAGTGTGAAGTCTTCCAAATATAAATGAGGAATCACCTACATTCCTCCATAGATGTCATCTCCCAATAGTAATGGTCAGGACTACACAGGTAAGAAGCTTTCACCCTCGAAGAGCCAAAGTTCGTCGAGTGCGAAGTCTTCCACATATAAATAAGGAGTCACCTCTGCTCCTCCATAGGTGTCATACCAAATATTAATAATCAGGCCTCAATCAAGTAAGAAGCTTTCACCCTCGAAGAACCAGAGTTCGTCGAGTGTGAAGTCTTCCAATATAAATGAGGAGTTACCGCTGCTCCTCCATAGGTGTCATACCAAATATCTATAATCAGGCCTCAATCAAGTAAGAAGCTTTCACCCTCGAAGAACCAGAGTTCGTCGAGTGTGAAGTCTTCCAAATATAAATGAGGAGTCACCGCTGCTCCTCCATAGGTGTCATACCAAATATCAATAATCAGGCCTCAATCAAGTAAGAAGCTTTCACCCTCGAAGAACCAAAGTTCGTCGAGTGTGAAGTCTTCCACATATAACTAAGGAGTCACCTCCGCGCTGCCATCTCTGACACCCCGCACACTCGGTGACTACCCAACAAGAAGAACTCACACTCGACAAAAGTTTGTCGAAGGCGAAATTCTTCAAAAAAATATTCCCGGAGTTCCAGAGAAAAAAAACCACTCTAAAACTTACTTAACTCTGATTCCATTGATCCGACAAACGGAGAAAAAAGAATACCAAATAAATTCCTAAATAACTATCCCGGTCTCACCAATGGCACAGAGAATTCGGTGTTTAGTTTCTCATTCCGGAACTCCAAGGAATTACTATTTAAACTCACGACCAGCCGGCTCTTCCCAAACCTTCCAGAGAAAAGCTAAACAACCTACCCCAGTGAAATCCTATCTCGAACTGACTTTTTCGACGGTCCAGATCACCCACTTCAATTCATACACAACACGAAAAAATCATGCAACCTCTGAAATCTTGTATCGATTCAGGAAATCGCTGGTGTGTGCATTTCCCTCAGTGAAACTTGACAACAATTCAATCAACCGTTACTAGATCTCGTGCTACCTGACACTCTAATCACTGGTGGAGACAACCACCACAGAGAGAGCAAATAAGTAATATGGAATTAACCCCTGTTGGACGACAAACCCCCGACTCCATTTATCAAAAAACAGCACAATATTAATATATATTGTTTGTATGCTCTTGGAAAGAGCATGAGCTTTTACACTGCACATTTGAGTTCATTGTGCTTGCACCATCACTGCAAGTAGTAGGAGAGGTGGAGATCGTGCCAATTCAGGAATAGGGAATGGGGGAGGGGGAAGTGACGTCATGTCACGTGACCTGGTGGCGCCATGTTTGGTTGTCATGGTAGCGTAAGCGGCCAACTTGTGACGTCATCTCTATAGTGATACGTGGTGTGAGAGCGCATGCGCTGCGCGTGTTGTTAGGAGGATACGTGTTTCCGTCGTCCATTTTGTATACTGGAGGCCGCCATCTTGGTTTCTATGGTAGCACGTGGTTGCTGTGTGACCCAAAACCTTCTAACAAGACAGGGGTATGTCCGGAGGATGTGTTCTTTTGTTGAAAAGTAATTTCCTGATTCGTAGAATTACCACAAACAACCCGACAATCCCTCCAAATCACCGAAATTGACTTTATTTCCCCAATTTATCGGTGTAGCAGGCAGTGCTATTGTACCAAGGGGGTACCTGGGATGTGTTCCTTTGTAGAGGAGTAAATTTCCCCAGCATCCTGGATTACCCAAATAAACCCAACAAGTTGTACTATTTCGAATTCTTTCAGAATCCTATTTAGGATCATGAATCTTTTGGTTTATAATAGTAGTACATAGTGATATAGTACCAAAGGGGTACCTGGGGTGTGTTCCTTCGTAGAAGAGTAATTTTCTGACTTACAATTTTCCCCAGAATCCTCGTTTAATTACCCAAATAAACCCAACAAGTTGTACTATTTTGAATTCTTTCAGAATCCTATTTAGGATCACGAAGCTTTTCGTTTATAATAGTAGCACGTAGTGCTATAGTACTAAGGGAGTACAAGGGGTGTGTTCGATTGAATAGGAGTAATTTTCTGACTTGGTATTTGCCCCATGTGATTTGTAATAGTACCGATGGACCCTATGGGTACGTTCCTTTAGACTAGAGTAATGTTTTTTTTCTCCAATAAATTGTATAAGAGTAGTGCTATAGGACAAATTCCTTTGGTCATTACCCAGAATCCTTTATTCTTTTATATAGTTTCTATTTTTAGTAACATCCTTAAATGACCCCCATCACTATTTTAATAAGTTCATTAACTTTATTTTGTTTAATGTGAGGATCAAGATTCTGACCAAGGGAAACAGAATTATCGACCAATCAAATTTCTGTATTCCTCATTGTGTTTTTTTTTCCATTACTTTCTGTAATAATTTTCTATTTTTTCTAACTTTAACCTATAATCCTATAGGAAACAATCACAAACCCCAATCAAGAATGAAAATATCGATAAAAAAACGCTTGTGATGTCATGGCGTTTTCAAACACGTCCGTCACGTCTAAATAAATTCAGTGACGTTTTGGAGTCGGCTTCGTTCCACTTTCATCTATTGACGGAAAAGGATCATCTCTGTGTGCTCCCGATTATTCAATTGTTTTTTTTTTTGTGTGCTATTTTTGTGCTCTTTTTGTGCATTCATTATTCTAAGGATTATGGAGACTTCTGGATTTTCATGTGAGCATTGTGGGAAACTATTCACTGCCAGGACCAATCGGGATCGACAAAGGAGGACAGCTCATGGACAAGGTAAGACATTTGACTGTAACAACTGCTATCAGACATTTACTAGGAAAGATAAATTAGACAAACAATAAAAAACCTGCTTAGATGTATACTCTCCCGAAAAAGAAAGTGGGCATGCTAAAAAATAACACTGAAAAAAGATATGTATCATTTTCATTCATGAAAATTTTATTCAATCACAGATGAATCAATTTGTGATCAACACGAGGAATTTCATTATGCTACGACGAATACTCTTGGTGCCATGGAGAGTCAAAGACACTAAGGGTCCAACACAAAAGTCACACACTCAATATCTTGTATGACCTCCGTCTGCATTGACTACTGCTGTGCATCTACGCCTCATGGAAGCGAACACGTTAGCATGGAAGTGGGTTAGGGTATGGTTAGGTTAGGCTTAGGTAGGGTTAGGGTTAGGGTAGGTAGGGATAGGGTTAGGTTAGGTTAGGGTTAGGGTTAGGTTAGGGTTAGGGTTAGTTTAGGGTTAGGGTTAGGGTAGGGTTAGGGTAGGGTTAGGGTTAGGGTAGGGTTAGGGTAGAGTTAGGTTTAGGTTACGCTAACCCTAAGCCTAACCCTACTCTACACCACTGCAGTCGAGCACGACGATGACATAACGTCAAAATCGGACGAATTGCAGGTCTTCGAGGACGTAAGCCGTATTCTCTCAGGCGGTTGATTAATGTTTGAGGATGTATCCATCTCAGGTTAGGGATGTTCCTAGCTGTCGTCGTTGCCGTTTGTTGCCGGTTCCGGAGATGGATGACACGGCTATACCGATCTTGTGCAGGGGTGGTAACTCGGGGTCTTCCGGCGCGGGGTCGGTCTCGAACGTCATCATGTTGTGCATGTCGATGGACTAGCCTGTCTGCAGTGTTACGGTGGCAGTTTAAATGCTGGGCAACCTCTCTGTGTGTTCTGCCAGCTCTAATCATACCCAGGGCAAGGAGACGTTGATTCATTGTCAATCTTGGCATGCTAATGTGGAGTCGGTTTAACAGCAGCGCAAGTGTGAATGTGAACGATAGGAAGGCCTTACTTTAGTGTTTAAACACCCAAGGATTCACACTGCTGCATGAATTTTCAGACTCTCCACGTGCAAAACATGCCTTTTCACAAACGTGCAGCACGTCATTTAACGGTAATGCAATTTTAACGGGGAAAGCTGTTTTTGTGTTCAATATAACTTATTCACGAACAGGTTAACACTCTTTACACCTAGGAAATTATTTTTTGGAGTTTGATCAATTTCTGCAATGCACACTTTCTTTTTTGGGCGAGTATATATACATGTTTCGAATGTGGACGGGAATGTAAACAACTTTTACATTTTAATAGGCATAAAAACCCCGCCCATCTCCCTGTTACTCTCCCCAAGAAACGGAATTCTGAACGACCGGCAACAACCCTGAAAAAAACCCCGTACTGTTTTGGATATTAACCCCATCGATTTTGATCAGGACTTTTTGGCAGAAACAAGTGATGAAATTTCAGAAATTTATTGTAGGAATTGGAATACTATTCGGACCCATCACATAACGTATAGGAAATTACAGGACATTTTTAATTATAGGCTAGACACAACTGATTTATCTGCCATGAATTATGAACTAAATAAAACAATCTTTCAATCTCAAAAAAATAAATTCAAAATTAATTTAAGCTACGGCTTCATTTTACGAAATAATGGAACAGAAGAACTAAGATTTTATCATCCTTCACAAAATAATGCCCGGGTTCTTGATAGGCCACCTCTTATTGAAAATGCTGTAGATTTTGGGAATTTCCTTGAAGACCTTGAACATGAAGACATTTTGGAATGGGCTAGGTAGGAACGGCAACAAGATTAAAAATCATCCAATTGGTGGGGTCCCTGAAAATCTTCCCAAGTATATTTTGGAAAATCGTTCGATTGTTGCCCTTGTCAGTGATCAGAACAACCATTTTGTTTATAGTGACAATCTCTGTTTCTTCCGGTGTTTAGCCCTCTGGAGCGGAAGTGAGCGCCATTCTTTGAATACTACTACTCAGACCCTGCATAGTAAATACACAAATGAACCAAAAGATAACTTTTCTGGTGTGAAATTAGATAAACTGCCCAAAATAGAAAAAGTATTTGAAGTGAATATTGAAGTTTTTGAACTTTTATTGGAAGATGATGAAGTTTTTGGCTAAAATTGTATATAGGTCCAATAGAAATTTTGAGAATACCATGTATGTCAATTTGTATGAGAACCATTTTAGTTATATCACTGACATTAATCAATATTCTAGATCCTTTGCTTGTCGTAAATGTGGTAAACTGTGGAAAAGAGGGTTTGGACTGAATCGCCATGAGCTCTCTTGTAATGATGATGTGTCTTATAAGTATGTTGTTGGTATGTATCACACCCACAGACCATTTTAAAAAGTTACATGAAGAAGGTATTGTTATTCCAGAACACTTACGACCATATCCCTATAGGGCTACATTTGATTTTGAATGTTATTTTGCTTCAACTGATACTCTTGTCTGGGAAGATCAACACAAACCCCTCAGTGTTAGTGTATGTAGTAATGTCCCGGGTTTTGTTAATCCCAAACGTTATTACTGATGGTGACACACAGACATTGGTTGAAAATATGATGAATTATTTAATGGAAATTTCTCAGGAAAGTTACTCTCTCATGCAAGAGATTCACATGGCCACCATATTATCCCTCAGGCAAATGATTCAAGGTGCTTTGACACAGGAAAGTACAGATGATTCTAAAACTCACCCATTTGAAAAATTAGCTGCAGAATTTAATCGTCACATGAAGGAAATGCCCGTGTTAGGTTTTAATTCTGGAAAATATGACGTGAACGTGATTAAACGAGAACTGATGGAGTATCTGAAAAAGAATGACTCACTGTCTTTGGTTGTGAAAAAAAGTAACAACTTTATGGTTTTGAAAACAGATCATTTGAAATATTTAGATGTTTGCAATTACTTAGCTCCTGGATTTAGTAATGATAAATTTCTCAAGGCTTTTGGGTGTTCCATTACTAAAGGATTTTTCCCTATGAATGTATTGACTGAATTGATAAAGTGGACACTACTGAATTACCTCTCCATGTTTCCTTTTATAGATCTTTTAAAAAGGAAAACATTACCGAAGAAGAATATGCTTACTGCCAGCAAGTTTGGGGGGAAATGGGATGAGGACATTTAGGGACTTCCTGATTTGGTATAATAATAGAGATGTCCAGCCATTCCTAGAGGCTATTGAGAAACAATCACAATTTTACTTGGAAAGGGGGATCGATATGTTTAAGGATGGTATTAGCGTTCCAGGACTGACGCTAAAATAATTATTCAGTACTGTCGACGAAGGTATATCCTTCGAGAACATCAACGAGAAGAACAAGGATCTTGATCATTTCATCAAGGACAATATTGTAGGGGGTCCTTCTATTATATTCAATCGTTATCACGAGAAGAATATTACCAACATAAGAGAATTTAAGTATGGCACAGAAGCAAAGGGGTCTGGGGGCGTTCTAGGTTATGATGCCAACGCCTTGTACTTATGGTCATTAATGCAGGAAATGCCAACAGGTTGCTATATTAGACGCAAGGAAGAGCCAGGCTTTAAACCAGAATATTCCCATAAGGATGGCCCATCAGAGGCTGGAATATATGTCTACCAGGGACGGTGTCCACATCCGACACAAATACAATGATACAGAAAAGAAGATTGGTAGACGTCAAGTGCCCGTAGATGGTTGGTGTAAAGCCACCAAAACTGTTTATCAGTTTCACGGATGTTTATGACATGAATGTTATCTGAATATGAAGGACGGTACATTGGTCACTCACAATGCAGTACGGGGTAAGTCCATGTCTGAGCTTAGGGAAAACACCAATGAAACCACCCAGTACCTACAGAGCCTCGGGTATGATGTAATAGAAATCTGGGAATGTGAGTGGCATCAGCAGAAGAAAACCGATGCTGACTTAAAGACCTTTCTCCGGGAAAAGTTTGGGACTTCGGTGGATGGTTCGATGACATCCAGCGAACTTCTCGAGAAACTCCGTACAGGTAATATCTTTGGCCTAGTGGAGTGCGACATTTCTGTTCCCGACCAACTGAAGCCCTACTTTGAAGAAATGACACCAATCTTTAAAAATACAAATATTTCTCGGGAAGATATCGGGCCATACATGGAGGCTTACGCTGATGCCAACAACATTATGCGCCATCCTCGCCGTAGTCTCATTGGTAGCTACTTTGGCGAAAAAATCTTGCTGGCTACACCATTATTGAAATGGTATTTGGAGCACGGACTGGTAGTCAGTCGGATGTATCAGGTCATCCAGTGCCAGCCCAAGGCGTGCTTCCAAACATTTGGTGATCAAGTATCAAATGCCCGATGGGAAGGGGACTCTGACCCAAGTAAAGCCATCGTAGCTGACACGATGAAGCTATTAGGTAATTCGGGCTATGGGAAGACAGTCACTAATAAGGCAAAACATAGGAATGTAATGTATTGTGATGAAGATAATGTGTCCAACCTCATCAATAATCTGGCCTTTCGGAAACTGAACACCCTCACTGAAGAACTTTATGAAATTGAAATGAATAAAAGCAGAATCAGACTTGACTTGCCCCACCACATTGTTTTTTTGTTAGTTACGTATGCTCCAGTTCTACTATGGTGTTTTGGATTTTTTTGTTGATTGTAAGGATTTTGAACTTTGTGAATCGGACACAGACAGCTTATACATAGCCCTTTCTGGATCTTCCCTTGAAGAAGAAGTCAGACCAGAGAAAAAACATCATTCTATCGCCAAGCCCATAAATGGTTACCCTCAGAATCCTGTGATGCCCATATGGAAGATTATGTAAACACTAAATTAAGGGGAGATAACTGGATACCATCTCAATGCTCAGGGACAGGAAAGCTTTTGATAAAAGAACCCCGGGTCTTTTTTTTAAATTGAATGGGAGTGAGAGGAGGGTTATTGGGTTGTGCAGCAAAACTTACTATTGTTTCGGCCCATCAAACAAACTGAGTTGTAAAGAAATAAATAAAAGACAAAATGATTTAACAAAAGAAACTTATTTAAAAGTGATCAAAAACAAACAAACAGGAACAGGAAAAAATAAAGGTTTTAGACTTAATGGAAATGACATGTTTACTTACGTACAGACGAAAGACGGCTTATCTTATTTTTATCCAAAACGACTAGTTCAAGATGACGGTTTATCGACTTTACCATTGACAATATAATTTTTTCTATAACCAGTGAATATTTTTCCACAATCTTTACAGAAATCCAGAGGTAAGCATAATTCTTTTATTCAAATTCTCCCAATCAATATTATTTTTATATTTACAGAGATGATTATCCAAGATGAATGAAAATTTTCATTTCTTTTCTCATGGGGTGGGTGAAAATAATTACTTGTACATACTTGTAAATAGTTTATGGAAGAAAATTTGTTCTTCAACAATTATCATTCATGTTGTATAGTCCTGGTGTAGGCTAAGTGTACTCAAAAAAATTATCTTCAGTTTCATTCCATTTATTTTTTCAATTTTTTTTTCAAAAGTTGATTCCTGGTATCCCTTAGGTTACCCCTATTGGAACCGGATGATATCTAATTATATTTATTTTCAAAACACTCAAAAAAATGATGTTTAGTTTCATTCCATTTATTTTTTCAAAAGTTGATTCCTGGTATCCCTTAGGTTACCCCTATTGGAACCGGATGATATCTAATTATATTTATTTTTAAAATATTCAAAAAAATTTACATTTAGTTTCATTCCATTTATTTTTCAAAAGTTGATTCCTGGTATCCCTTAGGTTACCCCTGTTGGAACTGGATGATATCTAATTATTTTCAAAATACTCAGAAAATTTATGTTTAGTTTCTTTCCATTTATTATTTTTTTAAAGTTTATTCCTGGTATCCCTTAGGTTACCCTATTGGAACCGGATGATATCCAATATTATTCATTTTCAAAATGATCAAAACATTTATGTTTAGTTTCATTCCATTTACTTCTTTTTTTTAAAGTTGATTCTTGGTATCCTTTAGGTTACTCCTATTGGAACCGGATGATACCCAATTATATTTAGTTAAAGAAAATGTTTTAGGTTATCCCTACAAATGGAGTAATTAATGTTGTCAATTTATCATCATCATCATCATCATCATCATCATTCTCTGTTGAATAAATTTCCTTCTACCTTTTTTATAGAAAATTTAAAAAAAAAAAAAATTAAAAAGTTAAAAATTTTTAAAAAAAAAATTAAAAATTAAAAAAAAAAATTCCTGTTTTGGGGTGGTAATGCTCTCAAGTTATTTGATGTTTATCTTCTTAACAAATATCAGACAAACTTGACCTGTCCCAAGTTCAATACAAATGCAGAGGGACACTTCTTACAGGATTGAAATAGAAACAAAAGTACGAACTGTAGGGGTGGGAATGAACTCAAGCTATTTCACTTATCTCCATTGGGCAGAGGTTTGTAGCTTGACCTGTCAGAAGTCAGTATAAAAATGCAGAGGGCCATATCCTACAGTTTAAGGATCAAGATTGCAGTTTGATCGCCAAACTCAATAATCAGATCGAAGTTCATCAACCAATCAGATCAATGTATTCCTAATGTGTTTCTTTTCCATTACTTTCTATACTAATTTGCTAATTTTTCTAACCTTAACCTGTAATCCAATAGGAAACAAACACAAACTCCAATCAAGAATGAAAATATCGATCAAAATTTGCTGAACTGTGGTGGTGTTTTCAAACACGTCCGTCAAAGATATATAAGATTAGACGAAGAATGGACTTGGCATCATTCACGATCGAACCATTGACCAGAGAAGATGTTCCGACTTGGTAGCAAGCAGACTTACACTAATGTAACCCAGTACCAGGGTGAACTGAAGATACATGTTCGAAGATACTTTGAGGGAAAAGACCAGAAACCTTATCCAACGAAGACTGGGAATGCACTATCTTTAGAAGAATGGAATGCACTGAAATCCCAAATAGATGCAGCCATCAACACCCCACAAACAACTTTAAGTGAAGATACTAAACCTTCTGATGACTTCAAAAAGCCAAGGGAACCACCTCTGAGGAAGAAGAAGATCACAGTAAGAAGAACAAAACCACTACCATTAATCGTTGATGAAATTGATAGTGCACTTAGGCAAGTTCGCTTGCAACATGAACTTTGTTTGGCATATGCTCATTATGTGGAAGAGAATATTGACGCTGTAGTAAAAGAAAAATGTTTTGGGTGTACAGTCGATCATCCAAGTCAGATTCAGCATAATGTATGCCTCATGATGTCTGAAGAAGAGAAGATTACAACATGTTTTAGTGAAGCACTTGAAAGAGTTAAAAAGAATGATGTCCATCTACTGTGGCACCACAATACTTCTGAAATGAATCCACCACCAGCACAGAAAGAGTATGAAGATATGTTCGAGAAACCTCTCACAAATGAACAGAGATGTTGTATTATGGATGTAGTGATTGAATGCATGACCTTCAAGAAACCACTCAGTATGATGATGTAAATAGATTTTTTTTTATAAAATAAAGAAAAAAAAAGAAAAAAGAAAAAAAAGAAAAAAAGAAGAAAAATTCGTGGTTGCCCTTAAGCCACCTGATAAGTTTCCCTTGGGCAAGGACGAAACATTTTATTCTGAATTTTGTTTTGGCAACCACAGAAAAAGGTGTCGTGGATGTCTTCAAGACGTTACTTTTGGTCAAGGACAAACCTTTTTCTTTCAACAAAAATGAAATTTAGTTCTCCTGCATACAGTGCACGCAACACATTTTTAAATTGTCCCCTTCCCCAAAACGTATAAAAGGGTGTATAGTTCCCACATAGAACAACAAACATGGATCCTCGTTGGAAGCATCCATTCACTTGTTTATTGTGTGGTCCCACGGGTAGTGGTAAATCATCCTTTGTAAATCGAGTTATTCAAAACATTCAAAATATTATATTACCTGTTCCAAATTACATCATTTTGTTTTATAGTGAATGGCAACCGTTATACAATATTTTACTCCAAGTAGAATTCGTAGAGGGTCTCCCTCAAGAATTAAAATCTGATAGTTTAGTCATATTGGATGATCTGATGCTCGATGCAGATGTTCGAGTGTCTAGATTATTTACTAAAGGTAGTCATCACCGTAAGATTAGTGTGATGTACATTGTTCAAAATTTATTCGACAAAAATAAAGTCCATAGGACTGTAGCTCTCAATAGTCATTACATGATCTTGTTTAAAAATCCTAGGGATCGTTCTCAGATCTCACATTTGGCAGCACAAATGTATCCTGAGAGAAGTTTTCAAAGATGCTACTTCGACACCATATGGTTACCTTTTAATAGATCACAAACAAGATACTCCTGAACCATGAGATTGAGAAGTCAAATTTTCCCAGGGGAAACCCAATATGTGTACCTCCGAAAAGTATAAAAGGGGAGCAACAAGTCTGTCTCAAGTCAGAAGTATGTCTGACCGTCTCAAGCACAACATCGCTCTTCTCAAGATTCTTAATAAATCGAAACCCACACTCGTCAAATCCATACTAAACATGCAGACAAAGAATTGATTACTTGTTTGTGTAACTGTGCCTCGAATATCTTGAAAGGGGCAGTCCCTCTGACAAAAGCTCAGAGAACCAAACTCGTTCGTCAGAAACAATTAGTGAGGGCAGTAGCAAATAAAGGTACCTCTGACAAAAAGAGGAGACAAATCTTGCAGAAAGGGGGATTTTTGGGGGAATTGCTACCTCCTGTACTATTGGGTGCTGTTAAAGGTATTTTTGGATAATGATGGAATATGTAAAGAAGATGGCTTTGGTAGAACCAAGGTTATTGGAACGTCTTCAAGAGACTCCAAGACAACCGAATGGACTGGCTGTTTCATGACTGGATAGAGAAATGAGAGATATTCTCGATGCCCCTTTTCTTTCAGCTGATGAAAAGATGACACATTATAATTAAATTTTACAAAGCTACTTGACATTTCAACAAAAGGTAATGGCTCCTCGACCCATTAAAGTCGAATTCGAGAAACATAATAAAGACGAAGACATTCTCGATTCTGTATCTATTACAATGAAAAGAAAGGGAAAGTTGTTGTTGAATCGTATTAGAAGTGACCCAAATATATCTTGGAATGAGAAGGGTGAATTAGTCTACAAAGATCAAACAGTGGGAGAGTCGAATGCAACAGATCTTCTAAACGATTTACTTAGAAGACGAACATCTTTCCAACCAAAGGGATGGGAAGTGTTGGCCGAAGCTTTGAGAGAGAGTAACATACCCCAAGAATGGATTGGCATAAAGAACAGTGGGATTTTATGAAACAGGTCCTGATAAAGTCGGAACCTAAACAAGCAAAGAAAACAGAAACGCCAAAGTGGACCGAAAAAGGGTATAAATAGAGCTGACACATGAAAAAAAGACAGTCATGGAAGCATTATACTATGATTCCGAAGCTCCTGGAAGTTTTGGTGGTATACATGCTCTTTGTAGAGCGTCCAAGAAAAAGACTAAACAAGTTGTGAAATGGTTGGAATCTCAAGACACATACACTCTTCACAAACCTGTTCGTCGTACATTTCCTAGAAGGGTAGTGATAGTTAGTGGCAATGGCAAGCTGATTTGGTAGATGTCGTAAACATGAGTAAATTCAACAAAAACACAATTTGTTGACATGTATAGATGTGTTTAGTAAATATGCTTGGGTCATACCTCTCAAAAAGGGCTTTGTACGTGGATGGCTAACAGATTCCAGCCAAACCATTACAACCTCGAATCGAACAACAAGAAATGGCCAGATGTTATGCGACACTGATCCAAGGAACTGGACAAATGTATGAGAATGAGGGAAACCACATCAGCCGAGAAGAGTACATAAATGGATACACCCTATTCGTATTCGACATGACTCCAGACCTATCACATGGACAACACTTCGAACTGGTGAAGATAGGAACTTTGAGACTTGAAGTCTATTTCGAAAACCCATTACCAACCACAATCAACGTACTGGTGTATGCAGAATTCCAGAACGTCATAGAAGTGGGTAAGAATAGACAAGTAATCTTCGATTACTCAACATGAACACGTTGCAGTTAGAGAATGCACTTCGATCAGATAGTTGTTTGAAAAGAATATGTTTTGGGAGTATTTGCAAGAAACAGATTACCAAAACCATTACCAGATCACAGACCAGTGGCTTTGACAGCCAACATGGATCCAGACCACAGAAAAGGAGAACATTGGGTGGCTCTCTTTGTGAGTCACCACAACGCAGAATACTTTGATTCCTATGGATTACCACCACAACACAGACCATTTGAGAATTTCCTGAAGAAGAATTCTAGATATTGAAAGTATAATACAAAACACCTTCAAGGACCACTACCAGTGTGTGGACAATACTGCCTATTTTACTTGAAACGTCGCTGTCGTGGTGTACCGATGGAAACCATATTCAACATGTTTACGACTGATCTAATGGATAATGATGTGTTGGTTAATGACGTCATAGAGGAAACCAACCACTAGATGTCGCTGTATTGAAGAAAAAACTATAAAAAAGAGTGCACTCGATGTTCCGCTCATTTTTTGTTTCGACAGCCAAAGAAGAAGGATGTCTACAAATGTGACCGTCTTCAAACTTCAAACTTAACAACGATTTACAGATTCAACTATTCAAGAACGACGTTGGGTTCCAGTTTACCACGAGAGATTGGGAACAAGTGACCAAAGCAGTGGATATTGCAAAAAAGAGAAGCCTTGAAATATGAGAACCCAAACCAAAGAGAGAAAGAAAACCAAAGAATAATGAAGATAAAAAAGATTGAAGAATGTTCACTATTCCATCGTTGATACAGAGGCACTGAATGATTGTCAATCACGAAACCAAGAAATAAGAAATACAAGAGACTTTGTAGAGAGAATTTAAAAAATCGAAACGTATTTTCGTGATGTTCCACCACCAGTACTGGAGCAGCTATTACGCGGAGAAGAGAAAATAAGAAAGACACCAGAACAAAGACCACCAAAACACATCAAGTTTGCATTGGAGAAAAATCGTCTCAAGACATTTCAATTCGTGTTGCAAAGTGAAAGTGTGAAAACCCCGAATGAACTGACAAAAGCTGGATTCTTTTATTTGGGGACAGGAGACAGAACTCAATGTTTTCATTGTGGTATTATTGTTCGTTTCTTGGAAACAGTAGATGATGCTATAGAAGAACACAGAAAATATTCTCCAAACTGTTATTACATTCATAATTTACCATCTGAATTCATGGACAATGAAAAAGTTCAAGAAGAAGAAATGGTCATCAAAGAAGAAATGAACACATCCTTTCAAGAAGAAGATTCACGGAGGACGAAATGTAGGGTTTGTTTATTAGCTGAAGCCGCCAATGTCGCTCCGCGACCATGTAACCATTTGTGCCTGTGCAAAGACTGTTGTAAACCACTGAGAAGATGTCCAATCTGCAGAAAGACTGTTTATGAATATCTTCTACATACCATAGAAGATTCCATAAAAAGTTGTATGTTTTTTTGTTGAATAAAATAAATTAAAATGTAAAAAAATTGTGTTGTTATTTTTTTTAACAAACCCAAAATGTATCCTCAAATACTGAAATAAGGCTAATAGGGATACTAAATTAGACCTCACACGACACATATGGGTAGATCCTCACATGAGTATATGGTGGAACTTGAAGTTGGCTTCCTGGCTTTCATGTACACATATGAGCCCTACTTGTAATATTTATAAATGGTAGAAGCAACGGATTCTGGGTAATGACCAAAGGAATTTGTCCTTTAGCACTTCTCTTATACAATTTATTGGGAAAAAATCATTACTCTAGTCCAAAGAAACGTACCCACGGAGCCCTCTCGGTACTATTATAAATCATATGGGGCAAATACAAAGCCAGACAATTACTCCTGTTCAATTGAACGCACCCCTTGTACCCTCTTGGTACTATAGCACTACGTGCTACTATTATAAGCCAAAAGTTTCGCAATCCTAAATAGGATTCTGAAAGAATTCGAAACAGTACAACTTGTCAGGTTTATTTGGGTAATTAAACGAGGATTCTGGAAAAAATCCGAACCAGGAAATTACTGTTCTACAGAGGAACACACCCGGTACCCCTTGGTAGTATAGCAATACATGCCACACCGATAAAGTGGGGAATCCATTGTAAATAAAATCAATTTCGGTTATTTGGAGAGATTGTCGGGTTTATTTAGGTAATTCTACGAGTCGGGAATTTACTCTTCTTCAAAGGAACATATCCTCCGAATATACCCCTGTCTTGTTGAAAGGTTTTGGGTCCACGTGCTACCATAGAAACCAAGATGGCGGCTTCCAGTATACAAAATGGACGACGGAAACACGTATCACCCTAACAATACGTGCTGCGCATGCGCACTAGGACCACGTATCACTGTGGAGATGACGTCACAAGATGGGTTACCATGACAATACAACATGACGCCACCAGGTCACGTGACTATAACGTCACATATGAGATCCCCCATGACATCTCCCCCAATAAGGTCCGATCCACACATCTCCTACTACTACTGCAAAACAGTTGCGTTGTCATGAGTCATAATGACACTTAGTTTTTAACCACTTCTTTCTTTTAACACGTTGCTCCCACACACTTTTTTCTTTCAAAACTTAGCAATCTTAATTTGACGACCTTGTTTGTACGCTAGTTTCAGTAATCAGGTTATGTGAACATCTGTGTAAACAACCTTAGTTGCGGAAATCAGAAAGTTACTGCTTTCAGTCACCGCCCAGTTTGAGAGTCTAAGGACTATTCTTCTGATATTACTAATCGGATTTAGTTAATTGTCATTATACGACAATATAAATTATGTTTATGTACATACATTAGGTTTTACTATTGATAAGAAATGTGATGGAACAACCCACATAATGGAGAATATTTGCACTCCCCTCTCAACGGAATTTTATTCACAAAACTTGATAGTTTATTCAAGCAAGCGTCACTTGAACCATTACTCCTCTTGTTTGAAAAGGACATTATAGTTTAGTTTCACAACATGAGGAGGAGTGCAGTGAGAACGGCTGCTGGAGGCGAGTATTTCACGAGGTTAACACTTCTAGTGGTTTGGTTATCTCACTTGATATGCTCTTGTTTGAGATTAACTCTATTCTTGTTATTAATTAATGATACTTCGTACCGACCGGACGTGTCATATAAGTTTCCTAAACATTGTTGATTCTTTTACCTGAGCGTAGTGTTAAGCACTGTCTCTTTATCTACCAAATTTACCACATTGGTAACGAAGAAACCGGGACAATTAACCGGTTGAAAAGTACTTTTAGTACAATTTTCGTGAAGATTCGTTGGTACATGGGTGTATGATAAATACAGAACCGCACATACGTTTGAATAAGTTAAGAATTATCGCACTCGAATGCTTTGACCCAGGACCTTCGGATCTCGTGATATCCTGGGCGAAATCAATCTCTCTGTATATGCTGACGAACCTAAGAATACGGGATAATATGTTGATGAGACGCTGGGGGACGCTGCACGAATTGTAATAATAAATGCATATTGCGTTGCCTGGATGACCTCCCATGCATGTTGGTACGTTCATGCGTTGCAATTCTGCAGGAAAATATTGGGAAATACCTAGGGCACCGGAAACATCCAGGGTCAATGGGGGAGGGGGGGGGCAAAAATTGCACTCGTTAGTAGTATGTAAGATACGCTTCACACCCTATTGGCAGGACCCCCGTGCAGATCCCCGGAAGTGACGTCATGTCACGTGACCCAGTGGCACTATGTTGTGCTCTCATGGCAACCCGCGTGAGCGGCCATCTTTTTACGTCACCCTCATAGCAATACGTTGTGTTAGTGCGCATGCGCAGTGCGTGTTGTTAGGGTGATACTTGTTTCCGTCGTCCATTTTGTATATTGGAGGCCGCCATCTTGGTTTCTATGGTAGCACGTGATTGCTATGTTACCTAAACCCTTCTTATAGGACAGGGGTATGTTCGGAGGGTATGTTCGATTGAATCGGAGTAGTTTCTCGATTCGTAGAATTACCACAAACAAGCCGACATTCCATCCAAATCACCAAAGGGGGTGCGTTCGATTGATAGGAGTAATGTCCTGGCTTAGAATTCTCCCAGAATCCCTTTTTGGATCCCTATCCATGACGTTTTTCCCATTAAACGACACGTTCCTTTGGTCATTACCCAGAATTCTCTGCTTCTATCTATATATGCAATAGTTTTCGTTTATCTGGCCCTGTTCTTTTTTTCTGGAGTATACTCCAGTTGCGTAGAAAAGCCGATTAGTTGGAACAGTTTTGCTTATTATTACTATGTTTAGCTATTCTGGTCTATTCTTGTTAGTTCTGACCCTATTCCAAGTACTCTTGTTGTTTCATTTATCTAGATCATTTATATAAATTATAACTAACCAATCAGATTGCTTGATTTCTCATAACCTGTATTTAATCGTGCAGCGTTATCTCCTCTTATTACAACGAAGTTGTATCGGATTCTCATCGCCTCTATATCCAATGGCAATATCCCCGGGCACCCCAATTTCGGCACCCCTTTTTTGAAAAACATATGACCTTTGAACAGACTGGCAACAACTGATGTTATTCGTTGATGGGCTCAAGTTCAGTCCTTAGGTGGATATTACGCAAGCTTTTGTTTTTCTGATGAAGGATGAGAGATAGAAGAATCAAATTTTTTTATATTAGAGTTCGTTAAATTGCATTCATCTTTTACTGTTTCTGATTCTTTAACATACATTCTGAAGTATATTAAAGTGAAATGAATGATGTACCTCCTTTTGCATTGCAAAGAGCTAGAGGTTTTGTTTTTGCTAAATGCGTCTGTTTCGTACGATGAATCTTAAATTGGTGTCTCCTGCCCTCTTCCACAATCGGTCATCTTCAAGCCAGAAAATAAGGTCCCCAGGGGGTGAATTTAGTGATGCTACCCTGCACAGCAGGGTAGCATCACTAAATTTACCCTCTGTGAACTGCAGTCTGAATCGGTGTCTCAAAACTAAACAGAAACAAGTACGCAGTGGATAAATTGGCAGATAGCATCATTAAATTCACCCTCTGGGGACCTCATTCTGCAAATGTCAGACTGCTTATTTTCAGGCCTAGTCATCTTAATGACACCCCTGATTTGATTCGAGGTTCGGTTCGATTTCGAAATAGTCCAAAGAATGGCCAGGTAGGTTAAATAAAATTTTGTGATACTGGGATGCCAGAATTGAGTTTTATATCGAGTTCATAATGAAGTATATATTATTTCGATGTTTCGCGATAGCTCTCCGTTCACCGACTGTTCGTTTGATTTGTTTGTTTTTCCATTGGAGGGTATGTTCATGTTGAACACTTTTTAAAGATTCGATGGTTGGCCTCCTTAATCGCGGAATATAGTTCACTATCTAAAGGTGACAAACCAGATGATTCTGTGAAAGAAAGTTTTCGACTATTGGAGTTATTAAAGCGGTCTACTAATTTCACTTGCATGAGATAATTATAGTTACATGGTAGGCAATTAGTCAGAATACCACTTTTTAGATAAGGAGTTTTATTTGCACTGTTACGCAACTAAAGTTTAATGTATCTGGGCCCTTGTTCCGCTTCCGTATCAAGGGCCTCTGATACAAGCGCGTGATTCTGATGTTGCCAAAACAACGGCATTAATATCATTTTACGATCGTTTCGCGTTTTTCCCTTCAGAGAAGACAATATTAGGTGAGGGAAGCCAAACCTAATATTGTTTTCTCCGAGCCGTATATGACCCTGTATCTGCCAACTAAACGCCCTCTAACGTATTTATTATGCACGGCATGCTAAAATGTCACTGGGAAGTTAACTCAACTTATACGGAATAGTTGAAGTATGCGCACTGTTCGGCCTCTTGGGCTGGTTTGTAGCTTATTATTGGTATTTTCCGGAACGCTCGAGTCGAGGCTTCTCTCTTGAAGTTAAAGGATTAGATTTTGCTATGAAATGTGGAAAACTCCACCTCAATAAATGATGAACGGCATATTTTAAAATATAATAAACCTTTACACCAAGAGGGATATTTAATTCACCAGAAATTATTGCAAAAGTAACAACCAACTTCACGTTGACGAAAAACACAGTTGCTCCTCTTCGTAAGACAGTATTCAGTAAAGTGAATCCCAGTGACGTAATTTTCTCTGAAGAGTAACGACATCACCGATCATCTCAATACGGAGATCAATGAAAGCTATTCTATTTTTCAATTTGCGTCTTTCCGTCGATAAGGCAAATGAAAAAGTACCTCTTAAAATAGTTTTATAACACATTTTGTGGTCAATATTGTGAGATAAATTTATCATCACCACAGTGTGTATCTCCGGAAATTCTGATCAAGTCTCGTTGCAGGCACAGAATCGCATTTCGACTCGCCCTAACGGGCTTGTCGAAATACTGTTCTGTTCCTACAACTCGACTTGATCTAAATTCCCGGAGACACACACTGTGGTGATAATCTGTATGGAACAGCAGATCAGCTGCGATCTGAGGGAGATTTTTCATGGGGTGCGAGGTCACCGGTGCCAGGCGGGTTAATCACATTACTTCCCAATTCCACATAATTGGGAAGTAATGTGATTAACCCGCATATTGAATCTAGATGATCCAACCAGTGGTCGTACATAATACTGGCGTTACTCGTAGTCTGGGAATTAAATCTGGAAATTGAACGACATCAGACTTGGTATATTTAGTCGTTTAAATTATTTTAACCCTTTACCCAACCTAACGGCCAAAACTAGTGTTCAACTCTTGATCGGAATCGGTCACCCTAATCGGCCGATTGTGGGCAATCGGATGACAACTGCAACTACTCCTGTAACATCGGTTCAACCGATTGTTTCCAAGTATTTTCTGTGGTGATTCATTAACCACATTTTATCATCTTCTGCAATTGTTCAATTGTTAATGTAAAATGATGTCAATGATACCATTTAATAAAGTTGAAAAACCACCACAATGTGTATTCATAAACTCTCTAGACGCTCTTTATGGGATATACAAGTTAAACGACATGTAAAGCTTACAATTGAGCGTACTTGCGGCTAACGCCAGTACATACCTGGAAAGTGAAGGTTGCATTCCATTGACTCCGGTCGCTGTAAACATTACCAGTTGCGCGCACTTGGGCGGTAAAAGTGGCTCTGAGAGCCACGTTTACCGCCTAAGTGTGCGCGACTGTTAATTTTACTGGACCTGAGTAAACAGAGTTTAACACTGTGAAATACGATCAATTTAATGAAATTCTTTCGAGTCTCGACTAGTAGTGCACGGTATTACAATCGTAATCGGAATCGGAATCGACCGATTGTGAGCTCAAACAATTTTCATTATTTTTTTCATTTTAGTCTCAGAAACATAGGTTATGACCCTTCGTTGGAACGAACTCGTCGAGCTCCTTCCAACGAGGGGTCAAAACCAATGTTTTTGAGACAAAAAAAAAAAGAAAAAAATAGTTATTCAAGAATTTTTTTTTGAAAAGTGTCAACTGCTTTTCATGTTAGGTAAAGGGTTAACGTTCTTCACTTTCCGTTTCACTTGGCTGATTTCATACGTTCCCGTCTCAGTCAATGGAAGGTTTCGAGAAAAGTTTAGTTCTGCAAAATACATCGTTGAATTTCTAAACTTCGCCCGGATATCTGCAACTGTTTAAACCTTCTTTGAACCCTGGTGATATATTCCATGTCAGTTCAATGGCAGCAGTTAAAGCAGCCATATTCATTATTCGGGACAGGCAATTAATATTTTTCAACGTACAGCCTTGGGTTGCACGTTGGAAATATTGATTGGTCATTAACTGGTAAAGTGCTCAGTTTTTTCTGACAACACATCAAATCTCATCATATACTGCTCTATTACATTTAATTGGATAGTGCCTTATAGGCACTATCCAATTAAATGTCAGAGAGCAAGGTACTGGAAAAAAATCTGATTCATATCAGGGACAATAAAGACTTCCTCAGGCAGAATGTAGCTGCAGACAGTTATTGCCTGGCACTTTTAGTAAAGCCCAAAATGGGGCTTCCAGCACTCTACCAGTTAACATTAACTTAACAGGCATCCCATTTAATTAAATTATGACTCCGAGATCAGGATTATCCTTTCCTTAATTCACGACAATTATTTAACAATATTTTATGGGTCTGGGCTTGTTCCTGTGAACTTTAAACATATAGCGAAAACGGTTGAAGTTGGCGCCCGGGTAACACTACGCCTAGATACAGGGTGGGGATCTCGTTCAATACATCCTAAATTGGCGTTTTCATTCATAAAGATGCTCTTACAAACATCGAAGAGTGTGTATATGTCGTTGAGTTTTGAAGGACAGAATTATGTTTTGAATGAATTTAGAATGTTGGTTTCTGATCCCACACCGGGAATCAAACCTTCGGCAATGTCGTCTGCTAATCAAGAGTTCAACAACAAAACCAGTAGCCTATTCATTGCAGACCGTCAAAAACGATGGCTTGAATCTTGTGTCTTCGCTGCAGTTCTCGTGATTACTCTATTCACGTTCCTTTTTGCAGCTTCGTGGAATTGTGAAACGCGCTGAGTTTAGCACGAGGAAAGTGTTGTGGTTGATTTCAGACGAAGACTGGGGCGGGCGGGTATGTATATTTTGAAGGACACAATCATGTTTGGGGGAACTGGGAATTATCACATCTGATTTCTCGCCGGGAATTGAAACACCGGCAACTCTGTCTGGTAATCAGCAGTCGAACACTTAAACAACTAGACAACTGCACACCGTCAAAAAGGCTAACAGGCTTGGAGATTTGATATTGATAACAACGACCTCATGGTTTGCAGCCCGTTTAATAAGACAAGCTTCTTGGATAATAATAACAGTTAAATACCTCTAGTAGCATAAAGTGTAGAACATCAAGAAAATTAAGAAAAACTAATTTAGACGACACAATGTTGAGAATATGTGGTAGAGCATGACGAACTTGTTCACCCAGGTGATAACCTCAATCATTCCAGGTTTATATTAGGGTCCTGCGAATATTGGAGATTCGATTCGATATCGATACCATGCGTATGCTTCGAAATCGATCCCGAATCAGTCTCAGGATTCGATTTTTTCGAATCTCTCTTACTAATTTCTATTTGTTACATTTCCAACAAAAATAGGATAAAACTGTCATTAGAAAATGCATTCATGTGGGCTCAATTCCTATTTATTTGAGTAATTGACAATGTTTAATTGTTAGGTAAGGTGTGAATTTGGCCCAGAACATTATCCATAGTTTTGGTTTTTGAAGGCCTAACTTGTCACTATTCACGTTCTTAAGAACGTGAATAGTAACAAGTTAGGCCTTCAAAAACTAAAACAATGGACAATAGGCCTAGCTGTTTCAGCGACGGTGCTACAGAGAATATTTAGTTATTGGTGTTTAAGGTGTTCAATCCGTCGCGTAAGCGTCATCACAGTGTTCCGTAACTTCCGTTTGATGCAATATGAAATAACTTGTCTTTTAAGATTCGATTCGGGATTCGATTCGATGTCGATATCAGAGACACGATTCGATTGGAGATTCGATTCGAAAAGAAATTTGTGATTCTCAGATCCCGACTTTATATATCGTTTAGGGTTATATCAACCTCAGAACGACCAGAATTTATTGTCCGCCACCAGTACAAAGAAGAATAACATCGTGAGAGATGAAATGGCATAGTATAGCGGAAGGATGCAGTGAAGACGAGGCAATGTAAGCATTGGCGCTGCTCTCACTACTTCATGTCCCCCAAATTCCGATTGCTTTTGGAAGCCGGGAAGGGGGAGGGGGGCATCTTGTCCCAACAAAATGTCACCCAACCAGCAGTGGCGGCGCCAGGGTTACAGAAGTAAGGGGGTAGAGTTGGGTATTGCCCGGCGCATAGCAGGCGTTCTCGGCGCGCAGCGCCTAACCGGGGTGGGTTTCGGGAGGGGTGTCCCCTCGTGAAGTTGAGAAAATTTTTAAAACTTACGTTGTAAATGGTGTTCTCTAGAGCATTCGGAAAACAGTTTTATCCTTTTGAAACTTATTGGTTAGGTCTTTCAGTTATAGAAAACGTCTTACTTGGTGGCATTTTAATGGAAGAACGATTTTGTAAAGTGCGAGCACAAAGCACGAAACGACACTCAAATCGAAAATGAAAGTAGGCTGTATTCCAAACGGATGCGTTGCACGCTTTCGATTCTAGCATTCCTCGAATACTCTTAAGCGGTATGTTTCAGACCGTTTGAACGCGGGCGCCTTGTTGCAATTTGGGCCCTCGACTCTTTGTTGTTTGCAGCTAATGTGTGTGTGTGTGGGGGGGGGGGGGGGGGGGGGGGGGGTGCACACACAAACATAATTTAAAAACGTCTCTGATTCAGTGCACTTGAGAATATGGAATTAAGCATACCCACCATTACACCGCAACGTTCAATACAAAAATTAAAATGATAGTATTTTTTTACTACGCTTGGCGAAAAAAGCGGAGGGGTAAGCCCCCCCCCCCTCCCCCCCTTATGCCCTCCCCCTACTCCATATGGCGCCGCCAGTGCCAACCAGCAGAGATGCTCTCTGAAATTTTATTACACGATTGTACAGTGTAATCCCAATCTACACCAACACTCAACCATGCAGTAAATGAAATCTTTTCCCCAGAACGGAAATAGTTGACGGACTGTTTTTAAACAGAAGCGTAACTAAACTGGAAGTTTTTACAAAATGTGCTACGCAATTCCAATTTGAAGCGCTAGCGATAGGTGAAAATCATCCATTGAGTTCCAATGTGTTCTATGTGCCATTAGGCACAAAAAACACATTGGAACTCAGAGGACGAAACAGTAACACGCGTTCCCCTCGCAAATTTGGTTGGCGATAAAATGTGTTCTTTTGTTGATAGTTGTCAAATGAATTGCTGAGTGTCCTTCCAATAATTGTTTTCATAGACGTGAAGGCGTGTAATAATCACAGAATGACACACGCCTGTGGATCGGTTAATCGATATGGCACTTGTGCCATCGCGGAAGGATAAAACTTGAGGCACGCGACCTCTTGTTTTACCCTTCCGCGCTGGCACTCGTGCCATATCGATTAACCCATTCACACGCGTGTGTCGTTCTGTGTATATACCTACTTGGAGGGAGGGTGGGCGGAGGACAATACATTTCCGATAAAGATTATCAATGCAAAATAGTCGGAAATTTATGACCCTGACTTCACGCCCTAACCACTTTCCAAGAAGGTATGTCTCCCAATTCCATCTGGAACTTTTTTGAATATGATGCCTGAAAGGGTAATTATCCTTCACTTTTCCTGACCTTTGGTGAATGCTTTTAGCCAGAACGGAACATCGTGTAGTTTTGCACTCGTTTCGTTGCGTTCAGTAAATGTGAAGCGTCTATTATTATACCCGCGTAATGATGGGAGGGATTGTGAAATCTAACCCGAATGAAAAGATATTTGACCCAGCCACGAGGCTTGCTGAGTGTCTGGGTCACATATCTTTTTTTAAAGTGGGATTGTTCCACATCACCACCACTTCATCAAACGAAGATGATTTTTCTCCCAAGACACTTTGCAGTACTTTATCGAAATCAAATACCGCTCATGCAAGGTTAAGAAAGTTAACTGTTTTACCGATTAATCTGAGAGTAAAATAAATTGTATATCCGAAAATCGCATCAAAAAGTTATGAAGGCCTTTAGTTAAGCCAAGTTAGGTCACGACAACGATGGGTTAACAGACTGAAGTGAGTCGAAACAGTTGGCATTCTGGTGACGTCATATTTGACATTATTGATTTCGATGACGTCAGGTGGCAGTATGTGGGATACTACATAAACCAGAGTAAGCTCACAACAGTGATGGGTTAACAGACTGAAGTGAGTTCAAACAGTTGGTATTCTAGTGATGTCATTTTTGACATTAATGATTTCCATGACGTCATGTGGCGCTTTGTGGAGGAAAAATCGAACTTGAGTGGGTGAGTGGGGTGGGTACTGTGGGTAGTTGTTTCAGTTGAAATAAATCAGAACGTCAGGTTTGTTTACAAAATGAAGGCAGACGATGGCGAAATAGTCCGGCGACTACAGAAAGTTCAAATGAGGATGGTCCGGTTAGATGGGTAAGACAGCTCTCTCTCTCTCTCTCTCTCTCTCTCTCTCCTCTCTCTCTCTCTCTCTCTCTCTCTCCTAGGCATCTCACTCGGAACATACCTAGAAAGTATGATACGGATGAAAAAAACATTTGCTGTGTTTCTGCCCAAACATGGATTAGACATCCCCCGCCCCACAGCACCACCACCGCCACCACGACATGGCACGTACCTCACATTGGTTCCTCTTAGTGCCAACAGAATGCAATGATTCTAGAATGTCATGACCCCGTTTTCGAATTTAGCGGACTAGTTAAATTCGACACACAACATCATTTACTTCTCCTTCATGGAACTGAACCATGTTTTCCCTAAACACAAACACCATTTATACATCGTAATAATGATATCCGCGCACTCTCTGTAAAACGATGGAACGACAATTTCGTGTTTGCATTGTTACTTCAAACCTTGATTAAAATACACCTCCAATGGAGACTGATTGTTATAGATTCTGTACTAGATCACGTGATTCAATTTTGAAGGAATTTTATTTCGTGACAGTGACAGTATGTAACGCCCAGTTCAGGCGGATGCATTAAGAACGGATCGAATCTAATATTTCTTTCTGTTTGAAGTATATCGTCGCCTGAGTGCTAGAATGTTCTATGTCCCCTATGGGACATAGAACATTCTAGCTCTCAGGCGACGATTATTCGCCTGAGTCAAATAAATCTTTCAGTCGCATTTCAAACGAATCTTCGTCTGAGAGCGACGCATTTAATGCATCTATTAGATTCGATGCGTCGTTTGATTCAGACACTAGAACAAGCGACGGATCTAATCTAATGTTCCACCTATGTTCGGTTATGTTTGGCTATTACCCTTGGCATTCCGGTTATTGTTAATTAGGGGATCCAAATAACAGTTGATTCAAATTGGTTGTGTTAGAAATGTCCGAAGCGTACCCAGTAGGGAAATGCTTAACACCTAGGGGACTGTCGCTAGAAGACCGGGCAATTCAACTAGATTCGATGATACTGTCGACGTCTGAATCACTGGGTATTACGTGCGACTGGGGACGCATACAATAAATTAGATTAGATTCGTCAAAAAAAAGCGTCCGTCTGAACTGGGGGTTATTGTCTGAAAATGAAACTAATCTGTGTGGTTAAAATGTTCGTTCTAGTAGCGTGAAAGAATTGAGTTTCAATAGTATTTGTTGTGTACGAATAATCCCAACAGACAGAGAATTATCGACGAGATCTGTGCTGAAATGCAACCTGCAAAGATAAAAAAAACAATATCTTAGTTAACACATTTGCTCATTTCTTTTGACTGAAATAGTTCTTCATTGATCCAATGGTCAGAATTTCTTCATCTGGATCTGCTTTGTACCAGTTTATTGGAATGTGTCTCCCAGGACTCTCCAATAAATTATAACAAGCTAAACCCTTATATGCAAATGATGAACAAAATATTTTTCTGTCGAACTGAATATGAATGTGTGCTTGCACTTTACTGTCCTCGTCCTAAAGTTATCCCTTTGAACCCTGAAGGTATATTCCATACCAATGCATCCATCAACACGTAGAGTCTGTATTCGTCTTTTGGTGGAACATCATTCAATATTTTCAATGTGCTGCCTTGGGGGTGCACGTTGAAAACTTTGATTGGGCTTCCATACAAATTCACTGTGTAACAAACTATTTTATCATATGACTCGTCCGTTTTGTTCACATTAAAACACTTGATATTTTGTTTTCATATTAATCAGTGATAAATAAAGCCTGCCGTCAATTTCATTGGTCAATTTCAAAACTAGACAATTTGATTGGCTGAACAAAATAAAACTGGGCCACATTTTCATATTTTGCATAATTAGAGCTGGGAGCTTTTATTGGTCAATTTCAAAACTGGACAATTTGATTGGCTAAACAAAATACAACTGGGTGACACTTGTATAATTCCAGCAGGGAGAATTTACGTTATCTGTCCTATTTAGGGTGGGTTATATTGTATTAATCTTTTACCTACAAGAAAAACGCCATTCATTTTTTTTTATATTTTCACTTTTTGCTTCCAAAGCATAGGTTATGGCCCCTCATTGGAGCGAGCTCGGCGAGCTCGTTCCAATGAGGGACCATAACCTATGTTTTGGAAGTAAAAAAATGAAACTTTTTAGTTATACGAGGATGCTTTTTCCAAGTGCCGTCTGCAACTCAAGTTAGGTGATGGGTTAAAAAGTCATACTTCGTAGCTAATTGTGCGTGCGTGTGAAACACGTCCGAATTTTCCGTTTGAGCTCGCCAAAACGGAAAATTCTTAGACTCGTTTCATAAATATTATATGAGAAAAACACTCATTCCATATCCTCTATTTATCAAATCAGGTCGTATCATGATCTTGGGCCGGAAAAGCGGTTTTTCGTTTCAACGGGTCAAAGCCAAGGTTTATATATCATGTAGTTTCAAATTAAATTGAAAGCATTAATCCACTTTCATGTTCTATTTACCACCCTGAAGCTTGACTTTATACTGAACGTATCCCCCCACCCCCCCCCCCCCCCCACCGCCCTAATGTTCCTCACTTTTCCAAAGTAAAGCTTATGAAGTAATCCATTTTTGCAGGAACCGGAGAGGACTCCAAATGGGTATATGTTCTTTTTTTTCCCACGGTAACCTCGACCCCTATGCGAACCTAGCTACTGGACAATAGACATGCTTCCAGTGTCATCTCACTTTCAACACTTCCTATCAACAGGAGGCTGGGCTTCGGCAACCCTTTTCAATCGTATAAGGGTATGGGGGGTTATGAGAAAATACCTTATTCAGGTCTAACCCCTAGACCATTAGTTTGGACACTTCATCGTATGTGCTTATGTGAAAGAACACATTCTGAGCACAACACACGAGGCATACGCGCATATTTCAATGGGAATGAATTTGTCATTAAACACTACTCATTTGAAGAGTTTCCACCCGAATAATACGTCTCGAATTGCGTAAAGAGCATGATAGTTACAAACTCCAACCAACAGATAACAGTTTAGTTCCAGGTATTTATTGGTGGAAATTGTGCTAGTAATTCTTCAGTCTTTTTATGTGTACAAACACCAGTCCGTGTGTCTTCAAAGTTTAGTGAGAATCAACCCTTGTGCACTGAAAATGAAAGGAACGAGGTGGCCCATTGTTTACAGCCCTGCATTTTGTACCGAGAGGTTCGATCCTGACCCGCGTCATCTGCGCTGCGTCCGTGGGTAAGACACTTAATCTCGATTACCAACGTGGAGCACAGTGGCGGTGTGTACCAAAGCTGCACTTGCCTTCAACAGTTAATTCTGATTGTGCCAGGTTAGTAGATTAAGAGTCTGACAGTTGTTTTCAGCATCTCGATAGTTCACTCCGGGTACTTCGACTTCCATTACCCGTAAAACTGTATGACGCGATGTGACTATGACTATTGAAAGTGTCTTTAAACTCCAATAAACAAACAAACTGAAGATGGAACTAAATCATCTTTGTTTATGCTTCTCAAGATATGTACACGTCATATTTTATTTTTACTCAATTGTACAGTTAGCTTCGTGCTTGATTCAGAAGTACTCACCCTCCTTGTACACAAAAACTGCAATTTAGTTATTTAATATTTTTTCTCAATTTTTGCACCAAATATAGCGTTTGATCCGTCATTGAAACGAAACAGATGAGTTATGTTTCTGAGTATTTATTTATTATTTATTTATTTATTGGTGTCTAAGGTCACATACTTATGCACGAATGGCTAATCATGACCGTGGCAGTTTTACAGGTGGAGGAAGCGGGAGTACCCTGGGAGAACCACGGAGCAACGATGAGCAGCTGGCCAGTTCCCCAACATCGTAACTCCGCACTGCAGCACAGGCAGGGTCAGATTGGTTGAAAACATGCGTACCACCGACGTGCAGTACGCCTTAGTACACGGCGTCATCGTGCCCCCATGTGGACAAAGGGGGTTAAGTGCCTTGCCCAAGGACACAGCGCGGGATTCCGAATCGATCCCACAGACGGTCACCCATCCGAAGATTAACCGGGCTCGACGTTGCTTAGCTTCGGTGATCTAACGAGAACAGGTTACCGTAACGCCACCGCGCCCCCATATTTCTAAGTCACAATAACTTATTTTTAGTTATTCATTGATCAGGGGAAGTGACAACCGTTACTTATACCCAGTTCCTTATTCGACATTCGTTATCAACCGATTTTCTGGAAATAAGTAACGGTGTCACGTTTATATTTTGTCAAGTGTCGTTTTCTATTCAGTTCAAGTTAAAGGTCAAGGTCGCGTAAAATGCTGTGATAGTAAATTCAGTAGCCCTTAGAATGAGATTGGAGAGTGTGCATCCCCTGTCTCGTTCGAACAGAAAAAAATTGAAAACAAATTACTTTTTAAATGTATGTACACGACCTTACAAGTATTTTTGCGATGTGGCAAAGGCGGAAAACTTGAGTATTCTTGGCATTTTCTCTGCACCATGCCAACGTTTCCTTACCTAAAATGTGTACAATAATTGGAATCGTGGCATCTTAACCGTGCTCCAAGCCGTATAAACACATGACAATAAGACGGACGGGAGTAACTTTAAACTTGAAAAATACTTGGCGAGCACAATTTTTTCAAGGAAACAGAAACTGATTTGTTCCTTTCCAAATATTTTCGGGGTGGACGTGTTTTAATGGCCCCATTTAACGTTGACAAAAAGTTATTTTGTGTTTTTGTTGTATCAAAGCAGATGACTATCCAATCATTATGCTTCAGCCGTATTACGGCATAATACAATTAATAAAGTCTGAACAAAAAGTTGTTATGTTTTACCTTGACCAATTGTGTGGTGTTAACAATTCTAAAAATAAAAACGCTCTTCTGAGTAAAAAGGATGTATGCAGGATGACTTTTTTTTATTTATGTTTAAGGTCACATATTTATACACAATGGCTAATCATGACCGTGACAGTTTTACGGGTGGTGGAAGCCGGAGTACCCGGAGAGAACCACCAGGCAACGACGAGCAGCTGCCAGCTCCCCAACATCGTAACTCCGCACTGCTGCACAGGCATGATTAGATTGGTTGAAGGCATGCGTACCATCGGCGTGCAGGACGCCTTAGTACACGGCGTCATCGTGCCCCCACATGGGCAATAGGGGTGAAGTGCCTTGCCCAAGGACACAACGCGGTTGCCGCAGGCGGGATTCGAACCGAGGACCTCTCGGCTTGCAGCCTGCACCTCTTCCTACTGAGCTACCGCGCCCCCATGCAGGATGACACTTGTTTGACTTGTAATTGAACTAGTAGATCTTTTGGAGTGAATGTTTTTTCTCCCAACAACTGTCTGTCTGTCTGTCTGTCTGTCTCTCTCTCTCTCTCTCTCTCTCTCTCTATCTCTCTCTCTCTCTCTCTCTCTCTCTCTCTCTCTCTCTCTCTCTCTCTCTCTCTCTCATCCACCACGAGCTCGTTTTTTTTACACTTCACCTTAATATTAACTCTGTACTTACCATTAATCTGAGTTGCAGCCTTATTCAACCCGCTGTTTTTTTTTATTCCAAGACGGGATGCAGCGATAACAATGATTTGCAGAACGTAATCGCGTGTAGCATCTACATTGGAGACAATTCCAAAATTGGATATAAATGACATGGGTCGTTGAAGGCCAATATGCCTGTCGCTTCTCATAGTTATTGGAATTTCTATCGTGTTGTTTTACAAAATGCAAAATGTTAACTTATGTGTGCCAGCAGTATTGATCCAATTTTAGACCGAAGGATTTATTTGATATGGCTTTTATTCCTGGTGGGACCTAAATGCTGCACCCCCCCCCCCTCCCCACTACCCTTAGGAGACGTTCCTAGCATTTATTGGGTGCATTACAACACTGAATATATGTTGAACAGATGTGCACTTTAAAATCAGTTGGGTTAAAAATCAACCCAAATCAACTGGGTTGAGTGAATATGAACCCAATTTGGGTTCATATTCACTCAAACCAGATGATTTGGGTAACGTTTTAACCCTACTGATTTTAGAGTGTGGGTATCTGGCTTGCCGCGGCATTTCTGTCTGTATTAATGCTCTGTTTATTCCTACATTTTTATTTCTAAACGTACGGTTCGAACACGAATGTTTTCCGGGCGTTTAGTCATGTAGACAGTTTTTCCTGGTTGCAGAGAGAAGCAACAAAATATCCGACTGAGATCAGTAATGCACAGCATCGCTAGTGTCTGTCGAAATTTATGGCCTTGCGCCCCAAATAAGTGAAGGTGTTTTCTCATCTGGAATAGAAAGATGAAATCTCCTCGATTTTAACACGAAACTTGTAACTTTCTTCGCCTTTTTATTCTCGTATACCACCAGACTGAACAATTGGCGTTGGAAGGTACCGACCTCCCGATACCCAGTATATCTACACCCCTGAGAACTGGCGTGAACCCTAAACTGTAATCTGGTAAACAAATGGATACTTGCGAGGTCTGTTACCTCGGTTATGTTTTATAGTGATCCGGTTCTCAGTTTTCTAGTTACCATGGGAACAAAGAGAGTAGGAGACATTAGACGTCTGCGATGTACGTTGACTGTACTCAATGTGCCTGGATATTGGCGCAAAACACAGTAAAGTCAAAGATGAAGCCTATATCTTTAAACTGATGGTTCTTTTGGAGAAAGTGTAATTACCAAAGTTTGTCCGCCAACCATTTTCTAAATTTGTACATTGTGCTTTTTCAAACTTTAATGCGAAGTTGAGTACGAAGGTTCGGTGCGTACTAGAAGGGAATGCTTGATTGGTCGAATTTTCAAAAGTACGATCCATTTCTATCGCTAGATTTCTGTCACAGAAGTTTGTCCGCCTAATTTCTCCTACCGTTTAGATTTTTGCCAAGCTTGATGTGAAGTTTGAATATGAAGTTCATATTGAATGTTTTTTTATTTGACACGTTTGTCTATACTTTTTGTCCTTATTAATGGCTAGATTTCCACCACGTCAGTTTGCCTACTTAACTTCTTCCAGATTTTTCTTTATAACCAATGTGGTAATTGTAATTAGTGGCATTACCATTGCTTGAGCCAAGAATGTGTATTATAATTATTACAAAGGGTAATATATCGTCACCTGAGTGCTAGAATGTTCTATGTCCCATAGGGGACATAGAACATTCTAGCACTCAGGCGACGATATCTCTGTGCAAAGAGTACGCAGAAGTTTATTTAGTTTCATTGTCCCTTTCTTTTACCCTAATTACCTTTCGCGGAACGAGGTTACACAGCACACCAAACTATTTTGTGTTCCTCGATTACGCATTTATGTCCCGTAGTTCAATTAATTCATCAGTGTCGTCCTGTAATTCGATAAGATGGAAATGTTTGAATCAACCAAAAAAGAATGATTTCAAACAACGCTAACGTTTTAACACCACTGTTAGCCTTTTACCCAACTTAACGGCCAAAACCGGCCAGTGCTTTTCTCAAAAATCGCTAATTAATTTTTTTTTATTTTTTCATTTTTTTGTCTCAAAAACACAGGTTATGACACCTCGTTGGAAAGAGCTCATGAGCCGGTTCCAACGAGGGATCATAACCAGTGTTTTTGAGACAAAAAATAAAATATTTAGTTATTCAAGAATTTTCAAAAAGTGTCGTCTGCTTTCCATGTTAGGTAAAGGGTTAAAACGTTGTTTATGACATCCGCGCTGATTTGTTATAGACATCAAATAATTGCGCATTTCAGTTGCTTGGGAACCACGTCACGCTTTCGATTACAACAGAATTCATAAAATCGCGACCGTTTGTCGGTTGCGTAAATCGACCACGGTGTTTCGTTAAAAATCGCTTTGCTGATTCGACAATGGTATTCACGATGTCATCGTCTACACGTATATATCGCACGCATACATGTGCATGCGATGGACTCGGCGTTGTTTATAAGCACTTCTCTGGCTACAAACAAATTGTTAATTAAAAGTGGAACCCAAGGTCGTAGAATAAGTTGTTAGTTCGGTTCGTCCTTCTACGCCCATATGGCGTAGCCCACAGTGACGGAGTCAGAATCTCAAATAGGTCACTTACAATATGGGTGGCCATGATCGATGTGCATCGAGAATATCACGGCCTGAGATGGGGTGGGGTATGGGAGGGTATATCTCTCTCCCATATGTGGGGTGGAGCCCAAAACATTTTTCAAATTTTGAAGCTCTGAGAGCGATTGTGATATGATACTTGGAGTTCGACAGAAAAGTTCAGATTTGGAAATCAAAAGTGTCAGTTTGAATTGGAGGGGTGAGCACTGAATGATTTTTTAGGGGCTACCCCGCGCCCCCCCCCCCCCCCTCCCCTCTCCGATGCGCCCGATACACCCACAACCCTATCCCTCACCCTCATCCGCCCGCCTACAACGGGTAATACACCAAGCTTGTATTGTCCAGCTTTGGGGTCAAAGTGTGGACTAAAGTGGAAGAAGAATTTCACATAAATTTGTATCTCAGCTTCTGAAAATATCTAGCACGGGTACTTGCATGCTAATAATTAAAACTTCATAATTCGCCCAATCTGCATTTGTCCATCAGAACCAAAGACTGACATAAAACAAAGAATTGATTAACAACGGTTTAATAATAGTCAATTCACAGACAAAAACGTATCAAGGGCCACAACTTGTAAGGTACAAAAAGCGGCTGTTCATCAATCCGTATGTAACTACGGCGTATGTGCCGCACTAGGCAGTGTCATTTTTAACATATATCCATGGACGAGGGAACTCGGGGCGCAGAACGCTTAGAGTATATGTTTCGTACAAGGTAGAGTTATTTTAACACCTATCCAGGGACGTTAGGACCAGGGGATACAAGTGGCACGTGTCCGAACTTGTTTACAGACATGGTTGATAGTGAGACTATGGGCGGGGTGGGGGAGGGGATGTAGGTTGATTAGTGATTACGACACCATAACACTACCTTCAGAAAATCGAGTAGGGTATGGCTCTCACAGCATAAATCTCAGCTGTAACTTGTATATCTCTTTTGGGTACTCCGGCATTATAATCTTATTGCAAATTAGTGGGAAGGAGGTGAACATGGGACTCTACGACCGAAGATTCCCTCGTATGTTTTGTCTCTTCAACCTTCAAAGGGCATTAAAGTATGGAAAAGTACACAGTTTCGGCCTGGAGGGACAATTTGATAAACCTGGTGTCTACGTTTTTTCTCAATGTAGAGATGCGTCAGTCCCAAACATAACTTTCTATACTGTATTCCACCCATATCAGAAAGGCACATGGGCCATTAATATATATATATCCGTGTTTATCTTATTTATTTAATTAATTATATAATTATTTATTCGACCGCAGTGGACACCTCGTGTCTGTCAGTTTTACAGGTGGAGGAAGCCGGAGTACCCAGAGAGAACCACTGAGCAACGGCGAGCAACTGTCAGACTCCCAAACGTGCTAACTCCATATAAGTAAGGTTAGCATTGGTTGAAAACATATATACTATCGACGTGCAGTCCGCCTTATTACACTGTGCTGCCGTGCCTCCACGGGAGAAATGCGTCCTAAAGCTCTGCATCTACCCATGGACATGGACATTAAAATTGAGAAAAAAACGCACATTTTGGTTCCACATTTAACACAATTCATCAAAATGACGAACTTTCTTAAATATGGCATTTTCTCAGTGGCCCACGAATAAAGTAATGACGAAAATGGCAATAGCGAAAGAAGTAGGATAATGGTCTGCTCGTCCCTCGTTTGGGGACTCATATGGGGGATCTCATGTGACGTCTTACTTCCTTGCATTATGACTATCACGTGCTTGTCCTGGTAACCCATGGGTGCAGCCAAGTTTTGGTGTCGTTGGTTTGGTGACTCATGGTGTGAGTGCGCAGCCCATGTTATGGAGATAACCGATGTTTACGTCGTCAATTTGGTATGAAAGAGGCTGCCGTCTTAGGTTCTATAGTTGCACGCGGTTGCTATTAGTCCCAATGGCCTACAGCAGGGCCGATGTATCTCTAAAAAGTGCGCTCGATTTAGCAGAATTAAAATTGAATTATCCAAATAAACACAACTACACAAATTACCCAAATGAACCTGACAAGTGCCCAAAACGAGAGAATCGGACTCGTATTCCCACAGAAGGCCCCCTTTTGTCCAACAATATGGCGCGTTCGATTTAGTGGGAGCATGCGAAATTACCATAGATGAGCCGGCAGCTACACAAATTACCCAAATGGGTCTGACAAGTGAAAAAAAAACCCAACCAAATGAAGTCCTTAACTCATTTATTTGGCGGATTTTGTTATTCTGTGTCGATAGCCTCATCTATTACGTTTACCACACATCCCACCTATCCTCCATAACTTACTCCTAGACTTATAGCAGTACTGTTGATGAGAGTATGGACAGTCATTAGTTTTATGAAGACTTAAATTTTGCTATTCTGGGTCAAAATCCTGGTTTCTCCGGCCTCGTCCTGCTGCATATTATTCTCGAGTGTACTGTGATGTTCTTCTGAAGTATACAGTAACTATTTGTATTAGTATTTTCTAATGGTCCACTTGATCCGAAAATTATTCCGTATACCTCCTTCTGTGTGTTGCTGATTTTGATTAAATAACCAATCTGATAACTTCTCTAGGATTTAATAACCAATCAACTGGATATATTCACCTTAGCTCCAGCCAACCTTTTCTTCGCTCCAATGGTTGTGAGTTTTCTCTATGTATGTGCTTGTAATCAATATTCGAATAGCAGATGCATTCCATGAACGCAGGCCGAAAGTGCAGACATGCACCTGTGTGCATGTGCACAATGAGGGCACAACACATGCGGCACAGCGGCAGTTTTGGATATTTGGGAACCAGCAGGAACCGCTGTTTTGGGAATTATTGGGGAGTAATGTTTGGGAACCAATTTTGGGTGACCCGTATCAGAAATATCATTGTAGTCTAACCGCCGCCTCAGCCCAGTAGTAAATCTTCTGCTATCAATACTGTTGTCGTTTACATCCTCGGCCTTGGTTTATACCGCGACTACTGCTGCTAAATCCATCACTGCTACTATGAGATGTGCTTGTAGACAATGTGCACTTGCACACGGGCACATATTGGAACATTTTTCATGTGCTAATGTGTTGCATAAACATTATGTGTTTCTCAACTGGACCTTTCTCGCTCGACAAATAATTTCAAGGGAGATAACTTTATCGAAAGTCGATTTTCATGACGATATGAGTCTGTGTTGATTACGTCTCTGGCGATATTTTCCCCATGTTTCGTCGTTTCCGGGTATTTTCTAACATACACACCAGACCATAACCATGCTGTTCTATCTACCAATTCCTGAACTGAACGGATGAGAATATGCTGGAAATATGATTAACCAAAACACATTTCAAATTAGGCCGTTGTTGATAATATCTTTGATTTACTTCAATGCTTTGTTCTGAGAGACACATGTGGAATGCACTATTTATTACCTGTTATGTATCTACGGGCAAGTATCCATGTTCTTCCTCTAATCTCTGAAATATCCTTATATTTAGATGATACGGGACTCAGAATCTCAAATTTCTCCGTGAATCGGATAGAAGAATTCCAATCGAATCGAACCTTACGGTTCTTCAAATTGCAATCATTACACCTTCTTACAGCCATAAATATGCAAGTCCCCACTAAAGAATTGTTTCAAAACTTACGCAGCTGACCGTGACTATTAGGGACGTCGCGACAGGATGGGGGGGGGGGGGTGGGGGGGGGTTGGTGGAGGTGTCTCACCAATATTTGTCAAAACCTCAATAGTTGGAAATTCGGAGGACAAAAATATCAACAGTTAGAAATTTAAAAACTACTGAATATACTGTATAATTCACTAACAAACCTAATTTTCCGGTTGGAGGACCATAATAAGGAAATATTCCGACTACCGAGACTTTCGGGTGAAAATCGGGTCAAAGAATTCCGACTCCACGCGGCCTGCAGTCTGAATGACATCAATTAGAAGAGTCCATAATCATCATTTGGGGTAGACCAATCCATATTCTCAACGTGCAGCCTTTGGGCTGCACGTTGAAAATATCGATTGGTCAAACCTACAAATTCACTGAGCAGCCATTCTACTTTTTAAATGTACGGTGTGTCATGATCCTGGACTGGAAAAGCGGTCTTACGGCTTCAAAGGGTTAATAAAAAAGTACTTGTTGTCATGTCAAGTGCCTGTGAAATGCTCTACAAACACAAAACTCCCACTTTCCCAAAGGCGATGTTTCAAATTTGTCCGTCAGACAGGAGGTGTACGAGCCACTGGGGACAATTTGATTTGTCCGTCAGACAGGAGGTGTACGAGCCACTGGGGACAATTTGGGCAAAGCAAGAAGATATTGAAAATTTGTATCCAACTCGAATTAAAAATGTTTCCCTACAAAAAAATCACTGAATTTGGAACTGAAAATTAGCCTTATAACTATTACCAGAACCCATGAAAACGCATCTGAGCACATCAATTTTTCAAAATTTTCTAGAGGAGGACCCCAGACCCCCTGCCAAAGATTCGCGCCTTTGGCGCCCGCAGTTTCGCGCCTACCATCCTACGGCGCTCGTGTGTCGGGATTCCCAGTTAGAATTTCATAGGGTCTCACCCCCCCCCCCCCCCATTAAAAGGCCTCTAGCTACGTCCCTGGTGACTATTGTCATCTATTTTATGATGATTATCCAGCCGTTCTGGAATGCACAGATCAAACCTACCATCTGATTAATCGTTGGAAAGGACTCAGAGATATCTTTCCAACAATTAATCAGGTAATAGAATTTCAAGTATGTCATACATTTTTCTACACGTCAGGCTTGGCAATTTCAGGAGAGCGATTTTTTAGCTCTCCTTACTGCCCTCCTGAAAGAATTAAGGAGAGCGAAAAATTGCCCTCCTAAATATTTTGTATTTTGGTCTGGGATGATTGAGATTAATGTATTATGCTCACATTAAATTTTTGTTGTAAAGCAAAAATGTAATTTAACTTCGAAGTCACATAACATCACGTAATTTCATTTTGAAAGTGGTTTAGTGGTAAAAGGTAATGGCTGCAACCATACCCAAACACAGTTGCAATCATTTGAAGCAAAATGGGTCACAGCAATATTTTTTTTTCTGTCAGTTTCAAGTTCAACAACTGACATCACAGTTTGAGGGGTAATTATTCAAGGAATATTGACACTATAATATACTACCATTACTACTATCCTGTCACTTGAAGCACTTGCACCAGGATGTGACTGTAGATTCAAGCAGACCTGTTGTCCAAGAAAGTCATACGCCTACCACTACCACCTTCAACCCCCAAGGGGGGTTGAAGGTGGTAGTGGTAGGCGTATGACTTTCTTGGACAACAGGCAACAAGCTGTCGGTCATACGCCTACCACTACCACCTTCAACCCCCAAGGGGGGTTGAAGGTGGTAGTGGTAGGCGTATGACTTTCTTGGACAACAGGTCTGGGTACACACACAGGTCATGTCAAGTGTGTGTTCGGTTGTTGAGTGAGACATCTAGATATCTAAGAGATTTTCGCTTTACCTTAGTAAAGTTAATAAAATCACTGATGTAATAGTCTGTTGGTTTCAGTTTCAATGAATTCGTTCAACTGAATACTTAAAATGCTGTGTAAAGCTAATTGCTCTCCTAAGCTGATTGAGGAGATCGATTTTTTGCCCTCCTGCATTTTTCAGAATGCCAGGCCCGACACGTCCTCTCATACAGGCGTACATAGAGATCCCCCATATAAGGCTAAAGTGGGTGTAGTAGTAAAAGGGTGAAACGACGACTCGGATATTTGGGCAAGTCATTCAAACAGACGAAATAATCCTGGACGGAATCAAAGCAGTGTAACCAAGCTGTCGGTCACTTATTTTGTTTTTCTACCGGGGTTGAACTTTAAACTACGGCTGAGCATTTTGTTACATTTAGAACACGACGTATTCACAAAACACTGGATTCCAATCGACTCGCCTCAAGTCGGATATATCCGTACACACACTACAACCTGATATTTCCAAAATTTATTGTTTTACTTTCATGATTTGATTTATATACACTCGTGGTATGAAAAGCTATTAAACAGACAAAGAAAGCAATCATGTTTTAGGACAACCTCGCAGAAACTTGAAATCACTAATAACCGATTGTAAAAGTACGCTATAATAAAACTTAGATTGAATTAGCGAATTACGTCATCCGTGGCACCTGCATGATAGATAACAAGAGTAATTTTCGTTCGTGGACGGGTTCGCGTAGCGCGGCCCTGTGGCTAGGCTCGGTCGGTTATCCACGTTGACATTTTCCCCTTACCCGATTACACATAAGTCAAAGTTTTACTTCATCAGTTAAACTATAATTTTTTTTTTCGCTTGTAATTGTCTCACCATGGCGAAAATTTATTAACAGTTGGACTTTACACCAAGAACTCTTGTATCACTGGTGTGATTAGAGTGAGTAAAGAGTATTATTCAATTCACTTGATAACCTAACACATCGAATTACAATTTAGGAGAAAGTGTACTAAAATATTTAAGTGTTTTTTTCAGAATACTAATATAATGGCCAAATTTGGAGAAGAAAAATTACTTCGACTTACTTTAACAATTAACATTTATTGTAAATAAGAATACAGCAAAATCATCTGGCAGAACAATAAATGCAATATTATTACTTTCTAAAGTGAGATTTACTGGGATTTCCGGGTTTGATTATAAACGATAACTTTACAAGTGAATTATGCAATCAACAATTGTGACATGTATCCGTGCGCGGGAACAAGACGCTTTGCCGTGGATGTAATGGGGACTTCATTGTTTTTGGGGGGGGGGGTTTAACCCTTTACCTAATATGAAAAGCAGACGACACTTGCCAAAAAGTTCTTGAATAGCTGTTATTTTCATGTTTGTTTCAAAAACATAGGTTATGAACCCTCACTGGAACGAGCTCGGCGAGATCGTTCCAATGAGGGGGTCATAATCTATGTTTTAGAGACAAAAAATGAAAAAAATAATGAAAATTAATTGGCAATTTTTTCAGAATAGCGCTGGCAGTTAAGTTAGGTAAAGGGTTAAATAAAATATTTATCGTTAATAACGAAAAGTAATAAACAGAGTAATCGCTTGACTGGACTGGTTACGTGAAATAATTCATTCGAGGCGAGGGACAATATTGCAAAACACTCGTGCGCACTCGCGCACTCGTGTTTGTACAACGTCCCTCACCTCTTATGAATTAGTTCACGTAACCAGTCCAGTCAAACGATTACTCTCTATATAATAATAAATAAGACAAGTATGTATGTAGTACAGATGGCTAAACGACTACCACTATGTTTCGGTAAAAAATTCATAAATAACTCACACATGACTCCAAAATTTATTGAATTATATAAGTCCTCCGGCCATCAGCATTACAAACACTAAATTTAATATAAAATGAGTAATACTGGACATGTAATCATGCCTGTCGGGTAATGTAATATTATTAGTTACACAGTTTGTTGGTGGCCTAATATGGTATATATGGTGTCAGTTAATTTCATATTGGACGAGAGCGAACTGACACCATATATACCGTATTAGGCCACCAAGAAACTGTGTAACAAATATATCTTACCGACTGCTGCATCGATGCACAGAACTAATAACAACAGCGATCAAAATTGAATGAGAGAATTCTCACAATGTGTTCACGTGTCTTTGCCTTGTTACAATTTATGGGATCAGTATCCCATAAATTGTAACAAGGCAAATTCATACATACCAAACAGTTTCATTTCGAAGGTAACATGACACACATCCACAGAATATGAAGTCTTTTAAGTTACCTAACCTGCACTTTAGGCCAAGTATGGGCTTCCAACACTCAATCTTGCAACCTGAAGCGTTTATCGGCTACCGCCATTTTGAATAATCAATGAACAAAGGGAAGATTACCCATAGCTGTCAGCGTATATTGATGTTGACAGGCAGTATATGGTTTTATATGCAGTCTGCATATGACGTCTTTGAACCAGATACTTATAGGAGGTAAGATATATGTAAATATGCATATCGACACATACAAGTTGAAATAAATTGTTTACTCACATATGGACAAAGTCTGCCAAGCCGAAGGCCTCCAAGCAATAAGAGTAATATACCCACATATCACTGTGACTGTTGTGAAAAACGTTAAACCAATCGATGTACTTATCGGACTACAGAAACCAACTACATGTAGATTCACCATTGAAAAAACAACAATGAAAAATAGCGCCAGCTCAATTAATTTCACGGCTGGTTAATTACTAAGGATGTGTAATTACCCATGACAACTAACTAATCAGTTAGCGGGCAATTCATCCCCTAGGAAATTTGACCATTAATTATTTACAGCTAAAATTTATCTTTTTGTAAACTTTTCAATCTCATTATTATAACAGAATAACAAACACTGGTGACAAAGAAAATAATATATAAACTCCTGTATTAATCAAGTGAGTTTTGGAATGACTTGTTTGAGTGAAAAAAACATCCTAATCCGTTAATTCAGTATTTGTTAAATAAAACAGCCCATTATTATCAAACTACCTGAATTAACTAACTTTTACTAAACTCCAGATTTTATCATCGTGATAATAGTTCCCGAAGCGAAATCTCAATGAACTCTTCTTCTGCCATCAGATCTCCTGCTTTAACTTTATTACAGGTTTAAAGACTTTTATACGGAGGCGGGACTTGTTTTGAGTGGCAACAAGAACACATTCATTGCTCGGTGTTTTTCGGTTTGGGAAATCGCCGAAAGTTGTGAAACAGTGTGCACGGCCACAGAGTCGTGACACAGTGTGCATTCAAACACCATTTAAGTCGATAAGAACTCAATTCGAAATAATAAAAGTTCTCGTACAATATTGGCATTGCCTTAAACAAATTGTGACTTTGGCTAACTGTTTCTTTTAATTCGCACTTGTGAACGCAATGGGGTCCGAAGCATTTCACCCGCTCTCTTCTCCCATTGATTACAGCGTGTTTTCTTGAATGTTTACACATCGCGACTTATGAACTTGGATAGAGTAAAAGCCAAGATGGCAGTTTCAAAATAGGCTCATTGAATAAGCAATTGCCCGTGTTTCCAAATATTTCCAGAAAACAATTTTTGATGATAGTATACTTACAGCCCGCACAGTATTTGTTGAGAAGCGAAAGCGTGCTTGTAAATGTTGAAGTTTCACTAGTGGTGCAACCTGCAGCTTTGACGGCATTTTCCGCACACGACTTCCAGGAATTCACTGCCCTATAAAATAAAATATATACATGTAGAAACTACAAGTTATACTCGTACAGAAAGATGATGTAAGACTATAAAGTAAGCTTGCCGTCGCCTCGAAAGAAGTTCCACGAAAATTGTTATATGCGAGCGTTGCGAGCGGTTAACAGTTCTGCGTTCTGCGATTGTGCGATACCTCAGTATTTTTGGCCTTGGTGATAAAACGAACTGATGTCACCAAGACAGTTGACACAGAAAATAAAAACAAAAACATTTATGAAAATCAGATTTGTCTTCAGGGACAGTATATTTCATTTTCGACACTGGATTCGGTTCAATTACTTTTTGCTTTTGTTTGATTACAACGCATAGATTAGAAGCACAATACTGCATTTCAAACTGAGAGAAGGAATCGTAAATCATAGTTGAAAGGAGACGCGCGCCGCGCTCGCGTCATGTACATAGTGTAGAGGCCTTAATGTAGAAAAGATTCGCGATGCATCCTAAATCTTTTTGTATCTGAGGGCTAGGAAAAGAGAAGCGGGAATTGTGGTGAGGATTAGGAAGCGTTGCATCATTGGAAGTATACTAACGGCTTCTTCGCTTGAGAACCGTGTCACGAATATGTATTGTTGTCTCCCAATCCGAATGAACAGGTAAAATACAACATCTTAGTGAGGCTATCTCGATAATGTCCAGAATCCTAGCTGCTCTATTTTGAAGATTTACAATTGTTCATTGCCAAAATTAGGAATAAAGAAGAAGCATACTAAAAAATATAACTGCATTCTTGAGATGTTATTGTAACCACAAAACAACGACCCCCCCCCCCCCCCCCACACACACACCTTCCAACAAATACACACTCACACACACTCAATCTTTGTTCGCCATCCTTGTGAGGACTTTTTTTTTTTTTCTTTTGTTGTTGGTGACAAACAAGTCCACACAAAATCTGGAAGGTAAACCCTAACTCGTTGTTTTCTTTGTGAGGAAATGGAGAAAACAAAGGAAATTCTTGCGGCGACTCAAATACCATTGTCTGGATATTCAGAAAGTGAAAATCTACTCACATCAACTGGGTTGAGGGAATATGACCACACTTGGGTTCATATACAGTCAACCCAGTCGATTTGGGTTGCTTTTTAACCCAACTGATTTTAGAGTGTAACTGGGACCTGGCTGTTCGGTGTGGCACCCAGGGTTCAGCGAGTTATGAACAACCCACAGTCATTGTCACCTTAGGTTTCGTTTATGGATTGTACTGCCATTGCTTTCGAATGTCAGCAGCTTCAATAAATAAATAAATACCACCGGCCTATTGTTTCTACTAATTTCTCGAATGAGGTCATGTGAAAATCCTTCAATAAGGTCAGATGGTTTCAGATGATTTATTCGCAGTGAACATAAACAGTTACGAATACAACTAGATAGTGTTAAAGTCGCGAAGGTAATTTCCAGAAGTTACCCAACGATGCACAGGCCTTGATCGAGTAGGCCCATCTTTAGAACATTCCAACGAAACATCCAGACATCATAAACATTCCAATTTATGATGTCTGGATGTTTAGTAATATGAATAAATAAGTGTGATAAATTTCAAAACTGTATTCCAAATATATAGGGCGTAACGGGACTGCAAAATGTAGGGCTTTTAATTCATGATGAAGAAAACAGGCTAAATTGAACTCTTTATCCAACGACTCGGCCGCATCAGCACGCGTAATATGCAAATTCAGCAGTTGAAAAAACATTATTTTTCAAAACAAAATCAACAAAACCATATCATGTGACTCCTCGTTGGAACGAGCTCGTCGAGCTCGTTCCAACGAAGGGTCACATGATATGGGTTTGTTGAATTTTTTTTTAAAATTTGAAAAAATGATATTTAAAATTATAAATTTTGATATTGTCTGCGTTGGGTAAAGGGTTAAAAGTAACGTAAAAACGTCAAAATGGCGTTAACTCGAAAAACAAAACAAAAAAAGCATGTCCTAATTTTTGACGCTCTACAACATCAACATATCAAAATTTCGAAAAAATCTGACACACTTTAACTCTTAAACCCGCTGAGTATTTTCAAGATATTTTCATCAAATCTAGTCAGGGCTGCTGTGAAGCAGCCATGACTAGATTTGATGAAATATTCATCTAATTTTAAATCAAGAAATCATTGATGACAAAATTCATACTGCTTACTGGGAAGAAATTTGGTTAAATATGGCCAAATTATGCTTATTTCAGTGGCAATGGAAATCCTGTCCGGGCAGGAATATCTGCCAGCAGCATGCAAGAGTTAATTTTGGACCTTACGACCCCTGTAACGTAACCTCAGAATGCATCACCACATTTTTAGATAAGTTTTTTGTTGGAGGTGATATCGGCCAATTTGATGTTTGAAATAACAAAAATATGAAAAAGTAAAAACTCTTGACACAATTTCAAATATGTTGAAGACCACATGTAAAGTTTAAAGACTGTATCATTTATAAGTAGGGAGTTACAGTTAAAACTATAAGTCCTGTCACGAACTGTGCGCTTATCTAGGCATAATTGCGCGTATGAATTGCGCGCAATTGCCATATCGAATGGCATCCAAAGCACGGCAGGTTCTCCTGGTTACTCATAGCAAACACAGGCAACGTGTTACCCGGAGGTCCATTGGCTGAAACATTGCTTGTGCACAGGCCATTTGTACAGGATTTGATAGCATTACTATGGCCATAACGCGCAGAGATGCGCACATATCGACGTGCTATTTGTGAGCATTTCGTGACAGGACTTCTATATTTAACTGTAGGCTTGTCACCAGATTAGCCTTTTCAATGCAAAAAGTGTAAAATATGCTGAATTTCAGATGACGTAAAAACGTCAAAAATGGAGGTAAACTGAAAAACTATCTTCTAATATATGACCTGCATTGCATATTGAATTAAAAAGAAATCCAACGTATTTCAATATTTCACCTCATTACCACCTATAACGTCACCTCAGTATTCGGCATTAAGGGTTAGGAATTTCTAACGTCGGGCCGCCATAGTAGTCACAGACATAGACATAAAACCATACTATCATAAAACCAACCCTCGCAAAACTAAATACTGTTTAAACATAACTGGTTCCATCTCAGGGACAAGTTTAGAACCAGTTTTGGTTCTAAAGAGAACCTATATTTTTGAAGTGTACAGCTAGCTGGAGCTATTTTGAGACATAACTGATATATTTAAGCCTCGTAGGTAAATGGTTATCAATGTTCATCAATGTCTATTCCAAGAAATATTCATTGATTTTTCGGTTTCGGCTATTTATTTTGAACTCTTGGCTCACATTATTGTTGCTTCTTTCGTTTTGGTTCAACGCAGTGTACACGGTTCTTTTGCATTCATTATTATCTAGTTGGCAGAACACCACTCAAATATTTTTTTAACTTTATAATTAAAATTAATTGATAGGGGTTTAATTATGTGAACCTGAGTAGTGTGCCGCAGTGTCATCAGCAAATGATAAAACACCGAGTGAGGTTGAGTTACTAATATCGTTGATCTACAGAAGAAGGTGACCAGGTCCTAGAATTGAATCCTGCAGAAAATCACAACACTGATTGACAAGGTCTGATTTATGTTCTCTATTACATAACATACTACAATCTGTTAGACAAGTCACTTCTAAACCATCTGTTAGTGAAACTTCGTATGCTATGCTTTTCGAATTTACCTAATAGTATTTCAGGATTTGTGGTGTCAAATGCCTTAGATAGGTCGAATACTAATGCTACGGAACTGTGCTTGCCATGTCTATTACTTTCTGTCGGGTATTATGTCATTAGTGAAGGAATTATTAATGTAATGGGTTTTAAATGAGCACACATACCTCCGATGTTTAGGTTTACGTTCGGTGTGTCGCATTTCGGTACAGTTAAAACTAGAAGTCCTGTCATCAGATGCGTACAAATAGCACGTTGATATGCGCGTTAATGTACGCGTTATGGCCCAAGTAAAGCTATCAAATTCTGTACATATGGCCTGTGCACAAGCAATGTTTCAGCCAATGGACCTCCGGGTAACCCGGAGGTCCATTGGCAGAAAAATTGCATGTGTTTGCTATGAGTAACCAAGAGAACCTGCCGTGCTTTGGATGCCATTCGATATGGCAAATGCGCGCAATTCCAGCGCGCAATTAAGCCTAGATAAGCGCACTATTCGTGACAGGACTTCTAGTTTTAACTGTATGTACCGTATTCAGCTCATTGCAGCTTTCGTATTGGGTGTGTTCTATTTCTGTTCACAAATTATAATCGCTGTTGTAAAGCGAGTAGTGCACGCTTTTTAGTGCACTTTCATTGGCAGAATTCTAAAAAAGAGCACTCGAGCTCATTATTCTTCGCCCTTTCACAAATAATAAAGCTTTAAACTTGCTGTGCTTGATGAAATCTAGTCTCGGTAGGTTAGTTTTAGTGCCATTCCTCTGGTTACAGGGATACTCCGTCGTTGGTGTGTTTACCTCACAGTATCGATAGAGGTACGTTCGTTTGTGTATGGTGCGTTCCCTGGTGGGTATACGCTCTAATTCGCTCCTTTAATTCTAATTAAATTGTTTTCTTTATTATTTATTTTCTATTGTTTTTGGGGTTTTTTTTGGCAAACATCCCAGGGAATTGGTACCCATGTTTTACATTCGACCCAATAGACAGCCACTCAGCCACAACAAGTATTAAGTATTCAGCATTTGAGTGACCCGTAATTTAGATACTAGTCGTCAGTCTATGCCGGCAAATCTCAAGGGCCCGTGGTTTATTCACCAGTCACAATTCATTTCATTTTCACTCATTAGTTTTGTTAAATACAACCACGTAAAATTATTTCTGTTTTACTCGTTTCTTTTTGGTACAACATCCAAATCCTATCAATCTGAATCCAGGAACAATGCTTTATATTTGGCTAGTGGTGTGGTAAATTATTTTAGCCCTATACTTCCGTTATTTTTCATAAATATTGAGTTGTTTTGGCTTCCTGAAGAATGCCCTTAAGCATTCCCCAGTAATCCTTGGCGACTTGGCGCTTGTCGGCTAAAGTTTATTTCATGCAAGTAATCAATCTGTGGGGCTGCTGTTTAGAGAAGGATCCCCTTGAGTGGCTTTTGAGCACTCAGCCAGTTAATCAACTTAAACCCTTATAATTTTGTGGGCACACACCGACATTTCCTCTTACATTAATAATATACTAATTCAAAAAAGTAGGGGATATCCAAACTGATGTTGTATTTTCGGAAAATGGCATTGGATACGTGTGATTGAACACATCAATGTGTTACCAAGTTTAGTGTGGATCAATAATGTCACCGGCCCTCGAAAACTTCGTGCAGGTTATTCACACGAGCATCGCGTTCATGTCTGTGGGGTACGTTTTGAAATTTTCATTTATCCTGGACCGGGTTTTTCGGTGGTCTCATCGTTCTTTTCTTGGTATAGGCTCGTTCATCGATAGTTTCTTGTTGAAATGTAACTTTTGAGGTATGTGAAGCCCGGCACGTGGCGAACGTTTTCGTGTCGTTGTCATGTTGGAAGCTGGCAACAGACAGACTGCAGTGGATCAAATTCTCAATGTTACTCAATCAGTAATTAGCAGGTTGGGATGACGCTACCGTCAGACAGGCAATATTGACGACAGGCGTCGGTCAGGACGTCCAAGGGCGACAACTGTTGACCAGGGTCGTTTAATCCGAACCACAGCATTATGTAACCGCCATCAATGTGCCTCAGACATTGGAGAGAAGCTGCGCCGAACGACAGATGTGCGCGGCAGTGGCCATACTACCAGAAATCGCCTACACGGCTGGAATTTGTCCGTTCGGCGACCTCAAATAATTCCACATTTGACTGAACGTCACAACGCAACAAGGCGTAAATGGTGTGGATCACGACAGCGCTGGGACAATCGTCGGTGGAACAACGTCATGTTTTCCGATGAATCGAGGCTCACTCTCGACATCCACGATATGAGAAACAGGGTGTGGCGGTGGTGGAACGAACGGTACCATGAAGTAACCGTTAGGCAGCACGATCGTTTTGGTGGTGGATCGGTTATGGTGTGGGGATACGTAACCAGGACAAGCAGCACAGCATTACATGTCATCCAAGGGCGTGTCACAGGGCAGTACTACCTTGACAACATGTTTGCAGCTCACGTGGTGCCATTTGCGCAACGTCACGGTCGTCGATTCATTTTCCAAGATGACAATGCAAGAGCACACTGGGCCCATATCGCTACAAAATCCCTCCACTACACTGTTTTGGCTAGAACTAAGTCCAGACCATTCACTAATCGAGCAGGTCTGGAATATGTTTGGCAGGCGCCTACGACAACGCCAACATCCCCCTACAAATGTCCAGGAACTCGCCGCTGCACTGCAGGAAGAATGGAATAACATCAGACAAGCTGATATTGGACGTTTGGTGAGGGGTATGCCACGTCGGATTCGCGCTTATCTCGCCAATCGAGGAGGATTTACAAGGTTTTGAGGTCTTGGACTGAACGTGGTTAGTTCTCTGACTGACAGTCCATGTCTTTTTCAGCTCAGTACGTGGAATGTGTCTTTGTCAGACACCCAACTATCGCTCAAATCATTCACCAGATGTCACAGTGCAATGCCTCAACTGTCTTTTTGATGAAAATATAAGTATATTTCTTCACATATCTCACTTTTATCAAATATCCCCTACTTTTTGTAATAGTATATAAGAGAGGGGGTGATCTACGTCATTTACGACGTGTTTTAGAAGACATGTGGCGATGTTGTTACAATCTTTTTGACGATTTTGGCTTCAATTTTTTATCGCGTGACCGACTTTTATTGAATTAGTGGGTATTATGTAAGAAATATTTGGAACGTCACTGATCATGTAGTCCAAGTAGGAGTTATTTGGTATCGAAATTTGTTCATATATTGTTTTCTGGATATTCGCAAAGAAATTGTTGAATTCCTTTCCTTTCCTGTATTATGGTGAATGAAACATGAGGGTAATTTCGCCTCGCTTTGTCCCTTGTTGGTTTCGTTGTTTAACATTTGTCATGCTTGTCGCGTGTTGTTTCTGTTTTCATTCAAGATATCTTTGTAATGGATTGCTTTGCCCTGCTTTTAACCCTTTACCCAACGTAACGGCCAAAACCGGCCAGCGCTATTCTCAAAAATCGCCAATTAATTTTCAAAATATTTTCATTTTTTGTCTCAAAAACATAGGTTATGACCACTCGTTGGAACGAGCTGGTCGAGCTCATTCCAACGAGGGTTCATAACCTATGTTTTTGAGACAAAAAATGAAAAAATTTAGTTATTCAAGAATTTTTTTTGCATTTTGCAAGTGTCGTCTGCTTTTCATGTTAGGTAAAGGGTTAAACCTTATTGAAAACCCTACTACAGTTTTTTTTATAGTTTTGTTCATTGGAACATTCAGTTTTTCGTTATAGCATATTGGTTTATTGTTAGAATATATGATAAGTTCCCTGTTCGACCAAGATTGTTTTTTTTTTTTTTGTTTGTTTTTTGGGTTTCTTTTGTTTTTGGGGGGGAGGTTTATAGTTTTTTATCCCGAAAAAAACGTTTGAAGGGGACTGATTTTTCTCGGGCTTCCTAGGCTCCAAATAGACGACTTGGGAGGTTTTATAATATGTAGTGGAACAATTTCATTGCAACACTGGGGAAAGTCACTTTGTGATAGAAATAGGTTTGAATTCAGCAGCACACTCTTCATTTATAATTCCTGAAAAAATAAACTTAACACAGGTGCCACTTCAAAATAAAAAATTCCAAAGTGATTTGAAACATTAGATATAAATATTCTGAATCCGGAAAACACTGTTTGTGAAAAACTATTAGAAAAGATATGACCTTTCAGAGTGGTGAAATGACTGATACTCTGGTTGGCTTTGTAATGAAAGGTAATAATTACCTGAACATGAGATCAACATATTTTTCCGTCCTGGGGTCTATAGTTTCTTTTACAAAGTCTATATTAAGAGCATCCATAATATATAGAGGATATTCACGAAAATTTGATGAATACCGAAAATATCTCGTGAGTGGCTACAAAGAAATATGAGGATCTTCACGAGCGACGCAGTCGCGAGTGAAGATCCTCATATTTCTTTGTAGCCACTCACGAGATATTTTCGGTATTCATCAAATTTTCGTGAATTTTCTTTTTATTTAATGCTCTACGACTACAAACTCTCCAATTTGTGGCCTTTATTTGCCATTAAGGCGCAAAATTTATGTGCCGAACCGGCGTCCATACAAAAATTACAACAACCAAACTCCAACCATTGGAATGTGTGAATATCCGCACAAAAAGTAGTCCCGTCTTATTTCTCCCCTAACTTTACGATTTACCAAGGCTGGCGAATTGAAATAATCGCAATGTGTTTCGAAGAAATAGAACAATAACAAAAAACACCACTTTCTTATTTTCAATAACAAGACACGTCATTTTATTTTTTTTGAACTCAATGCACTGAAGACGTGTGAAGTTGAACTGAAGAAATTTGAAAGTGATTTCGGCTTTTCGCTGGAAGGTGAATGAGAAAGTCAAACTTTGAAACCGCTGATTTAATGAATTGATTTAGTCACTGTCACTATCAATTATTCGAATTCGTTTGTATTTGGTACTCTGGAATTCATTACTGATGTGCTGACTCGTTTAAAGTACATGTGATTCGTCATCCGAACCTACGATGAAATATCGATTTCTAAATATCATTTTGATATTTCGTTTTGCCGACCGACAGGGGAATATGACTTAATTTTTCAGCGTGAATTGATGCCTGAGCATTAAATAAAAACTTGTATTTCTTAACATCGGTTAATTCATTTAGTTTTGGTTGGAAAAACTTCCATGTAACATCACATCATAATGAGATGTTTGGGGGAATTTAGAATATTTTGATAAGTCCGATAATATCGAAAAGATTGTTTTTCTGATTCCAAACTGCATGTCTTTTATTGAAATGAATCCCAGTGAGCTTTCAAACTTTGGCAGTTGGCAATTGATGTGGTGTGGAATAAGGCGATCCTTCTTCTATTTCTCTGGTTTTCTATCGAAAATCACTAGGCGAGAAGTACGCGCAGTCGTGTACATAATTTTGGAATGGGAATTAGTCATTTCCGTGCACATACATACTTTTTGTTGTAGAGCCTCACAAAACCGTTCTCTGAGTTTACATGTACCACGTCTAGTGTAACACTATCCGTCATCAATCATTAACAATCCACTATGTTCTCCAGACGAACAGGCATGCGGGAAATTCCCAAGGACAATGGTTGAAGAATATATCTCTCCAAGACTCGCAAAGAATAAAATCAAAATCGGAGCCTCATTACACTTTTGATAAAGATTTTACGCCACGTCCAATACAGTTTTTGTCCCAGATCGTTGCAACAACAACATGTAATTATGGCTTTGGAGGGAATCACAATCATACTGTATGGGTGTGATAAAAACAGCGAAGTATATATATAAGTAAGTTGCATGCAAGAATACCTTTCAAGAAGATGTGGCTTTGTGGATGTATGGATGAATGAGGGGATGAATAAATAAAAAAAAGAATGAATGAATGTGCGCCAAAAGCTCAGTTTGTCAAACAACCTTGGGTTTGATGAGCCAAGTGATGCTTTTCTGGGTGAACGAGGAGGACGCCGTTCTAATGTCTTTCGTTTTTGGGAACGCCGTTCCCCACAGTTACAAGTTCTGTAATTATTTGATTTTGACGAATATCCAACACTACTTCGCCATGCTAGCTGCATTAAACTCATTTTATTTATCGGTAAGGCTCTCTTTCTGAACTATAATATAACATATATATAGGTCGGATGCTAATACACAAAATGACGTCACGAAAGTGACATTCTTGGTAAATGTTACGCGCGTTTGTTTTGGTTTGTAACTCAATAATGCTTCACCAGAGCGACATTTCCACCTTCTTTTCATACCATGGAGTGAGGGTGAAACGTCTTGATTATCTGTCTATCAGAGTAATGAAATTCACTGCGAAACGAAAAGGCGAATCTTCGGTGATAATGCCCGGTAAATCGTCGATGATTGAAAAAATGATGAGCCCCCATTCCCGTTTCTTAATTTCGGTAAGCTTCACTGGATGAGCCGGTGCTTTTTGCTTAAATAATGCGAACATCAAAGGAGTACTGTTACACGGCTGTGTCAAGCAACAAAGCGAGCACTATTTTTACAAGGGCAGTAACTAATCGGTGTTACTTAGTTATCAGGAATGGTCAGTAAAATATTAGCTATTTAACTTAATCTGTCGGTTTGGGACAGCCATTTGGTTTCTCCTCTACCCCTCCCCCACCCCCATTCGAACGCGCATCCTCCCACTCGCCGAATGAGTGAATGAATGAACGATTGGATGAGTACATGACTGAATGAATTAGCTAGTGAAATCTTATTCAGGTGATAGGGACCAGTCTGCTAATGGAGTGAGTGAACAAATGAGCAACATATATAATTGATGGGTGAATGGGTGATAACGAACGAATGAATGGGCTAATATAACATTATGTGCCATGAGTGGGTAGGTCGTAGGAGAATGCAGCAATCTGATGGGTTAATTAGTTACTAAGAATAGTAATAATAAGCTAAAACGGTTCTAACAGGAATGCTCATCCGCACTGATGAGTACACTCCGGAACATCCCAGGACGTTAGAGATGGAAACAACAATGCAGCTAACCAGGTTCAGAAATGGAAGTAATAGGGTAACTAGAATCAAGTCCGTAATAGGCAGAAAATATGGATTCTGAAATGTTTGGAGGATGTTGTAAGGTCAGAATTGAATTCGAGCCAGCAAAGATACTCCCATCCAATCGAAAATAACATTCTGAAGATCCTGTATTACTATGTCTACGTTTCGGAACTGAAATACGCAGTGTGATAGTATCCACAAAATAGGCAGACACCGATGAAACTCGATATACTCTCCTCTAATCTAACATACATTTAATATACAAGCCTTGTGCATTATGTACTCCTCATAACGACAGGCTTCTAGGCGGAATTGAGGCAAATAAAAAGTCTGCTTGGGTGATTTTTTGAAGTTTCCGCGTAGATTTGGGCAAATAGTTATTGTAAGAATCGATCACATTCTCAGAACACACACCTACTCCATTAGAAGCCTTCCAGTCTCAAATGTAAGTAAATTCACTAAATCTGCTTTTACAATCATCTATAATCCCCGTTGGCAAATATTTCAGCTACATCATCAAGATATGCCTTAAAGAAAGCATACCTTGATGCTGTAAATGGAATATTTCTTTTTTGGGGGACTTGAGTCATGGTAGTCGAGAAATATTGGGTCCACAACTCCACCCTCACCCTCCCCACCCCATCGACCATCTTCGCGAAGCCACTGGGCCCTCTGAACCCTGTGGACAACTCATATAGTTGTGTATTGTTTCTGTGCTATTCACCGAGGGAGAGGGGCCCAAGAAAAATCCGGATATAAAGTCGGGGTAGTTCAGAGGTGAAAAAAACATGTCCTGAAATTTTTTCAAATGATTTTTTTTCAACTATCAACTCAATTTCACCAAATATCATTGGGAAAATAAGTCTTGATTGCTCCTAACTGACTAACAAGTAACTTTAGTTGGCCTATTGCCAAACATTTTGCCCTGGGTGCTTTTTGTCTTTGACCAAGGGTTTAGATGGTATTCATGGCCTCATACGACAAACCTGTAGATAATGTTTCTCAGCTGAGTAAAGTGTGCAAACATATTGATACCTTAGTGTTTGCTGCTTTTTACGTGCATTAAAATGACCTGCAAACAAAACATTGGAATATTTGAAAAAAACGAAGTTACGAAGTCCACGCATCATGACTAAAACATGTATTTAACATTTTACCTGACATGAAAAGCAGACGCCACTTGCAAACAAAATTCTTGAATAACTATTTTTTTTATATTTTTTTGTCTCAAAAACATTGGTTATGATCCTTCTTTGGGACGAGCTCGACGAGCTCGTTCCAAAGAGAGGTCATAACGTATGTTTTTGAGACAAAAAATGAAAATTAATTGGCGATTTAAGGCCGGAGTGGTTTGGTGGTTCAGAGGTTGATAAAACATGTCCTGCAAATTTTTACAAATGTTTTTTTTTTTAAATATCAACTCAGTTTTGCCAAATATCATTGGGAAAATGAGTATTGACTGCTTCCAGTTGACTAAGAAGTATCTTTAGTTAGGGTATTACCAAACATCTAGTTCTGGGTACCGTTTTGTCTTTGACCAAGGGCTTAGATGGCTCTCATGCCATCATACGACCGGCTCGTAGATAATTTTTGATTTGCTGAGTAAAGTGTACAATCATGTAGATACTTTAGTGTTTGCCGCTCCATTACCTGTATTTAAATGAGCTACAATGAAACACTGGAATATTTGATATTTGAAATCTAGTTTGAACCTGAAAATTTTCAACCTGCAAATCAATTAATATGAGAAATCTTAATTAATCTGAATGGAGGAAATTGAAACTGCATGTCACTTGTGTCTAAAAATGGAGGAGTCAATTTTTAAACTATCAAACTCATCAGTTAGCCGAATTATGTAGAATTCACAAGGTCTAAAGGCAAAGCCCATTAGATATCAAATAATTTGTAATTGTCAAAAGGTACAATGAAAGGAAAAAGTCCGAAACTTAACAGTGGTTTGTCCAGCGTTCTATCAAGATAAAAACAGAGAGTGGAATATCTGATATCAGTTAACAGGGACGCTTATTACATTGCGCTATTTGACAAGGTCTGTTATCCCTGTCTTCTTTTTTGAACGGTTTAAGCCTATATTGGGTTGGGGAAGAGCCAATTTTGGTGACTGTAGGGGTGAGTCCCCATTTTGAGAGTGGAAAAAAATTGCAAGGGTAGATTGGCTGGGGGGTCTATGGGCGGAACATTTTTTTTAGCCTTATGTCTGCAAATGTCCCCCCTCCCACGCACCCCCTTCCCCAGCCCCAGTATATTAGAAGAATATCGTTTCTTCATTTCTCATAATACAGGAGTATTGTTCTAATTATGTCCTGTTATTGTTAACCCTTTACCTAACGAGTCACCCGCGTAATATGCAAATTGAGTAGTTGAAAAAATTAAATTTTTCAAAATATTTCAACAAAACCATATCATGTGAGCCGTCATTGGAACGAGCTCATTGAGCTCGTTCCAATGAGGGATCACATGATATGGTTTTGTTGAATTCTTTTTGAAAAATTTGAAAAAATGATATTTAAAATAATAAATTTTGATATTGTCTGCGTTGGGTAACGGGTAAACATAGCACACAGCTGTTGTTGATGGGTGTCATTCATTCGGATAACTGCGAGGTAACAATCATCACTATTTGTATTCAAAAATAACATCGGGAATCTTTGTCATTCGCTTCCTCTCGACTCATCCTGATACTTATCATATGGTCTTTGATGGGTTAAAGGAATGATATGTCCAATTATTCGCCGGAAAACTTAACCACATTGTTTGACCTCCTTAACTCTTTACCTAACACGAAAGGAAGACGATACTTGCAAACAAAATTATTGAATAACTGTTTTCTTCATTTTTTGCGTCCAAAACATAGGTTATGACCCCTCACTGGAACAAGCGCGACAAAAAAATTAAAAAATAATAAAATTAAATTGTGATTTTTTGTGAATAGCGCTGACCGTTTTGGCAGTTACTTTGGGTAAGGGGTTAGAAAGAATTACAATGGAGAGATCTGATTTTGGACATGTTTGAAACACAAAATAAAATTAAAAAAAAACATAACATTGTGAATATTCAGAGGAAAGGTTACTTGTATGGTCTACGTGATGTCTGGATACCCTCAATTTCTAAAACTTTCCCTCCGGCGCCGTGTCCGTCAACATTCCTTCATTGGTTGGTATAGGATTTGGTGTGACGAAAACTTGAAAGGTCGAATTAACCCCTTTCAGATCTAGTGGTATCGTCCATGCTAGTTCAATGGTATCAATTAGAAGAGTCCACATTCATTACTTCGGATAGAAATATTGATTGATCTACCCCACACATTTACTGAACAGCCATCTTATTTAGTGACATCGTGTTCCTTGGCCGGGAAAGCGGTCGTCTGGTTTCAAAGGGTTAAACGTTTGAAATCTTTGTTTGATGTGTATTTCGACTTAGGTGTCTACGGAAGGGCATATTCGCAGTCAGTGTAGAAGAGGAAGAAAACTAATACAATCTGTTGTGTGACAGAACTGACATTAACGCCAAATTTTACAAACGTCTTATGTGAACAGAAATCTTCTGCCTGGCCTTGAGTTCACAATTGTTGATTCAAATGGGGTTTGGGGCAGATGCCTTTTTCAAGGCAAACCGAAGGAGGAGAGTGGGGCTTTCAATTTCTTGTGACTCTACATAATAGATATACACGTAAGTGTTCGCTATCATTTGTAAAGAAGCATATTTGCTGTTAGGTTTTGATAACCCTTTACCCAACGTAACGGCCAAAACCGGCCAGCGCTATTCTCAAAAATCGCCAATTAATTGTCAAAATATTTTCATTTTTTGTCTCAAAATCATAGGTTATGACCCCTCGTTGGAACGAGCTCGTCGAGCTCGTTCCAACGAGGGGTCATAACCTATGTTTTTGAGACAAAAAATGAAAAAAATTAGTTATTCAAGAATTTTTTTTGCAAGTGTCGTCTGCTTTTCATGTTAGGTAAAGGGTTAATGAAAGCATGATTTTGATATTGAGAACTATGTAATAAAGTGGCGACGTCGATCATACGGTCGAGGTAATGTTTGAGGAACGAAATCATCCGACGTGTGGACGTTGTTTTCCAATAATTTCCGGGCAAGTACGTTTATCTCTTCGCAATGTCAAATATTCTGAAAATGTACATAATATTTGTTAAATTACATATTTAAGCAATTTCGCATTGACTCTGTTGCAAACACTTTGCATACTGAGGTGCTTTTATGCTCTATCACAAACCGCCAAAATCAGAGATTTGAAATTGTTTTCAAATTAGCGGCGGCGTATTGTCTCTTTAATCGTCTAATATATTTGGTGACAACATGTACATGTAGTGCGTTGGCGATATACTAACAGTTTTTTTTAACTCAACGACAACGCTAATGACATTAATTTGATAACTACAGTGAATGTGTCGCACAACCGCCCAGAACTTTAATATAACATTAGCAAGATCTTGGAGGGCATTACGGTTTATCAACGGCACAACAGAATGATTAACATCCCGTTAATAAACGGCAATGCTCGACAAAGTCGTGTTTTTATAATGACATATAATGAGATTCACTGGGAGTATAATGGGAAAGTGGGATGGGAGAATGAAGGACATGTGGTTAGGGGGAGACTCAAAGGAGAGGGTTAATATGCTAATCGGAGTGATTGGGAAGAATGGGACAAGGGATATCATCAGGCAGTTCGTCTCCGAGTGTTGGGAGGAGATGAGAAGCGTGGGAATAGGGAGGCAGTTGGGAGTACAGGGGGTAACCATGGCCTTCTCGTCCGAGAACCGCGACAAATCAGCGGCTGGCCAAAGTGTTATTATGTTATTATTATTATTACTATTATTACTACGATTGTTCCCGAAAAGATTCTAAAGCATGGAAAGATGTAATGAGGAATGAACAAAGCTGAAACAATACTACTTTGTTGCTCCTCGTTTGTCACACCACGTGACGTGTCAGACGGTTTTTAAAATAGTTAACCCTTTAGCACAAACGGCACGTTACTGCCTAGATAATATCGGTTAATATATGCAGACAACGCCTGTTGGAGAGGAAACAATGATCCATAGTGGAAGCATCTGTTTGTATATAACATACTTGCAATATGTCGTTATATCTGTCGCAGAAGTGTACGTTGGGGTTGTGCAAGATGATAAGTCTGGGTTGCATACGCCATATGCTTCTTTAGCGCCTATAAAATAAGGATTAAGATTAAAATTAAATATAAAGAAATTGTCGACACTGTATACTCAGTATGGCTTCGTGCAGACACTCAAAGAAATATCTTAAAATACACGTGGCTACGACTTCCTATAATCCGTTTGAACGCTATTTTTGAAAGCCATCAGAGACGTCTAATTGAGGGATAACTAAACGATTGAGAGTCAGTACACTTTTGTGAAGATGAAATTCCATTATTTTCTCATGACTTATCCAGGATTTCAAGTCAATTTCGAAAACTTTTCGGGAACTTCAGTGGCAAATCTGGAAACAAACGTGGAGTTATTCAGTATCCTTGACTTTTCCATGACCAACATGATTAACCCTTTACCCAACGCAGACGATATCAAAATTTATTATTTTAAATATAATTTTTTAAATTTTTTCAACAACTTTCAACAAAACCATATCATGTGACCCCTCTCTGGAACGAGCTCGACGAGCTCGTTCCAAAGAGAGGTCACATGATATGGTTTTGTTAACATTTTTCGAAAAATAATATTTTTTCAGCTGCTGAATTTGCATGTTACGCGGGCGGATGCGAGCGATTCGTTGGGAAAAGGGTTAAAAAATTCCACTTTTTGTTCTTCCTCCCACCTTACACGGAATTGTAAGAATCAGTACAATAACATGTAACTTTTAATGAATGTATGACAAAGACTAACGTAATTCTCGTTCTACGCGCTGAATTGCGATGTTTTGAGGCCGAGTTTTCGGTAAACGAACCAATGTTTTCACAGCCCTGACTCATCTCGTTATGAAAATCGGCGTTCGATAAAGTATATCCCATGAAATTATTAGACGGACGAGGACAGTCCGATAAAAAAGCATGTAATTGTTGAGAAAATATCTACAACATCAGTAGAAGATAAAGTTAAGTTTTCTTTTGTTACCTTTCTCAGAGCTGTCTGTTGTGTCATTTATTAAAAGCTATAATAGGAAGTTTGACTTTTTGTGGCAAGTTACTCAGAAGCCACTCAGTAATTAACCACTTTATCTCTTTGTTTAGTCAGTGTGTTTTTACTGTAAATTACAAGTTACGGGGTTTTTAGTGGTCGGATATGGTGTTATGTGAGGCGAAGTCAGATCAACATTGATCTCACGGCGCCTCACATGACACCATATCCGACGAATAAACGTCCCGTAACGTATTTATTGTATCAGCGGGCAAAATCCAGTGTCCCTTTAATTAATCGGTTTACAATGTAAGGGGAGTAACTCTATCTGGCAATCGTTTCATGCTGAAGTGATCATCTATCAGTACGATTAATCTGTGTGAATGTTGAGTGTGTTTCTATTTACACTGAGCTATCGGATGGTGTTTCTCAATTTGGGAAACATATAAACAGATTATTTATTTTTGTTCAAGTGAGTTTAATGAAACTTCAATCACATTCAATGGACGATTCAGAACATTTAATGTAAGATTGCCATTTTTGAGAGTTGTATTTCATTTCAAACCAATATGGTAGACACACACCTAATATAAGTTACGGAGTGTTTAATGGTCCGATATGGTGTCATGTGAGGTGAAGTGAGATCAATAATAGATGTGGAGTTAGCCGAGCCCAATACTGATCGACCTCATATAGCTTCATAGGCCGCCACAATTTATCCACGCCGATTGGTTGATCCCAAGAGCTGACATAACAATAAATCCATACCCAGCTTTCGGTCCGGTGTCTACTGCGCATGCGTCACATTCGGGGAAAACGTGATCTAAATCTTAACACTGATGCCTATGGACAAAATATTTTAAACATTAATTACACAAATAACCTGTTGAAAGACAATATTTTACGCGTTATTTTCATTTAGTTCCATTATTCTAGTTTAATGTAATATGTTTATGTTGATTATAGCGCAATTATTTTTTTGCTTCCTTTTTAATTTGAAAATTGGTCCTGAACATCGTGTAGAACATTGGTAAATTTTATGAAAAAATCCGACCCCAAGTGTGTTTAAATGTATTTTTTGACCTTCGAATATGTTAGGTGAAATTTTTACGCGTTATTTTAGTAATCTGCAATAAATACAGAAAACAGTAATATAAGTATAATGAGGGTACGATATTTTGTTTTTGCTTCCTTTTTTGGCTGAAAAAGAGCATTTTTCAGAATATTTCAAGTGAGCGTCAGATTACGCGTGAACTGAGGCTCGTCTTTTAAGAGGCAGAGTATTTCTCTTTACTTCGGATAAAGTGGAATATTCATGTGATTTTTGTTCACAATTTTACATTAAGGTGATTATAATTTTCATAATTTTTTTTTTTTTTTCACTCGTCATTTCTGCTTCTCTTATGTATAATGAATCTGAAATTAAAGGCACGTGAGCATTGGTGATTTTTTCTTGAAATACAAATGAAGTAAATATGAAAGGAAAGAAAGAAATCTCTATCAAAGAACACTACTGCCAGGATTAGTTTTAAAAAAATGAAATTTCTCCTTATTGTCATAAAGAAAGGTTAAAAATCGCCCGTTGAGTATATTTTTATAAATGTGATGATAAAGAATCACAGTTCAGAAAATTACACTGGATTTCTCTCATGCTATCTTTCTTTACACTTGCAATGGATTAATCCAAGTAATTATAATCCTAAGATATGAAGCCTCGAAGAACAATGGATAAAATATATAAACCAGATCTTCTGTTAACAGCTACAGATTAGAGACGGGCTAAGGTGTTACTAATATTGTCATATATGATCTAAGTAATAATAAAGATCCGCTTGTACATCTGATTGTTTTTACGGCAATCACAAACCACTGATATCAATTGAGGAAAAGTTAATTCTCTCGCTCGTTGATGTTTTCTGCATTCGTTCACCCCAGTATTTCGAGTTAACTCCCCTACCGGACAGAAAGCTGGACATGCAATATTAGGTGTGTGTCCACCATATTGTTTTTAGAAATAAAATACAACCGCCGTGTCTCAAAAATGGCAATCTTACAACAAACGTTCTGAATCGTCCGTTGAATATGATTAAACTTTCATTGAAGTCACTTGAACAAAAAGAAATAATCTGTTTACAACACAGTTACTGGAAGTTGTGGATACAACCATTTTTTTCACTGATAACAATGAAAGCACCACGTCAGTCCTGACCCCGTGTTACACATCAGTAGTCTATATAATAATAGACAAGTAATGAAAGCCTATTTTGCCCTGACCGATACCCCCTTCCCAGTTCATTTGTGAATTCGTTCATTGAACAAAGATTCATCAACACAGTTTTCTTGTACAGCTATCCACAGCGTATTTAACTTCATGTTTATCATACATTAATAATCAAATCATCACACTAGGGCTTCTTTATTTGATAAAAAAACCTCTCCGTTCGACATTTTTGCCCGCGACTCGACGCCATTAGAACAACAATGATGGCGTGACATTTCGTTGCTAGGCTGTACAAAAGTTAACCCGGAAAGGGAAACTACGCACTGCGTTGTTCTTGTGCTGCAGACGACTGAACGGAAGAATAATGGATGTGGGCTATAATGTAAGAGTCTTCCCTGCAAAACAATTGTTGCACCCCTGTCCTCGAGTTCTATTTATTGTCAAGGCACAACCAACTTGTCCGAACTTTAATAAAAAAAAACAAAACTGGTGGTTAATTTAAGACAGCGCTACCTTGTTGTCAGAAGTTGAAAATGCAGGAAACTTTGAAAGGAATATGTATTGGCGGGCGGAAAGGGTATTAGATGTAGGCTATGGGCCTATATGACAGACAGGGAGGGGAGAGAGTGATCTGTATAAAAAGGAAATTCTACTGCATCTCTTTTTTACAATGCCAGCTAGGAATCGTGACACTGACAACATTTAAATTTAATGCTGAACAACCTTAATCATAATAGTGTATTAGGTCCACTAGCCTACATGCTGTTTGAAACGTGGAGCGAGGGGGGGGGGGGGGGGGTGAATGGGTTGGGAGCGGCGAGGCTTGTTGTAGGCACATATTATTCAGACGAAGCACTTGGCCGATTAAGATATCTCGGGGTCTCGACAAACAATCTTTCCCGGAGATATATTTCTTGAAAAAAAGAAAAACCTTTCTAGAAAACCCACTATGAGTATTTGTGCGTGCGTTTGGGAGTCGGTGGGAAGGGAAGGGCAGTGATGCTTTTGGGGGAACGCCGTTCCCCTTGACCCCTTCAACTTGGTGGGGGGGGGGGGGGGGGGGGGGGCTTGTAGGCGCAGACTTTCCGATGCGGCGCTTGGTGGATGAAGATCAACAGCCCTCTGCCTTATTAACGGCCCTCGACTCTCGAGCCGGTAATAAACCCTCAGGCTTTTATTCATTCCTCTCGGGCCGGTAATAAACCGCAAGGCCCTCTAAACTCATGGAATTGTTATATTATTGGAAGATATCTTCACAATCTGTAGTTTATGTTAACTTGGCTGCTCGCAGTTACTGGCTTTCTTGCCTCTAGATTCATGGATAAGCCTATTGTGACTTTTTCCCAATTAAATCAAAAATTATACACATCTGGCAAAACCATGGTCGGCCCAGGGATTTCCAGACCCCTGCCCGCGGGAACCCCGGGAAGTAAATCAGTGCCTATTCACTGCGGTAAACAGGCTCTGTTTTACTGGTAAAATAGGACCCAGTCACCAATTCTTGGGAGGTGTAAACCCTCTCTAAAATGGGCAACTTGGCTTAATAACGCTCACCCCTGGTGTTGAGTTGATATTCATGTTGTGGGCATGATTATCCATTGTTAAAGAATATGTGACCTTAAACACCAGTAAATAAATAAATAAATTGTCTAGAACCCCCCCCCCCCCCCCTCGGGTGGGGGTCATATGCCTACATCGGGGCAATGTTGGGCGCCACCCCTAGATTGCGGTGCATTTCCAAAGTCAAATAACCTGAGAGAACGAAATAAGCAACACCAATGAGGTGTATAAATGGGGGTAGGCCTAGACTTTATTTATTTAATTTTTTCCTTTGAACTAACCGTAACATTAGCTGCACATTTTCCGTACACGCAGATACTGCTGCCAACATGTCCAACTTCTAAGTACTTCCTTTTTCTTATCATAAATAGCATAAAACATACGACTGCAGTCTAAAAATTCACCGACTATCACTGTAAAGCAGATGACAAGAACTTGATCCGTTTCAGTATTCCACAATCATTTTTAGACGGGATTTTAAGACATTAGAAACTTTACGTCATCATTGTTGTTCTAATGGCGTCGAGTCGCGGGCAAAATAGTCGAACGGAGAGTTGTTTTTTTTTATCAAATAAAGAAGCCGTAGTATGATGCTTTGATTATTAATGTATGGTAAACATGAAGTTAAATACCTTGTGGATAGCTGTACAAGAAAACTGTTTGATGAATCGTTGTTCAATGAACGAATTCACAAGTGAACTGGGAAGGGGGTATCGGTCAGGGCAAAATAGGCTTTCATTACTTGTCTATTATTATATAGACTACTGATGTGCAACACGGGGTCAGGACTGACATGGTGCTTTCATTGTTATCAGTGAAAAAAAATGGTTGTATCCACAACTTCCAGTAACTGTGGTTTACAATATGGGTCTCAAACTGAGAAACTTATTTCAATCGATAACCCCGTCCGATAGCTCAATGGTAAATCGAAACACTTAGCACGAAAGGATTGGTAAATATAGTTACTCCCCTTACATTGTAAACTTACGTCTGCTTGTTTACATTTTCACAAGTACGATACACCAAACAAAAAATAAATTACCGACCGATTAATTAAAGGGACATACTGGGTTTTGTCCGCTTGCCCAATAAATACCTTACGGGATGTCGGATATGGTGTCATGCAGGGCGAAGTGAGATCAATACTAGCCGGTGCTAATGCATCGCCTAATATTGATCTTACCCCCCCCCCCCCCCCCCCCCCCCCCCCCCATGGCACCATATCCGACCACTAAACATCCCGTAACTTATAATATTGGGTCACCGATGACATCATCATCGACCTGATATGGCTTCATAGGCCGCCTCCATTTATACACGCTGATTGGTTGACCCCAAGGGCTGACATAATAATTATATTTATGGATAGGGCAACTATGTCTGTATTGTATTTCAAGATACTCGCACTGTTGATATAATGAACAGAAAAAGAGATCCAGAACATCAAAAGAAGACGGAAGTGCCGTTAAATTATTTTTAAATGGGTGTAAACAGAGATTAAAAGTCAAACGTTCAAACTGATTGGGAAAAATTATGAAAAAACAGCTTCTGTATTTTTATACTTCTCTACAGAAAAATGCACGAAGCTTGTGAATGATGCACACATCGGTGATACGACTTCTCATACATTTCAAAATTTAAATTTGTATAAGATATTCCCATACCCTTAGTGTTAAATTTACTGACAAAGTTTGAAAAACAAGGGGCCAACCTTCCTGTAAATCTATTCTAATGGTATAAAAATGCCAGCCATGAGTCATCCGTTTCTGGACATTTTTCCCCGAATTATTGAGAAACTCGAAAGAACCCTATTAGCTGTATTAAGTCTGCCTCACTTCTGTAACGTCAACCGTTGTTGGTAAATTTGGCCTCTGCCAAAAAGTTATAGTTCTGGGGGTTTTGACAAAAAATGCATATGATATCGAAGCGTTCTTTCCCGGAGACGTGAAAAAAAATGTACGCTACATTTTTTTTGATATGAGACCAATACTATAAAATTTTTACAATTGTATTTTCTGCAATTGTATTTTCTAGTTATGACTTTAAATGGGTTAAAATGAGAAATTAGCATTTTTAAAGATCTGGCAATTTGCCAGCTGGCAAATTGTCATATCTTTTAAAATGCTAAAGATTCATTTTAGTCAGTTATGTTTATAGGTCGAAAATACAATTCTAGAAAATACAATTGTAAAAGTTTTATAGTATTGGTTGCAGTTCAGATAAAACATGCGCTAAACGGGATTTGTTAACAAAAGACACAACAACCATGAAAACATGGGTCAAAAACACGACTCATAAGGGAGAACTTTTTTTCTATCCTTACAAGAAAGGGCGCCATGATTCATTAAGAAATACTAGAAAGGTTCAATTTCGATTTTAAGAAAGTGGTTCCAACTCTAACAACATGCAACAGTAAATTCAAAACATAATTTCAATTGGAAACACGATGAACTCACATGTTCTGCTGGGCATGGGCTACGTTGATGTTATCGACAAGCTGAGCCGTTAAGTTGTTTTTCTTCCTTCTTTCAATGCAAATTGATATGCTGTTTGTTAAAAATAAATGTATTTATCACGATTCTAATTATACTTATCGCCATTAATGTATGTTTAAATTTTACAGGCTTTCTTCCTTTACGGACACGATATGGATGTTTTTAATTTTAATTAAATTTTTAAAATTTTAAATTTTTTCAGAATTTCATTAAGAACATATCACGTGAGGCCTCGTTGGAACGAGATAACGTGACTTGGTTCTGTTAACTTTTTAATAATGTTTTCTTTTCAGGGGATTACCTTTATGTGACTGTTGTTGATGTTATTTATTTTTTGTTCTTGTTGCTTCGTTCAATGTAAGTTGATATGCTCTTTGTTAAAAATGAATGTACTTATCACGATTCTAATTTAGCTTATCGCCATTAAGTATATTTAACTTTTACAGGCTTTAACCTTTAACCCTTTACCCAACGTAACGGCCAAAACCGGCCAGCGCTATTCCCAAATATCGCCAATTAATTTTCAAAATATTTTCATTTTTTGTCTCAAAAACATAGGTTATGACCCCTCGTTGGAACGAGCTCGTCGAGCTCGTTCCAACGAGGGATCATAACCTATGTTTTTGAGACAAAAAATGAAAAAAATTAGTTATTCAAGAATTTTTTTTGCAAGTGTCGTCTGCTTTTCATGTTAGGTAAAGGGTTAAGCACACGATATCAGTTTTTTATTTTATTTAGTTTTTTTCAAATTTCAAACGTTTTTCAAAATTTCATCCAAAACATATCACGTGACCCCCCCCCCCATTGGGGACGAGTTCACATGACTTGTTTTTTTAAGTGCTTTTTTAAATGTTCACTTAACAATTGCTGAATTTGTAGATAACTCGGGTGGATGCGGTCAATTTGTTTGATAAAGTGTTAACAAGCGTTAACATCGATACAGAATCCAAACAAATTCAACACTTTCAAAAGAATATTGTACAATCTTTCGGCGCATTGTCTTTGTATTTGATGACCACGAAACTCCATCACGTGACATCACTCGTTTAAAATGACGTCAATGAAATCTTCATATCTGATTATGATTATGATTAAACATATTTTTATTTGCCATTCAACAATGCAAATCAGGATTGGAGGACAAGTGCTGACCACTTAGAAAACCCTCCGCTCCTGTACAAAGACTAATAGATTACAAAAGGCAGAACAAAATATAACAATATGTAAACATTATACACAAAAGAAGTTAACTCAAAAGAGAGAGAGAGAAATAAAGAAAGAGAGAATAGAGATAGAGAGAGAGAGAGAGAGAGAGAGAGAGAGAGAGACGGGTAAAAGCAGATTGAAATCAGAGAAGACAAACAAAAAAAAAACAAAAAAAACAAAAAAAAACAACAACATTATACAACAGAAATTCCAGTGATGATTACCCCCCCCCCCCCCCCCCCCCCCCACAATTTATTCAATTCTAAATTTAGTTTAATGCCACTAAGGAACGTTCACAGAACATTTTTGAGACAGTTAATCTTTGCGTGCTCATTCCTCGTCCGTACTAACCTGACATCCACCGTTTTGTCCTAACACAGATTGATTGTCAGGTCCCACTGCGAGAGGACACGCACAGTGGAAGTTAGATCACCTGTGTAACCTTGGGACACTCAGACTTGCTGAGAGGCGCAGCTAATTCAGCAACTGTACATCAAATCTATGCGAGTCACGAATAAATGTTTGAACAGATAAGAAAACTGATACATTGCTGCTTTCGGGTAATGACGGGTTTCCATATAAAATTAAATCCAATGAATTCCAGTTGGGCGTAAGTTTCGACAAATCATCTATGAGGATACAGCGAATATCAGAATTTAAAGAACACAGGAAGAAATAATGTTCTGCATCCTCAACGCCATCGTTACATAAGCAAAATGGAGAGTCTGAGATGTAGTTGCGGAATTTGTCACCATTAAGGTCACTACATCCAGTTCGTAATTTTGAGTGAATAATATTGTATTTCCTTATACCGGTTGAAAAATATGTTGGAGGCTTACACAAGGGTGGTGAGATGGACTTTTTGAATTCCCCAAGTGACCGACTGTTTCGAACAACCTCCGGTAGGGTATTCCACACTTCAATACACGAAGGGAAAAATGATCGTTTGAAGAGTTCCGTTCGACAGAAATAAGGGACAAAATTAGATGCGTTTCGTAAATTGTATTGGGATATGTCGGCGACACGAGATGGTAAAAGTTCGTGGAGGAAGTTCGGAGCATTCCCAGTGAGGATTTTGTAAAAGTTACACATTTTGTGAACATGGCGCCTGTTTTCCAGACTAGTCCAACCAACTTCCAACAAAAGTCGATCCCGTGGGACAGATCTTGTCAACCCGCTCACTATTCGGGCTGCCTCGTAGTGAATATCTTTAATACGATTTAATTGATACTGAGGAGCACCGCTCCACACAGAACTACCATATTCCAAAATCGGTAATATGAATGCATGATATATTTTTTCAAGAATTTTTCTGTTAAAAGTATACTTCAATTTTCTAAGTTGGGACAATCTCGAGCAAGTCTTTTTACAAATGTTATCAATGTGATCTGACCAAGACAGGTTTGATTCTAAGGTCAAACCCAAATGTTTGTGAGAATTACAAAAATCAATTGTTTCGCCATTAAACAGAATATTTAATGACGAGATATTTTTCTTAAGTGTGAATAGGATTGCTTTCGTCTTTTTTGCATTAAACGAAACAAGCCATGTGTTAGCCCATTCGTTTACTTTTATGAGTTCCTCGTTCATTTTTGCTTCGACGTTACATGAGTCATTGGACGATTCTGTCAGACACGTGTCATCGGCAAACATGCGAGTAACCGAGTCAATTTTGTCGACGATGTCATTGATATATATAAGAAACAGGAACGGGCCTAGGACCGACCCCTGTGGAACTCCAGCATTGACTTTCTTATAGTTGGAATTGTAACCATTTATTTTTACCCTCTGTTTTCTGTCTTTTAGATAGCTGTGAAACCAGCGGAGCAAAGGACCCGAGATACCGTACTGTTTTAATTTATATATGATTCCTACGTGCCATACTCTATCAAATGCCTTTGAAATATCACAAAAGACACCACATATATATAAGTTTTTATCCACTGCGTCACAAAGGTTATGATAGATCTCTAGTAATTGGTCAACGGTGCTGTTGTTTGGAAGGAAGCCTGACTGTAATATATAAAATAGATTGTTGCCTTTAAAAAATTTATAGACTTCCTTAAAAACAACCCGCTCCATTATTTTACCAACACAACACAATAAAGAGATAGGTCGATAATTTTGGGGGTCTTGACGATCACCTTTTTTATAAAGAAGGATCACATCAGCACATTTCCACTCCAGAGGAAATTCCGACAACTCCAGTGATTTAGAATAAAGCAGAAATAAAGGTCTGCTTACACTAAATTTAGTTTCCTTTAACATTCTATGTCCAATACCAACGTGGCCGCTGCTTTTGTTAGTTTTAAGAGAATTGATAATATGAATAATGTCTTCCTGAGTGAAAGAAATTTTGCTAAATGATTTCGAACATTTGCGTTTGAAGGGGGGTAGTTGTTTGCTATTCGAGTTCAACATACTATTTTGAATAAATGCTTCGTTTAAAATATTAGCTTTTTCATAGTCGGTTTCAAAAAGTGTGTTACCTGAATCAGTTTTCAGCGTCGGTATTCCTGGATCGGAAGCAAAGTTGTTTTGAAACATCTTAACAATATGCCAAAATTGCCGTTGGTCGTTGTTTTCTGATATTGAGGTATCTATTTTTTCTAAGTATTGTTCCTTGGCAAATTTTTTCATATTGTTAACTTTGTTTCGGGTAGTTTTATATTTCGCCCATGTGTTTGGGTTATTGCTTTTCAGAGCTAATTTACGCAGTCGATCACGAAGACGAATAGTACTTCTAATAGTGCTATCAAACCACGGCTTATCAGACTTCCTAATTATAACTTTTGTATGTGGAATACATTTTTCTGCAAGTTCCAAAAACGTAGAAACAAAGTTTGACAGAGCATCATTGATGTTCTCCTCACTGCATATTAGTTTCTCCCATTCTGTCTCGTTTATAAGGTTATTCAATTTTATAAAATCACCTTTTTTATAATTCCAGACCTCCCGGGTGACAGTTGATTGAATAGGGTGTGCACAAACTACATGAGTATATACTGCGAGATGGTCGGATAAACCTAATTCCAGCGTGCCCGAGTGAGCTATCGTAACTGTGTCACTAACAATTATAGGGTCAAGTAGGGTTCGAGATGTCTTTCCTATTCGAGTGGGCTCAGATATAACATTCTTCAAATTGAATAGAGTTATAAGAGACTGTAGCGTACTCCGTTCCGCGAGTAGGTCAGAGTTTATATCACCAGTCAAAACAACTGATGGATTTATTTCCAAGGCTAATTCTATTTTTTCCTGCAAGTTAGGCCAATAATTTTCACTCGATTCCCTCTCCGATCTGTATGTGACACAAAGGATGAATTTCTGTTTGTTGCCCACTTCAAACCAGAGAATATCGTCATCAAACGAAAGGTCTTCAATTTGTTTGAAGGTGATGTGATCCGCAATCTTCATATCTTCTTATTGGCTGCATTGTTTGTTCCTAAAGTCCCCATACAGCCACAAACTGTCCCTTTTATATTGTTCTGAAAAGGTCTCTCAAGTCTATTTTTCCATAAGAACTCTACTGGAAGGGCGCTTTTATCCTGTCATAGTTTTTACAGCATTGTCGGCTGTCTGTACAGACAGCCAACAATGGTGTAAAACACTGTTAAGTCATCTGCAGCTGTACATGTGTACTTGTATATACGGTAGTTATTACCGTAAAATCAATATTATAACTTGAGAGTTACTGTTTGAACTGCTTATGGTATTTCAGCGGCAGAATTTTGTTCGTCAAAATAAAATAATTAGGACATTCTTATATATATAATGAATTATACCATGTCATGCAGATGAAATCAGTGAGAATCAATCTCTTTTCCAAATTTCCTGCTTACGGTACAGAATACAGAATTCGGCACTTCTGTTATGCATTTTTCAGGATGAAAGACACTGACGCCGATGGGGATCGAACCACTGCCTTGATGAGAGTACACTTCTGCGGCACCATGTCGGGCTTGTCGGTAGTCGAGTGGTCTATGGCGCTGGTCCAGTTTCGCTAGGCGATTGGTGCCGCAGAAGTGTACTCTCATCAAGGCAGTGGTTCGACCCCCATCGGCGTCAGAGTCTTTCATCCTATATATATATATATATATATAATGAATTATACCATGTAATGCAGATGAAATCAGTGAGAATCAATCTCTTTTTCAAATTCCCTGCTTACGGTACAGAATACAGAATTCGGCACTTCTGTTACGCATTTTTTAGGATGAAAGATTCTGACGCCGATGGGGATCGAACCACTGCCTTGATGAGAGTACACTTCTGTGGCACCAATCGCCTAGCGAAACTGGACCAATCCCCATCGGCGTCAGAATCTTTCATCCTAAAAAATGCGTAACAGAAGTGCCGAATTCTGTATTCTGTACCGTAAGCAGGGAATTTGAAAAAGAGATTGATTCTCACTGCTTTCATCTGCATTACATGGTATAATTCATTGTAAACAACTAATTCTGGGGGATACCGAGTAATTTCGTGTAGACTGTGCCAGTTCCATGGACGCTCGATCTGCTAGCATGCCTTTTTTGGGCTTGTCGGTAGTCGAGTGGTCTATGACGCTGGTCCAGTTTCGTTAGGCGATTGGTGCCGCAGAAGTGTACTCTCATCAAGGCAGTGGTTCAATCCCCATCGGCGTCAGAATCTTTCATCCTATATATATATATATATATATATATATATATATTCTATTATAATATTAGAATGTTTCTTTTGATGTTCTGTCTGTCGATAGCACTTGCGTTGGTGCGATTTCTGAAATAAAACCTGAAGCAGCAACACTGCTGAAGGTTTTTAACAGAAATCACACAAACTCAGGTACTATCGACCGATAGAACATGAAAAGAAACGTTCTAATTATTTTATTATGCCGAACAAAATAAATAGCTTTCATTGTTAAGCGTTAACTGCAACATACCATCAATCATATAACAAGGTAGCCGAATCTAGAAACATGCTTTTAGTTATGTAATTTCAAACGAATGACTTCGCTTTAGGAGTTTCCAGATCACCAAATTAGAAAATGACTTGTTACAGGTGCCGTCGCTTTGGGAGCATCCATATCACCAAATGTCAGTGTCTACAACTACATCATGCTGATCATGTTATAATTCATTATTAATGCTTGTGTGATAAGTGGTATAGTGGAATAATATAAATTCATGTTTCTTGGACGGCGACAGTTGTTAGAATTAAACGGAGTGAAAAAAATTATTTTGAACTTGAGGCGGAGACTCGATGAGGACGAGGAGTACTAATAATAAACTTTTGGAAATATAATTGATTGAAGTCACACTCATGATTCGCTGGAAGTGGTGAACAACGCGTGAGTTTTTAATATTTCTTATTGTTTTGAATTCATTGTTTGCAGTTAAAATTGAAAAGACACCAACTGAAGATGATATATTTGTAAATAAGTTTGTGTCTAGACTCTGTCGGTGCGAAAAAAATGTTAAACAGACCCGGCCCCTGCGCTTGGCTTGGGAAATTCCAATCAGCGCGTGCGTAATCGACGCTGATCAATGGAAGTGGAGCTTACATTTCGTTGTTCTCGTGTCTACAGCGAAGGATGTTCCGATAGTACCCGTGTTTTTGTCCAAAAACTGCAGTACTATATATTTTAGAAGGTGTCAAATTAACCTATCACGTCTGATGCCACAGACGTGAGGCATCTTAAAGGTCTATAGTAACCCGGTTTTTGTGAGTTATGTATGAAATCTTCAGTAGGCTTTCTGCTTCTGGTTTTATACAAAAAACACAAAATATCAGGAACTTTTCATCACCAAAAGAAAAGTTCTCGTATTGTAGTAGTGTATAACGGAGATAAACTTTTTCATGTTTTTATCTGAAATATTAATATGAGACGCTCAACTGAACTCCATGTGAGAGTCACGAATTAATGACTGTTCCGCCACCACTATAACCTAATACTTAGAATGCCTAGGATTCGAAGGTGACTGAACTGTTTTGACAGAAAATAGCTTATTACCCCTCATTGAAACGAGCTCGTTGAGCTCGTTCCAATGAGTGGCCATATGCTATGTTTTTTGACGCAAAAAATGAGAAAAATTGTTAATCAAGGATTTGATTGGCAAACGTCGTCTGCCTCTCGTGTTGTAGAAATGTGAGAACATTGAACCCGAGATGCCATTTTCATTAGTTGGTCTTGATTTCCCAAAAAAAATTTTTTATGAAATGTCTACCTACGGGGGTGGGGGAGGGGTCTAAGTGCGTCGCGATCCAATCGCAATCTCGATCGAGACAAATAATAAATATCACTTTTTATGATAACAGTAGTGTGTAGTCCTCAACAATTTGCTGCACGTTATGTCGTGTATTCACCCACCACCAACCCACTTTAACCCTTCATCTAACATAACGGCCAAACCCGGCCAGCGCCAATCACAAACATTACCATTCAAGTTTCACTATTTTTCATTTTTTGTTTCAAAAACGTAGCTTATGACCCCTCATTGGAAGGAGCTTAGTTATTCAAAAATCCTCTACCTTCCAAGTGTCGTCCACCTTTCGTGTTAGGTAAAGAGTTAACACCAAAAAACTTATCTTTTTATTTATTTTTGTTTATATATTTATTTATGATTTATTTAGTTATTTATTATTATTTTTTATTATTTTGTTCGGGTGGAGGAAGCCTGAGTACACGGAGGGAACCGCCGGGCAGCCACGAGCTACAGACCGACTCCCGAACATATTAGCTCCGCGCAATGATAGCATTGGTTGAAGGCACGTGCACCATCGAGGTGTGGTACACTTCGGTACACAGCGCTGCCGTGCCCCCCTCTCCCCACCCCGCCCCCACCTGGGCAATCGGGAGGAAATGCCTTGCCCAAGGATTCAGCGCAGTTACTGCTAGTTAGTGTCACCGCGTGGGGCTTTCGGTGAGAAGTCCAATGCTCTAACCGCTGAACTACCGCGCTCCCACCTGTGTTAAAGGGGGCCATGTCTCATTTCTGGTATCAAAATAGTAGTAGCTGATATGCTGTTAAACGTAGTTGCTATTTTAAAGGTAATTCTATAAGAGGTGTTACAAGCTGTCTTGTAAGAAAATATAGATAAATATGTCTATTATCAGAACTTGTGTTCCCCCGAAAGAAACTTAATCGAGGACCGTCATGAACCTTTACAGGGTCACTGAATAAAAATAATAATCCGCACTGATGTTGAAATATCTTCTCTTTTTTTTGTTTCAGATTCTTCACATAACGCAGCTAGAAACTTAATCAATGTTCGATCTTGTTTGACAGGGCTCAAAGAGAGTGGTGACCGTCATTGGCTGGGTGGTTATGTGCGCTGATCTCTCAAGCCAGATGTACCGGGATCAGAGCTAAGTCGGGACATTTCTGGAGGTGTTTTCTGTAATCTGATCATTGGAGCGTTTCCGCTACTACTATTTTATGTATACTACCGTTTTACACTTTTGCCCATTGTTAACTAAGATGCAATATTATTCATAAAATAATAATTATAAAGAACCCAACAGACTTTTTCTGAAAGTGGGTATTATAGAGGTTTTTACGGTAGAATGTCATTATCCATGTGTTGCGGTACTATGGGTTTTGAAGCTCGAAGTTTCTCCTGTCACAATGAACAAACAATGAACAGCTGGACAAAGCTAAATAATGTGCAGCATATATCATTGACAGTTTTGTACCAATTGTTGTTGAACACAGTATCGAATCATGGACAAAATGCCCCTCAGTATTTTGTCCATGGACATTTTGTCGGCCCACCCACTGCATCAAGCCGCGCGACAACATTCTGACTCGAGAGCAGGCAGAAATGCACAGAACGACACACGCGTGTGAATGGGTTAATAGATATGGCACGAGTGCCAGCGCGGAAGGACAGAACGAATGACCGCTTAGAATGTTTGGCATAACGACGATAGAACGGGAACTGTTCACTTCCGCGATGTCGCAGGTCTTCACGTCTATAAAAGCAATTATTAGTAGAACACTCAGCAATTCATTTGGTGGCCATCGACAAAAGCAACACTTTTTATCGCCAGCCAAATTTGCGAGGGTAACAAGTGTTACTATTTCGTCCCTCGAGTTCCAATGTGTTCTGTTCCTACTGACACATTGGAACTCAGCTAGGAGACGATTTTTAGCTTGCGATTCAAATTGTAATTGCGGCGCACGGATTTATAGAAAATCCAAGTGAAATTTCGCTTCTATCTAAATATAGTCCGACAACGATTTCCGTTCCGCACATATGTGGGGAACAGATTTTCATTTTGCGCATGGTTTAGTGTTGTTGCAGATGAGAATTTCATTAAACCGGCGTGTAATAAATAGAGGATATGGAATGAGTGTTTTTCTCATATAATATTTATGAAACGAGTCTAAGAATTTTCCGTTTTGGCGAGCCTCTGGCGAGCCCAAACGAAAAATTCGGACGAGTTTCATAAATATTATATAAGAAAAACACTCATTTCATATTCTATTTATCATATAACACACACACACACACACACACACACACACACACACACACACACACACACACACACAGTCTTGTTTTCCCTACATACCGAGGTACCCCATTGTCTGTCCTTTGTGTGGACTAACGGTTTCAACCTCGTTTTGCCGGTACAGTTCTGGGAAAACAACCGAGGTAAAGGGTTTCTTTTGTCTTTTGTACCTCGGTAAGGCGAAACACGCAAACTCTTTTGTCTAGTTACCTCGTCAAGTTGGTAAGACAAACCCACACTCACACACACACACACAAAGTCTTGTCTACCCTACATACCGAGGTACCCCATTGTTTGTCCTTTGTGTGAACTAACGGTTTCTACCTCGTTTTGCCGGTACAGTTCTGGGAAAACAACCGAGGGAAAGGGTTTCTTTTGTCTTTTGTACCTCGGTAAGGCGAAACACGCAAACTCTTTTGTCTAGTTACCTCGTCAAGTTGGTAAGACAAACCCACACACACACACACACACACACACACACACACACCCTCACACACACACACAAACACACACACACACACACACACACACACACACACACACACACACACACACACACACACACACAAATTAGCCACTTAGTATGACTTTTTAACCCATCACCCAACTTGAGTTGCAGACGGCACTTGGAAAAAACATCCTCGCATAACTAAACATTTTCAATTTTTTCTTCCAAAACATAGGTTATGACCCCTTATTGGAACGAGCTCGTCGAGCTCGTTCCAATGAGGGGTCATAACCTATGTTTTCGAAGCAAAAAGTGAAAAAAAAATATGAATGGCGTTTTTCTTGTAAGTAAAAGATTAATACAATATAACCCCCCCTAAATAGGACAGATAACGTACATTCTCCCCACTGAAATTAAGCAAATGTGACCCAGTTGTATTTTGTTTAGTCATTCAAATTGTCCAGTTTTAAAATTGACAAATGAAAGCTCCCAACTCTAATTATGCAAATTATGAAAATGTGGCCCAGTTGAATTTTGTTCAACCAATCAAGTTGTCTAGTTTTGAAAATGACCAATGAAATTGACGGAAGGCTTTATTTATCATTCATTAATATGAAAACAAAATATCAAATGTTTTAAAGTGAACAAAACGGACGAGTCATATGATAAATGTACATACAAATCAGAATAAAGGCAGTTTTTCGAGTGTAATGAAAACTGTAAGTGAAGAAAACTTGAATCCAACTGTTTAAAATATATATATCCTGTCTACAAAAGTTGAGCCCATACACCTGATACGAATATCCCATATTGTGACAATTCCCATTGCTTTAACGGAGCGGGAATAGATCCTCAAAACTGGTGAACATTTGCTGGCTATTGACCCCTTCACTGCCGAGCATAAGCTGTACCTCACTGAGGCAGATTTTTACGTGACTGTTCATGCCACTCTCTGTTGCGTTTCGCGGGAATATTCAGTCTGTTGACCGTTTTGGTGGTTGAAGTATCATGATTTGGGCCGGTGTCTCCCTCGAGGCAAACCTCCACTTCACATCGTCGACGGAAACATGAACGCACAAACGTACAGGGACCACACTTTGGAGACGATTATCATCCCCAGTATTCGCCACGATTGCCGTTTCCTTGAAAACTGATTTCATTATTTGATGCCAGGCATCAGAGAGCGAGAATAGTGCGTGAATTCAAAGATATACAACAGGATTTGATCTTGATTGATTTTCCTGCAAGGAGTCCGGACTGCATTCCGATAAAACATTTGTGGGGACATCCATCTCCTCATGACACCGACAGTCTGTGGCGAGCGCTTATAGGGGAATGGGACAGCATCACGTTGAAATTTGGAAGACCCTCAACAGCATACCACGCTGTTTAAGATGTGTTAGAGATGATCGAGTCGGTCCCACCAGATCTTCGACAACGTTCCTTTTTTGACGTGTGAAGCTACAGTATGGCTGTCGTGAAGTCAGGGACTTGGCAAGAGGTTTCCCATTGGGGGAGGGTATAGGGTAGTGACCCCCTCCTCCCGGCCCCTCCCCAGTTGGAAATTCACTACCGAGAAACATTTTGAAAATGAAGCCATGAAATGGTGAATGACGTTGATTCTAGTAACTGTAATAGATGTAATGATAGAATTATCAGGTTATTATTATTTGGTATTATTCTGGGAACTGACTATGTGCCAAACGCTCAAGTTGAGAACTTTGAACAATTCACACTGTCCAAACATTAAATCAGATCTTATACTGGAATGATCAAGTTTAGATGTTTCATCATTTTGTAACTGTGAATGATGGAAATAACTCAGGATTACGGTTTTACATGATTTCATTTTCTTGAAGAGTATTTCGCTAGATGAAACATACTTATGTATTTATCTATTGGTGTTTAAGGTCACACATTTCTGTACAATGGCTGATCATGACCGCGACGGTTTTACGTGTGGAGGAAGCCAGAGTGGTCGGAGAGAACCAATGAGCAACTTTCAGCTCCCCAACATACTAACTCTACATAAGAAGGGTTAGCATTGGGTAAAGCCAGGTGAGCACCGACTTGCAGTACGCCTTGGTACACAACATCACCCTGCCCTCAAGTGGCGGTGAAGTGTCTTGCTCAAAGACACAACGTGGTTGCCGCAGGTGAGATTCGAACCGATGACTTCTCGGCTTGCAGCCTACACCTCTACCTACTGAGCCAGCGCGTCCCCAATGAAATGTACTGCAAGACATAACAATCATTAAAACATAATAATCAGTAGCAGCAACTTCGCTGTTATGAAACATTTCATGGGGTGCTTCACTAAGTTCCTCAAAATAAAGTCGGTTCAAAAAAAAATTAGTTAACCAAAAATGGGATAATATTAAAAAAAAACAACTATTTCCAACCCAGTCCCGTGGCGTTTCATCTCCGGATCTAAATTGTTCAACTTTATTTCGGTAAATCTTCCGGCATCTTGATATCCTCCGAAATTCTTTTAAAACTGTTTCTCCCAGATGTTTTGCAAATCTGCCCAAATTTGTACTTATATTTTTACTTACTGTAATAGCCATCAAATGGTTAGGGGTGAATGGACACAAGCCGAAGAAAAACAGCGACATAAATTTCAACAAACACGCTCAATAGAAAAGATACCGAATATAATTTTGACTAGTTCCCAAAAGGTGTTTTGATTTGTTATCGACCCATTTGAACAGTACAGCTTCAAACAAAACAAATGGGTTCTTCACCTTTTGGGTTAAACATCGGAATTAAAATTTCTTGGCGACATAAATAAATAGACAGAACGAGGTGTGTGTTTGAATCGGTGGGTATTTTACATAACGTGTTGGAATGGCGTAGTCATATTTCACCACACGAAATATGACCACACCATTCCAACTTGTGTAAAACACCCAACGATTTAAACACGCATCGCGTTTTGTCTATTTATTTATGTCGCCAAAATTAAAATTTCGTGGAACGTGCGTTACTAATTATACGTTATTGACAGCATCGTGTATTATATAGGCACTCTGATATAACGTGATTTTATAGACTCATATAGTTGTGGAAATGATTGTATGAGTGGAATATTGAACTAATGACATTCAACACATTGATAACAGGTTTGTATAATGTCAGAAGAACCAATAGTTCGTTACCACAATAGAAACACAAGTACAGGTACGCCCAAATCGTTTATCCTTTGATTATCTGAGCTATATTCCATGCACATGTATTACCTATATTTTAACGACAAAATATGGATAATGCGTAGGAGTATTCTTCAAGAGCAATTTTACGTTGCCACACGTTACTTTTTAAACGAATGCTAATAGCATTCGTTTAAAACGTAACGTATGGTAACGTAAAATTACTGTCATGTTTGGAAGATTACTCCCTTCTAAGCAACTTTCATTTCTGACTAATTCATATTCCGATACGTTAAGTACCGTACATGTACCACTGTATACCGCGTCACAGGAATGCGTTACGCTCATCATAATTGTTAGATGAGAATTAAAAAAATTGTTCGAGATGGGCATACGTCTTATAAGTTGATTTATTACCTGGCAAATGGCTGCTCAGTTTCTAATCACGAACCCAGTTGGAAAATCACCATTTCATATCTTCCTTGGGTGGCAACAGGTAAATATATGTTCTGCGCTTCTCGTTGTTCTCTGTATTCAAGTGTAAATTATGTACAAAAATACCGTATTATATCTTCCTCGGATGACAACAAGTAAAGATATATTACGCGTAAAAATTGTTCTCAGCTTTAGAAATACCAGTCATCTATCATTTAACTCAACCTCGCCCTGGTAACCCTAAGGCAGAAGCAACTTTGCATACAGTATTCACACATTTCCCAGTATTTACAAAACAATATTCATTGTGATAATACCAGTGCTTATAAGTACAGAAATCCAACCAATACCCTAAACATATTCTAAGGACATTCGGTAGCTTCCTTTGGAAATAACAATTCTCAAGCTCTTTTAAGGAAGAAAATGTCAATTTTAAAATTCAAGCAATTTCAATCACTTCTTACTACTTTTAATCACATCTAAGGCCTTACAAACCTCTTAAACTCCGTATACATGTATTCCAAATCGATAATACCTTCATCTCATATTGAATTTTGGGAACCTCTCATATCGAAATTTCAACCCTCAAATTTTACCCACAATGCAACCAGAAATTGAGAACCAATTCAGTCTTGTTTGACAAAGCTCACTGGGCTCTGTCAAAGAAGACAGAATTGATTAAAGTCCCCATTGCATTATGGGAATGAAACAAAGAATGAAAGAAATCGGTAATCTGAATATCCTTGTCCAGAGGGTGAAGCGCTTTTAAGGGCATGAGGGAACGCGTTGGCTCATTGGTTACGGCTCTGGACTTCAAAGTGAAAGGTCAAAGGTTCGATTTCCGCCAGAGGCTACCACGTTGTGCCCATGGGCAACGCACTTAATCCCGATTGCCCATATGGAGTCACGGTGGCCCCGTGTGCTAATATGTACTGCACGTCGACACAGCACTCTTCTTGACCCAGTGTACCTCTGATTATGAAGAGTTAATAAGTTGAGGACTCTGACAGTTACTCGCCGCTGCTCGGTGGTCCTCCTCGGGTGCTCCAGCTTCATCCACCCCCACCCGTAAAACTGTCCGAAACGAGGTAGCAATGACTGTCAAAAGTGTCATGAAAACCAAATAAATAAATAAATTTCAAGGGCATGAAATTTCAATTTTAATATTGAAGTAATTTCTTTCGCGTTCAAAAAGCTGTACTAACCTCGACTAATTCTCAGACGTTTTATTAAAGTTTGTTCTCACATTTAAAAATGAAAAGACAAAATACATACCGACAGCAATGATCAGAACAGCTAGGATGAATTTCATTCTTGGTTTTGACAAATCTGCAACTCCAACGTAGTAGATGAATGTCAACGACAGAAATGTTTTATCTTTTTAGAGCGCCTCTCCAGCAATACAAGGCGTGGACAATTACCATGCAACAAAGTAAACCTGAGTTATGGTTACATGAACAAACACTGGTATTTTGAACCTGGTCTCCCTTGGAAACGTCAGTCTTAAAAAACACGCTATTTACATTATCTGAAAGGTGAAAACGTTTACATAAAACGAGGGAGTGTTTTTTTTTTTTGTATAGTACCCTTGCAATAATGCTGGATAATGTAACTGTAAAACCCACATCTGATTTATCCCGATTGTGTTGGTATATTTTCACAACTTCGAGACATCTTGGAAGTTTATTTGTAGATATATAAAAAATACATGTATATGTAGTGGTCGTGACGCAACTTAATAATTTAATTAACACTCCCGTACTCCTTACCCCAAGCCGAGTTTCACAGCCCGCCCATCTGTATGGCCGACTGTTTGAGGGAAATAAGTCCAAGTTAGGACCCTGCCAATATTCGAATGCGATCGAATCGAATACCGAATTGAATGCTCCTCACAATTCGCGAATCGAATATCGAATTTATTAGAATGGTTACTTATAACGCTACCGGGAAAAAACATTGCGTTTCGGTCCGGAACCTAACCATGTTGGCCCGTATTCCCTATTCCATGTGCCGGCGACGGATATATCCGTCGCTGGCACATGAAATAGGGAGTAGGAGCGACGGATAAATTCGTCACCTGCACTGAATGTAGAGCTGCGTGGGATGGAATACGTTTTAAGCTGATGTGTGCCTATTTTTAAAACACGCATTCCTCCCGCTGATATCCGGTGCATTCCGGCAGAGAGATAGACTGCAAGGATAATCGGAGATATTCGATAGATATTCGGCACCGATTGCCGAATCGAATTCGAATCGAATACTGTAGTCGAATCGAATATCATTTCGAATACCGAATATTCGCAGGGCCCTAGTCCAAGTATAAAATCTAGTCTCGTACGAAAGTACATGATTACTAGAAAGATTAAATTGATATCTGATACTCCAATGCAGACGAAAATGTCTGAATTTGAAAAATAATTGGGGCGGGGTCACTCCAAAAGCTTCTTCGCTACGTCCGTGGCATCATCTGATATGGAATTCCTTTCGTGGTGTATGGAACCCTATAATTCACTACCGGGTGATTGATAATGTGGCCCTGCAAAATATGGTGCCTAGACGGTCTAACAATGCTGTAAGCATTCCAGTTTCTGTACAGTACATTTGTGAACTTTATTGAATTGTTTACAGGAACATGTTACGAGCAAAATTTTCAATGTCATTAATTATTATGATCACCAAGAAACAAATTCTTATCAGTCTAAAAATAATGATTTATCTTTCGATACCCAATTCATAATAGAATTCAAGCGATTTAACAATACCTGAAATAAAAACAAACTCCGATGCGCGAAAAAGATACGAAAGATAAGCGAAAAGCCTTCTCTCGTTCGAATGGGGTTTCTTCAATTGTAAGATACGGGATATTTTTCGTTTGTTTCTGAACCTCCTCCGGTGAAACAACAAACCCCTCGGCTTTCGAACAATATACTTCCATTCAGAAGAGACGTATCCATACTTCTTTTTGCTGCTGAATATTTCAAGAACGAAGAAAATCATCTTATTTCCGAGGTCGTTTCATTCTACTGAGTAGGAGATTTTAGTGATTGCAACACTCCTGTCATTTACCTAAATATAAGAATCATATTTACCCAGTTTGCAATAGATTCCCGTTCTGACATATCATGTTTCTGTCCAGGTCCCGTCCGTTCAACTAAGGTCCTACATGCCATCCTTCTCAGCAGTTGTATACCCGTACAAGCTGCGAACTAACAGTGTTTTGTATTGATTTCTTGGATATTGCCTTTTGTGTTCAAGCTGACTTTATTTCTTTTCTATACTTTTTTATCATTCCCTTTATTTCTTCTCTCTTTTTCTGCATGGCAAGTTTAAACAATCTCATTCATCGTCAATTATGGGGGTTGAACTCTCACTGAACTGCTTTCATATTCGGATACAGCCAACGTTAATCCCAGCCCCCTCTCCCATTCAGTGTGGATTTTGCTCTTCTGCGTTTGTGATCACTTGTGTGCCTGTTAAAACGTATTGCCTCAAATCTGTCGAGGAATGGCATCCACTCGTCTGACCGCGAGTTAACATGTCCTCGTGTACGGTGACTGCTTGTTTGTTGGACGCAGTGCCTCGATTCAATGAGGGACAGTGGGTAATCTATCTAGTTAGGCGGGCTGCATACTAAATTTCATCTGCCTCCAAGGTGACGATGCGTGAGCCTGACTATTTATCCTAACAATCTTCTTGGGTCAGCATATTCAAGAGTTGGGGAAACGACCCAAATATGCTCTAAGCTTTCTGTCGAATACTTCATTTAAAATGTATTCTTATGCTGTGTAATATTGTATAATATTGAGTTTTGTACAAGTATTCCATTTTGTATACGGCAAATGTAATATGGTCCAATAAATAGTGTTTAAACTAAACAAACCTCTGCCAATAGCACTACATGCTTTACGTAATCGTCCTTCTTTGTCTGGAAATAGTTCGCTAAGGATGGGTAGAACCTGACGATTTTGAAAAGAACAAAGACGGGAGTAGATGGAATTGGGTTGGGGTGCAGACATCACAGACTTAAAAGCTAAAAATATAACAAAAAAGTTGAATTTTGCTGCAGGTTGAAGGCTCTCTCGCTTTTTGGAAAAACTTCGTAGACAAAATAAATAAATCTACGGATCACCGTACTATGACATCACACCGCTTTGTGTGTGAGGGTGGAGGTAGCTTTTGGGGATCTAGAGTATTGAATATCACTGATGCGAGTTTTAGTCGCTAAAGGTAGAGCAAAAATAAATACAGACCGTCCTAACTAATCTACCATCCAGTGCCATCTATGTTTGCCCACACCTTCGCACCATCTACATACATTTAAACACAGCGGAGAGCCCCGAAATTAGTTGAGTATCATGCAGACTGAATTTCCACTTTTAACTGATAAAGGCTCATCATGAGGCCGTATTTTTTCACGCGTAAATTCAGTCTGTAAGATTTTCAACTAATTTGGGTAGAGATATAGAAATAGAAAATATCTGGACTATTGGAAGGGTCAAAAGGGGGATACTGCACCATGTTCTGTGTAATTTGCGCCTAGTATTTGTGCCTACATCTGTTGCGAATGGTTAAGTACTCAAGTCAAATGCGGAAACATTGAGACGTTTGAGTCACGTGGAACGATAAGTAAAAGGAAAATAAGCCGATAATTTGAAAAACAACTGACTCTCAAATGTTGCTTGTATGTGAAAGAGCATGTTATACAAACACAAGTTTTGGGCGTCAGAAGCAAAAGGAAATTATTTTAAATATGTGAAGAAAAACCTTTCTTACAGACAATACAACATTGCAAAGATATTAATCAATTTTCCCGAAGTGATCGAATGTAAACAGAAAACCACGTGTTATAATTTCCCACACGTGCACTATGACCAATTCACGGTAAATGTGCAATAGCTACACAGTGGCAACTGATGTCTCTGAATGAAATGAAAAGTTGCAGCGCGCCGAAGGCGCACAGGGACGATGTTTGATTAAAATCCCTTGCGACCCGAATAACTTTATTCGCTGTATAGCTTTCTTTGCTTATGAGTCCACGAGAGTCAGAAGCGAGAGCCAATATTCTTGAGTGTGCGCACTGGCAGTAGGGGAGTGGGTTGAGATCCCCGAGAACCTCGAATTGGGAGATGGCTACACTCTAAAAAATTACCGTAATTTTTTACGGTCATATGACCGACAGCTATTTTCCAGGCATATGACCGTAAGCCTTACGGCAAACCGTAAAAAACGTAAAAACATGTTGACTGTCATTTGCCGTATATTCCTGTAATTTTTTGCACGGTTTGCCGTTATTTGCACGGTCTTATGCCTGGAAACTAGCTGCCGGTCTTATGACCGTAAAAAAATTCAACCATCTTTTGCCTTATTTTTTCGTAAAAATTACCATCAAAATAATTACGGTCAAAATGACCGGAGGCAGAGTTCCAGCCATATGGCCCGTAATTAACTGAAAACCATAACTTAATTTCTGCCATCATTAACCGCATTTTACCTTGAACCAATAAAAGCATATGGTTATTCCGGCCTTAGCAGGGATCCGTGGCCACAGGTCATAAGATGCATCGAATATCGGTGACGCAGTACGAACAGTCTGCTATTCTGCATGATTACCGAAACAATTATAAGCATAAAAAAATTGACGTTATTTGATTTTCATGTCCAAGACTGCAATGGTCACTTGGCCACAAACTTAAAAATTGATAGTAATACGTTGTTGTTCGTCTTCAAACGCATCGGGCGTCCTTCTTGGGAATGGCGACTTCCAGAGTGGCATATGGCAAGGCCGATCCCACAATTCACCATTTTACTGCCGTGCGACGTAATTGGACAGCGTGACAGGAGAAATGCGTTCATTGGATCAACTTTGTGTGGTTTTCTACGGCAACGCCGTTAAAACTATTTTACGGCCTCGAGACCGTTGTATTTGACAGTCATCTGCCAGTAGTTAACCGCAGAATTACGGTAGTTTTTTACAGTGTAGGAATTTTGCATAACTACAAGATTTCTACTTTGTGTGTTTGCTTGGAGAGGTGGGCATATTTATGGTAATACTGAAACCGCAGTTTATGGTTATTTTACAAAAGAGAAATAAACCCAACCAGTCGCTGGTGTGGGAGCAGCCCCAGCAAAGTTACAAAAAGGAAAAACCCACCAAAATGTAAACTGATGTCTCAACAAGTAATCCAAATATTTATAATACAAGTAATAAGACAGGCCAAAGGAAAGTGTTGGTTTGCATTACAATAAACAACTGTAACTGCAGTTCACAATCCTTTCCATTTTATGTATTGGCAACAAAAGATGATCTGCAACCTTTGATCTGTAATAATTCATGCTAACTGTTCACAATGCGAACGTATGTGTTTTCTTCAGTTGCTGTTGATCATATTTCACGTCGCGACTAACTCTCGGCTGAACTGAGGTTTACTTGGCCGCACTGACAAATAAATATGTTTTATAAATTTTAATTTTTACTGTATTTAAATACACTGTTTTCAAAGAAGTGATAAACGAAAACACGCCGGTTACTCAATATGATATTTTGTTGTAGTTTCCAAACTTTTACTGCCAACGAGGACTCCCGGACGACTTACGGATTTTTGTTGTCCTGCTATTATATGTGTGGATTAGGGAGCACATTGCCTCTGTGGTTATGGCATTGGACGTCAAACCTGAAGGTCAGGGTTCGAACCCCACTAGGGATAACTGCGTTGTGTCCATGGGCAAGGCACTTAACCCTTTCGCCTATGTGGAGGCACGGTGGTGTTGTATACTTAGACACACTGCACTGGTTTGGTGCACTTATATTCAACCAATGCTACCTCTGGTTGTGGAGAGTCTGACAGTTTCTCGCCCCATCTCGGTGGTCCTCTACGGGTACTCCGTCTTCATCCACTGTCCGGCACAAGGTGGACCTGGCTGCCGAAAGGTAGTTAAACATCAATAAAAATATGCGTAAATATCTTGCAGGTGCTTTGGATTCCACCGAAACTGCACGTTAGTGTGATAATTCGTGTATTTATTTAACTCGAGTGAAAATGACTTTTTTGTACAAATCGCGAAATGGGTCGGCAGTTTTCCTACCTGACCGAAGGAACGAGTGGAATATATTTCTCACATAACTCTTCTAAATGAATTGAAGCGATTCTCGGGACATGCAGTAATCAAGTACTATCCCGGGGGTGGGAGAGGGGGAGGGGGAAGATGGACATCCACCACATGTTGTACCGTTGAACAGAGCCGATACGAAGCCACCCCATATAGACTTTCCTAGGCTGATTTTACCAGAGTCATCTAGTTGCCGCTTATAGGATATTTCCAATAAAATATGCATAATTGTTTTCGGCGGTAGGAAAGTAAAAAACTGTAGGTTTAAAACCTTAAGTTAGACAATATTTAATATTTGGTAATAAAAAAATTCGTCCACACTCATCATAATGACCGTATATAATCTTTTGTCTGTGAGCTGACTTCTGCATGTTAATCTTCATTTTTATTGCGGCAAGAGAGAAAAACACGTTGAATCAACCACACGTCGCAAGAATTACAATGCATACGGATTTATTTTAAAATTTAACAAATGTCCACCCCGCATCCCTGTCATTGGGTTAAAAATATCTTTGCACGTCAGGATTCTTGCGCAAGATGAAAGCCCTCCTTTAGTATCTCAATACTTAGAGGTTAAAACCATGTTGGTTTCATATCGGCAGATATATCAGTCCGAGCTTGTATACTCTTGTTCTGTTTCTATTTATAGCGTGTGCGTTCATGAAAACTTTCTAGAGTTTTTGTTGTCGATACTCGTTCCATGAGTTTTATACGAAGCGTAACAGTGATTCATTGTAAATTATACTGAGTTACAGATCTGAGAATGCCCAGTTAGTGTTAAAATAATGCAAAGTTTTGCTCGTGGCGATCAAACATTTCTAATGTAGCTCATTTCCGACGTGTATGTGATGTCCACGCATGCGTTTACCAGGTAAAAAAAATCATCATCAGCAAAATTTTAATAATGAAGCACCGGGTGGTACCGGTTCTTCATTAATTAAATGTTTGGTGATTATTCCTATAATTAGTGTTTGGAATCTAATATTATTGCGTCCGTGGAAATATTGCCCACCCGTGGAATGTGACCAGTCCACGGCGTCCGTACTGTATCAGTAGAAGAAGGTTTCAAGCGTGAGTTGTATAAGAAATATGATACTCTTGAAAAGGTGCTTATACCAAAATCTGAGTATTTTTTTACCATAACAGATAAGCTGAAGCAAATTTGTTGTCAAACTTCCACTAAGTCACAAGAACACTATCTGCTCTCCAAGAATGAGATTCTTCTGTGCGGCGATGTGGAGAAATGAATAAAGCGCCTCCAATCAGAGGACGATTCCATTATTTATTATGTTCACATCGATGAGACATTTGATGTTGTTAAACATGCACATATCGCCACAGGACATGGTGGTCGTGATCGAATGATAAAGAGGCTAGGCAAGAAGTGTACAAATACGACTAGAGGTGCAGCTCAGTTGTACAAGTCTATGTGCATTGATTACCCGCGAAAGCGTGAAATACCGATGACAAAAGATGTTGTTGTCAAGCCGATTCTTTCAAAAGAAAGAATAGAAAAATATTCTCGTGGGCAAGTGGACTTCATCGATAGGTAGTCACTACCGCGTGGTTCCTTCCAGTCGATAATGATGTACCAGAACAATCTGGCAAAACTCTGCATCATTCGACCGTTAACAGCTGAGAGGGCTGTAGAAGTTGCATATCAACGGTTGTACATCTGCCTCATGTTTGGTCACAATGGTTCTCAGCTCACTGTTTCCATAATTTTAAGTTGAAATATTTTGGCCAGAGTTAGTGATAGTTTGAGGTAAACCACACCACCAGCAGAGTCAAAGATCAGTTGAAAGTACTAACTTTGACATTAAGGGCATACCAGTTGCCTGTGCAACAGTAAATGCCAGTAGATGTTCTAATAAATAAATGATTGTGAATGATCATTGTTGCCATATGTTGTTTGTCATTGCATATTGTACCTCACTGAATTTCTATTGATATAATAAAATAAAAACGAAACTAAAATAAATTTTGTCTCTTTGGATCCATGTTCAAATCCTTTTGGGAATTCGGCCAAATGATTGGCTGGTTTATTTAGTTATTTGGGCTAATAACTTGGAAATTTAGGCATTTGGCCAAATCACTAATGGTCAGAGTCATTTGGTCACTTGACTGGCTGCTTTATTCATTTGGAAAATGACTAGTTTGACACATTGACTGTAACATATAGAATTTCAAACAAGACATGTATTTTAGCAGTCAGATATCAGCAAGGGGAAAAAACAATAAATTCAGTATTATATAGTTGTGTGTATGGAATGCCTCTTCTTTTTCATTCCTACTTCATAATCACAGTCACTAAGGAAAGGGATTTGTTTTATGAATCGTGATTTGAATTTGGCAATTATTTTGTCACCATGTCGTCGCCTGAGTGCTAGAATGTTCTATGTCCCCTCTGGGACATAGAACATTCTAGCACTCAGGCGACGATGTGACCAAGTTGTGTCTATGTTGGGAAGTTCCTTAGCCTTAGTCAGCAGCTGCTTGTTTACGTATGATAGATCTTCTCTTATTACCATGCCTGAACCTTTCAGTTTTGATCTCATGCAGATTACAATCTGTTTGGACCTCCTTGATACAAATTTAACAATCCCTGGTCTAGGTTTGCCTAATCTATATGCTACGTTAATCTCAGATAGTGCCTCATCCAACAACTCAAGCTTTTATTACACGCCTTTTCTATGTAATCCCCATTCTATAGCAACACAAAACCACGCAGAAAATGAAAATCTGTTCCGCACATATGCGCGGAACGAAATCAATAGAATTTTCTATCGTGCAACGCAATCACAAATTGAAAGGCTAGCAATAGTTGAAAATCGTCCCCAGCGTAAAATGTGTTCCATTTGCCAGTAGACACATAGAACATATTGGAACTCAGGGGACGAAATAGTAACACGGGTTCCTCTCATGAATTTGGTTGGAGATAACACGTGTTCTTTTTGTTGATAGCTGTCAAATAAATTGCCGAATGTCCTTCTAATAATTGGTGTTGGAACCGGAAGGCGTGTAATAAACATAGAACGATACACTGGTGTGAATGGTTTAATCAATATGGTACCCGTGCCATCGCCGAAGACTAAAACTGGAGCCTTGCGGCCTCACGTTTTATCCTACCGTACCAGCACTCATGCCATATCGATTAACCCATTCACACGCGTGTTTTGTTCTGTGTATATCTTGGCACAGTTTTATAAATTTCTCTTCACACTCCTTAATGGATTCATCTTTCTTGTCATCTTCTATAACACATTGTCTGATTCTCTACTCTCTTGTGTACTGTTCTAAACTGTTACTTTGGCGCTTTAGTTTCTCTATACCCTTTTTTTCTTTTTGTTGACAGTGTTATCTTTAATTTCTAATGCTGATTTTAATTCACACATCTCCTGTACTAGTCTATCATTGTTCTAGTCTATGTCTTACATTCTGGTCTCCGACGGTGAGCAAACGTTATTTATTTTATCACATATTTCTTCTTTCAAACTAATTAAAGATTTTGTTAGATCATCACTGTTTATTAGAGGCGCTATGGCCTCACCAAGAGTCTCATTTGTGAGAAAGCTATCTGACATTTTGCTAATTTCAGCTGGAGTAGATTCAGAAGATTGTTTATCAGACTGTTTATCGTATGTGTAGCTTTTAATACATGCCTGACTGGAAGCCAACAATGTGTATTGTTTCTGGGTTTTGGGTTTTTTGTGGTTTTTTTTTTTTGGAAGGCCGTGAAGATTTGGACTGAGACATTTGAGAAGTCTGGCCAGTCTTATCAGCTTTATTTGTACCTTTAGCTGACATTGCGTTCATACCTTCGTCAGCTGAGTATGTATTTATTTATTATTTATTTATTGGTGTTCAAGGTCACATACTTATGCGCAATGGCTAATCGTGACCGTGACAGTTTTACGGGTGGAGGAAGCCGGAGTACCCGGGGAGAACCACCGAGCATCGACGAGCAACTGTCAGCTCCTCAACATTCTAACTCTGTTCAAGGCCCCCTCAAGCAGGGTTACATCGGTTGAAGACATGTGCACCATCAACGTGCAGTACGCCTTAGTAAACGGCGTCATCGTGCCCCCATGTAGGCAACCGGGATAAAGTGTCTTGCCCAAGGACACAACGCGGGTCGTCCCGGACAGGGATCGAACTCGGGACCTCTAGCATAGAAGTCCAGCAGTCTACCACTGAGCCACCGTGCTCCCAGCTGAGGATGTAGAGTCCATGGTTCTTTTCACCATCACTCTTTAATATTAATAGGGATTGTTTATATCGTCCCCTGAGTACCAATGTGTTCTATGTGCCAGTAGGCACTTAGAACACATTGGAACTCTGGGGACGATATGTTGAAGATGGTATGACGTTTTGGTGTTTCGGTATTTCGGTTTCTCTATTCAACGGATTCGAGAGAATTATTTCGGTGTTTCGACCGTCAACGCTTACACTGATTTCCGTCAATAAATATGTTATGTGACCCTGCCGCAAGTGTCGTTAAACCCCAATAAATAAATAATGGAAAAGAGTTACTCGCTGCTACTCTATGGCTTTTTCGCTTGCTGCTACTCGATAGCATTTCACAGGTAGTCCGGTTTCATTCATCCTCTAACTGTCTAACCCGATATGATGCTAGTACCTGTGAGATTCACCATCACCAACACACATAAAAATCACAACTTCGCTCTCACACTCTAAATTTGGTGGAGCGTATAGTTACTCCCATGTAGCTTTTTACACACCGCATTCAATCAACAAATAGTCTTAGTTTAGTTTAAACATGTTTTATTTGCAAATTCTCTTTCAGCAAATAGGATCGGAGGACAAGTGCTTAATACTTATCAATACCTCCTTTCCGTTTCAAATAACATAAATATGAACGAGTGCAGCAAAACAGTAATAAATATAAAATATACACAAACAAGCTTGAAGATGATATAAATATATGTAAATAATCTAAGAAGGGTGAGAAATAGAAAAATAGTGATAAACAGCGAGAAAAGGGAAAGAGAGAGAGAGGGAGACACACACAAGTCCTGAATTTCGAATACTGAACTTCCTGTCTAACCTGAGTAACTACTCCAGACTTCCGGGTCACAACTCCCTTTTTTGCCTTCTACATTCCAACATACCATCAGTAATAATAATAATAATAATAATAATAATAATAATAATAATAATAATAATAATAATAATAATAACAATTATAATAATAATAATGACACGTTCGACATCCAGGGTAACTTCGTGTCCGAAATAAAAATAGTAATAATAATAATAATAATAATAATAATAATAATAATAATAATAATAATAATAACAATAATAATTATAATAATAATAATAATAATAATAATGTTTCGTTCTTCTCAGTCTCAAATTCCTTGAGCTAACAGTTGAATCGTTTAGAATCTCTGATAAATAGTCTTTGCCAGGTACAATGCCATAATAAATTTATGACTAGACATTGCAGGCGCGATTGTCAATTTTCAATGTCAAAATGTATTGTCATATCCCAGAAGGTACCAAAACTGGAAAACAGTTCAATGAAATCGTCACATTCTCGCATAATTGTCAGTGGCTTTACCTTCCCTTTCCACTTCACGGACACTGTTACATCGTGTGAAGTTGTGGAAAACCTATGAGAGCATCCGCCCTGCGTTCGCCAAAATTCTGCACTGTATGATTGGTATGTATGACCGGTACCTGCCTGTCGATTGATTGAAGAAAAATATTGCAATTACTGAATTGGTTACAAAGATATAATGACAGAATAAATACACATGTATTTGCACTTCGAATAAGTATATCCTGATAACCCCTGGATGCGTTTTTGGTATGGAGGAACATCGGGGTGTCTGCTTCTTCGTGGTCACTTTTCACTTCATCGGTATTCTCAACAACTATCAAGTACTGATCGGATGGAAAGACAAAATTCCTCATGTGCCACAAAAGGGTAAAATCTCCCAACAATACAGAACTAAATAATTTGTTTAAATGGCAAAGGTTGAAATGGAACCATATATATATATATATATATTTGGATGTTCCCTTCTAAAAATCCCCAAGGACCCCCCCCCCCCCTCCCTCTCACCCCCGCCAACTTGGATCAGACCATATATTTTCCACAGCTCATATACATCAAGTTACTTATGTGCATCTGACTGCCAGAACATCCCAGTTAGCATGATGTAGAGCTTTTTTTTTAAATTTTCCCGTGAGACCGCCATCCCCAAGTCTCAGTATGGCTACTTTACATCTTTGGCCTACCTGATAGACCTGAGGCGATAAGTATTCTTACTGAGACTTGGGATCATTGTCCTCTCCGAGAGATGTGATAAGAATTGTTATAGGGGCTACTCCATCCATGGTGGGGATGGGGATTCATGTATTCCACGCTTCCGTTTTTGTCGTTCTAGTCACTTGCTGGACCCTGCCCCCCTCCCCCCCCCTCCAAGGGAGGTCTCTTTATTTACCCGGGCTCTAGGGTTAGAAATGTATGTTCCACACGTGCGAAAGTAAGTATCACTGAATGTGTGTTTGAAAGTCCGAGACTCGACACATAGGTCAGTGGAGTAGTGATATTTCTGTTACGCCTGCAGGATTACTTGGAGAATTCTTCTCATTTCACTTACGCTACAGAGAGGGCACATTACTACAAAGCACCGCGATTTGTGTATAACTTTCACCAAGACAGTAACTCGTGATATCTTTTAAAACACTGCCAGTGGGCCTTTGGGTTCCACCCCGAAGGTCTGTTGGTGGGATCATTGTTTGAGGAATTTATGAATTTTGAAATTTTTTCAAGATTTGGGTTAGTTTTTCTTCACCCCCACCGACTCGCAGTGTTTGCTACACACTTCGGTTTTTAAAATTGAATGGTTATTAAACAAATACCCGAAGGAAAATTTCATACACACTTTCCCACGAATCTCTCTCTCTCTCTCTCTCTCTCTCTCTCTCTGTCTGTCTCTCTCTCTCTCTCTCTCTCTCTCTCTCTCTCTCTCTCTCTCTCTCTTCACCCCCACCCCCCGATGTGCCAAGTTCCAATGGATCATTGTATTTATTTGTTAGGGTTTAACGTCACTTTCGACAGCATGGATCATTGTAACCGGCCATTAGATGATTTAATATGATTAGTGTAATTTAGTCAGTAGCCATGCAGTAACACAGCAGAAATTGATCTGTTATTCACAAAATTCATTAGCAACTATAATCAACAAGATCAACTTCTGCAGTCTTTGTGCATGCAGAGCTATTGACTTAACATTCCGAGGGCAAGCAACTTTCCCGACAGGAACGTACGCGCGTCCGGGAAGGGCATCCCATAGCTTCTGGCCGGGCCACACACTTGTATTGAGAGTCCCGTGCGTTTGAATTTAAGTATTTTTAGATAAAGAAGACTTGAAAATAATTTTAACAGAAAATCATGACTCACCAATTTTCCAATTAAAACAAATTGGACCCACAAGACAACCGGTAACATTTTTAACCTGTTAGCATAAAACAACATATCGTAGTTATTGCTTTGCGGCTGTCCAATCAAGGAAATTTAGAACAATGACCGGGAAGTGTTGCTCGGGTTTCATTGGCACAAAGCTTTTAATCAGTGGCGTAACGCCCGTACAACGAGGTGAGGGCGTCTCCTAAGCCCCCCCCCCCCCCCCCCCCCCTCCAACAATTGCACGTTTTTAAGGGCCCTCAACAATTCCAACACTGTGGGAAAAATCATTATTAAGGGTCTCAAAACAGCGTTGTAGTTGAAGCATTGAGGTTGGATGCTTCAATACCAGCTTGCATAAAGAATCAGGGCAATACTTTCTGAAACCAATTACGGGGTTGAGTACATGCACATCACGACATGAAACAGTAGTTGATGCGGATCTTCGTCTTGTGCAAAATCTCGGAAATTTACTTGATTTTGTCGGTTGTTTACGTTTTGTATATGCAACTTGTTCAAGTGAAACACTTGGAATTCTTAAAATGTGACACCCGATGTACATATTATGAAAAAAATATTGCGTCCTGTGGAATTAGTGCACACTGAGATGAACAATTTCAGTTCACGCACTATGGTCTAGATGCTCATTAATAGCAATAAAAAAATGAATGAAGGCCGAATACATATCCTGTACTTTAAAGTTACATAAACATATCTGGGTTGTATATATATATAGAATATACCCACAGTAGCTTAGTGTACCAAATGTTCACCACGTGTGGTGAAGTGGTGTTAACCGCGAGCCTTTAGCGAGCGGTTAACATAACTTCATCACGAGTGGTGAACATTTGGTACACCAAGTTGTGTTGGGTATATTTTATTTATACCATGATTAGAGTTTAAATGTTAAATAATACAATATTCAGTATTAAATTCTAAACAATGGCCCAGCGTGCGAATCTATGTGTCAATTTTATCGCCGAAACGAAATGGAAAAAGAAACGCGCAAATTACGGGGCCATTTCTATTTTAATAACATAATAACATACCATTTCGAGTTATGGATGCTTTATTAACATGCGACAACGCCTGTTTGTTAAGTTTGGGTATCTTATGAGGTAAACTAATTTAAAAACGTATTAAATAACTAACACTTACATTTCCCTTTTCGCGAGGCGAGGAGCAATAAATTTAGACACAAGTTTGTAATCAGGTCGGGGTCAACAAAGGTCAACTTGGATGTAATTCCACTGAAGGTGTAGTTTTAACTATTGGAATCCCATTGCTGGCGTGTTCGCCACAGACACACGTGTTCACCACGGTTGGTGTTTAAAGATAAAATTTATGTCATAGGTTTCTTATATACAGTAAAACCTGTCTTGAGAGACATCTACCAGGCACCGATTGGTTTTACTCTATAATGGACCTGCTATGGGAGACCACCTGTCTTGAGAGACCACTGTGACCTGGTACCAACTTGTATTTTTATGCCATAATGGATCTGTATTGAGAGACCGCCCCTTTGAAGACTGAAACCATGACAAAAACTTTTTATTTTACCTGTTCTGCAACTGGAAAATCCATTGTGGTAATACTAACATAATTAAAAGTATTAAAAGCTCTTAATTGGGTTTCAATTGCTAACTCATTACAGACTGAGAAGTTTTTATAAGACCCCTGTGAAAAGATTAGGATTATTGCTGAATACACAATTTCATACATACCTGAAATGTGACAGATAGGAATAAAAATAAATTTGTGTTCAAAATCTTTTTGTAACAAATTGAAATGGACTGTTATAAAAATTATAAAAATAAATTAGTGTTGAAAATCTTCAATGAAGATTTTCAACACTAATTTACTTTTATAATTTTTATAACAGTCCATTTCAATTTGTTACAAAAACTTCATAAAAAGGAACTACAACAAAGTAATTACAAAAATCCATTCTTCTCCATTTCTGAATTTTGTGGTTGGTTATTCACTGACTTGAGAAAACCTGAAACCTGTTATGAGAGACCACCTGTCTTGAGAGACCACTTTTGTGTGGCCCAAAGGGCGGTCTCTCAAGACAGGTTCTACTGTATAGTAGAATTGGTAATCATCGTATAAATACAATAGGTGATCATCTATTTCAACATCAGATAATCCCAAGTTAACTGTATAACAAACCGGTGTATGGCAATTGGCTGACTATTTATTTATTTATCTATTGATGTTTAAGGTCACATATTTATGCACAATGGCTAATCATGACCGTGGCAGTTTTACGGGTGGAGGAAGCCGGAGTACCCGGAGAGAACCACCGAGCAACGACGAGCAGCTGCCAGCTCCCCAACATTGTAACTCCGCACTGCATCACAGGCAGGGTTAGATTGGTTGAAGACATGCGTACCATCGACGTGCAGTACGCCTTAGTACACGGCGTCATCGTGCCCCCACACGGGCAATGGGGGTGAAGTGTCTTGCTCAAGGACACAACGCGGTTGCCGCAGGTGAGATTCGAACCGAGGACCTCTCGGCTTGCAGCCTGCACCTCTACCTACTGAGCCACCGCGCCCCCAATTGGCTGACTAACTAATTGGGTGGGAGCGTTGTGGTTCAGTGGTTATGGCATTGGACTTTACACCGTAAGATCCACGGTTCGCTCCCCGTCAGAGTCAACTATGTTGTGTCCCTGGACAATGCACTTGATTACGATTGTCCACGAGTGGGTATGGAGGCACTGCGTACTAAGGCGTACTGCACGCTGATGGTGCACTTGTCTTCAACCAATGCTAACCGTGCTCGTGCTGAGTTTGTACGTTGGGGAGTCGTACAGTTGTTCGATGCTGCTTGGTGATAATTCTTAAGAGCCCTTATTTATTACCCTCAGATTAGAGTGGGGTTGACCAACCATATTAGACATATAGGAAACAATTAATTAGGTTTCAGTGGTTTATTTTTTCACTTGATGCTCATTAATACCAATACATTAAATAATTGTTGGTACAAAAATGAATGATGGTTGAACAAATATTGTGTATTTTAAAATTACGCAAACATATCTGTGTTATTCTGTATATATACAAATGGGTAATCATCTGTTTCAACATCAGATAACCCCTAATTAACTTTATTATGCCTCAAGTTTGTAACATCAGCCGTGATTGGTTAATTTGACACCTTCTAAAAGTCATAGTACTGGAGTTTTGGGGCAAAACACGGGTACTATCAGGACGTTTTTCCCTGGAGACAAGAGAACGAAGAAAATGTAAGCGCCACTTCCATTGATCAGCATCGATTGGAATTTCTCAACACCAAACGCTGGCTCCGTGTCCGTTTAACTTTTTTCAACAGCGGTAGACACAAACTTACCAACAACTATATCATCTTCAGTGGGTGTATTTTCAATCTTAACTGCAAACAATGAATTCAAAAGAATCAGAAATATTAAAAAAACTCACTCACGACGTGTTGTTCACCACTTCAGTGAATCCTGAATATGAGTCTCAGTTATGACTTGTGTTTCACTCCGCTTATTTATATCAACTATTGTCGTCCGAGAAACATGAATTTATATTCCATTAATTTAAATCACTTTTCGCACAAGCATTAACAATGAATTATAATATGAACAGCATGATGCAGTTGTTAACATTGGCATTTGTTGATATAGAAGCTCCCAAAGCGACGGCACTTGTAACAAGTCATTTTCGAAGAGACGTCATTCGTTCGAAATGACGTCATGTTTTTGGATTCGACTACATTGTTGTTACATGATTGATGGCATTGTTCGGCATAATAAAATAATTAGAACGTTCCTTTTCATGTTCTATCGGTCGATAGTACCTGAGTTTGTGTGATTTCTGAAATAAAACCTGAAGCAGCGAAGCTGCTTCAGGTTTTATTTCAGAAATCACACAAACTCAGGTACTATCGACCGATAGAACATGAAAAGGAACGTTCTAATATTATAGTATGACAAACGGATGTATGATAATTTGATGACCAACTAATGTGGGTGGTTGCGCGGTGGCTCAGTAGTTATGGCATTCGCTGCTTCAGGTTTTATTTCAGAAATCACACAAACTCAGGTACTATCGACCGATAGAACATGAAAAGGAACGTTCTAATATTATAGTATGACAAACGGATGTATGATAATTTGATGACCAACTAATGTGGGTGGTTGCGCGGTGGCTCAGTGGTTATGGCATTGGACTTCAAACCGAAAGATAAACATGTCGATTCCCCTAAGCGTCCAAGGCGTTGTGTCCTTTTGCTTGGCAGTTAATCCCGATTGCCAACGCGGGGGCTCCTTCGAGTGTCATGCACAGCCATTCATAATGAATTAAGTGACGACTGAAAGTGGGACGTGGATAATTATGTGCGATGCTCTAACAAAAGGTTGGCATCGACAGAGACTCATCAGGAAACAGAAATTTGTCTTGAAACGTAAAACTTTGGGAAAAGTGTATTTTGCATTTATTCGCCTTGCCATGGAATACGCCGATACTGTGTGGGACAACTGTACCCAGGACTGACAGACTCGAAATAAATCAGAAGCTGCAAGTCTTGTTACAGGCGCAACAAAATGCGTGAGTAAGACCTCCATCTATTTTGAGACTGCGTGCGAGTCTCTCAAGAAAAGAAGAGAAAACATGTATCATGAGATCACCCTACTTGTATACTCGTATTTCACCACAGCTTTCGTAAATACAGTCCTATAACTTCCGAAGTAACATAGATCTATCTTGTCGCTCGTACAGTAACCAAAAATCCCCCATTCCGTTTGTAACAAAATTATGGAATGATGTTCCACTGAAAAATCTTTCTCAATAATGATTGCTTCGTCCGCTAGGCCACGTTTATGCATGCTGATATATTCCAAACTGAAATATTCCACTGTAGACTTCGACTGTGTTGTAGCAATTTAAATGAAAATCTGTTCAGAAAAGTTTTAAGTCCCACCATATTATGCATATGCGGAGAAGTGCGAACGTCTGAACATTTTCTTATTCACTGTCCACGATTCCCATATCAAAGGCGCCAAACCATTTTAAATCCACCCAACTGGGACGACTACAACTATACGGAAGTGAAATACTATCATATAGTGAGAATTGTACAACTTTTAGAACAGAGCATTAGTTTATCACCTTGTTAGGACAATTTGGAAGCTGATATGCTTCACAATTGAAAAAACGAAACACTGACTTACCTTAAAAAGGAGGACAAAGAAAAAGAAAACGCTCAGATTTGGACATATCAGGCCCATTCATCTATTTAAGGCACTTTCGCAGTAGAGGCTGTGTGTGTGTTGCAGGGTGTGCAATGAAATTGACTATTTGCATCTTTTTCTCCCACGCTAATATGGGGTTCGGAGTCAATGCTTCTGGTAGGATATCGGGTTTTATTCGGTCTCCGGTTGTCGTGGGCTCAGTGTGAAACCTTGTGTGACGAAACGAAGGATTTGTTCGAGCGCTAAGTCCGAGGCACTCGGTGGCTGTCGTTGCTGCATTTCCGGGCTATACCCGAATGTCGTACTTATATTTGTTACATCGCTCGCGGATCACGCCTCGCATCTTGTGTGAAAAGGCCATCAAACAATGAAATAGGGATATACTTGAATATGGATGCAAAGTGTAAAGGGTAAATGGATGTGGGAAGGGAAGGGCAGAAACACAATACTCACGGACCCAGAGCTAGGGATAGTATTCATAGACATGGAAATGGATGACGAAGGAAAATAGTTAAATAGTGATCACAACCTGATAACAATAAGAGTTAGGGGCAATGACATACCAAAGCAAAGGGCGGTCTTTAAGGACATTTGGAAACTGGAAAAAGAAGCATACTGGCTTCAGTTTGAGGAGACATTAAAATCAAAGCTAGTAAATGTGGCAACCGAAGATAACGTTCAGGAATTGGACGATGCAATAGTGAGAATTCTAAAATATGCTGGAAGGGAACGCATGGGGAGAATTAGAGTAATGACAAGTCAACTAGGATATAGGGTAACGTTTGTACGTTAAGGAGTCTAACCTTACTTGTCGCTGCTCGAGGTTCTCTCCGGGTACTCTGAATTTCTCCACCCTCCGACCCTTAGTGTCGAAAGTGTCGTTAAACCCTAATGATTAAGTAAGTAACTAATGGGGTAAATCTCATTTTTCCTTGCCTCACAATCTGGTATTTTGTACTCGGTACTCGACATGTCATTTTTACCATTGGTATTACAGACTTAAGAATTGTTTTTCCTTCTTCTCTTTTTCAGACATCTATTGAAACAGAATAATGAAACCAAGAGATAATCAATGCAAGTTAGTGTAACATGAACTCTTTCTGGATGAGCGTGGACGGAAAACTCACATCAGACATCTGACCCAATGTTTTAATAAAATAAAATAATTTCGAATGGAATTACGAATTTGTGACGAACAACGATGGAAACTTTTATGCAATAAAGAAGTCTGGGTGTTGAATTACCTAACAAACATGCTCATCATTCATGTGGCCGGTGGGAACTTACTGAAAAATATTCGGACATGCTGAAAACTCATGGGAATGCTCTGTTCGACTTATTGTCCAAACAGTTTTTTTTAAATTTTGTTTCCAATGTGTCAGTGTGATTCAACAACGTTAATGGTATTAATTTCTTTTCCATATTCACTGCACATCAACGCAAATGAAGTCAAAGGCCGTTGAGCTCTCTGTTACATTTTACACAATTATGCATGTTAATACTGAAGTTACCTTGTCAATCAGTGCAAACATTGACACGAAGCAAGACATACATACTGTCACTGAGAGTTGGCAGGTGGTGTGAACACATATTGAAAAACCGAATTGGACAAATATTTAAAAGTAATGCATTGAGAAACAGACTGAGTGAAACTGCCAGAGGATAAAATTAACTTAATAGACAATTATTCAAAAAAGATCTCGAACTTAGACGAGGTCAATACATGATAAACAAACCATATGGGTGTCAGTAGGTAATTATTCAATAAAGATTTCGGGGGACAAGACAGGCTAAAATAAAATTAGATAGAGATTCTTAGAGGATTGTAATCGCAAGTGGCCGGGGTGGGGGGGGGGGGGGGGTCACGGCAAAGAGGTCTCGGGGTAAACTGTGCGATAAAGAGAAGTCAGGTTTTTAGGAGTATACTGAAGGCACCTTTGGGATCACTGCTGTTTAAGCAGACGTTGAGGTCGATAGAGCTAAGGGGATGAGTTGAGAAAAGACAGTGAAAGGAAGTTCCGAATTTGTAATTTAGTAATGGAGATCCTGGAACACTTTCTCTGAGTATGTTCAAAATATCAGTGTGATATAACGATATTCACTGGGAGTATAATGGGGAAGTTGGATGATAGAATGAAGGATATGTGGCACAAAGGAGACGGTTAACCCTTTACCCAACGTAACGACCAAAACCGTCAGCGCTATTCTCAAAAATCGCCAATTAATTTTCAAAATATTTTCATTTTTTGTCTCAAAAACATAGGTTATGACCCCTCGTTGGAACGAGCTCGTCGAGCTCGTTCCAACGGGTGGTCATAACCTATGTTTTTAAGACAAAAAATGAAAAAAATTAATTATTCAAGAATTTTTTTTTGCAAGTGTCGTCTGCTTTTCATGTTAGGTAAAGGGTTAATATGCTTTTCGAACAAAATTTGAACATGGAGTGCGGAATGTCATCAAACAGTTCATTTCTGGGTCTTGGGAAGAGGTTATAGAGGCGTATGGGAGCGGCGCAGGGCCAATCAAGGCAGGCCTTCTCACCCAAGATGCGCCACAAATCAGCGGCATATCGAAGTGTTATTATTATTAAACTAGAATGTAGATGCCAAAACATCAATATTGAGTAGCTCTCCAGTCTGCACCTTCGGCACACAGCGCTGTTTCTGAATGATACGGCACCCAAATCTGAAATATTTTTGTCCGGATGGCGCCCCTGGTGAGCAGGTAGTCCAACTACCCATAACAATCACTCCCCCCTCCCTCCCCCAAACAAAAAAGTTATTTCCAGTGTCTTTCTTTCAGTATGCCCTACCAATATTTTTGTTTAATTCTAAATCCACAGGGCCTCAAACCAACAGCGCCATTTTATCATTGTTGGTGTGGTGGGGGTGTGGCAGGAGTAGACAAAGGAGCTAGTGGTGGCTTATATTAAGTCCTGCTATGACTTCTGGGAGATAACTTGTAGATGCGTAGATAACGTGGAGCTGTTTCGTTGGTGGAGCTTTTTCATATTATATCAGGGAGTGATTAAACGGCTTAATATCATATTAAATTAAGACATAGAATCAGAAAATGGACGGTTCCCTACTGACCTCTTCCATCTATGACGTATCCATTTCAAACTGTGTTGTGAGTATCCTGTCAGTGACCAACGATGTTTAGGTGGAAGTGCTTAATACTTGGGTAGATATTCTATGCAAGTAACTGTTGTTGTTCAACCCACTGTAATACTCAAAGAAACATAATACTCTTCTTTTGGAAGAGGTTTGGAGTGCAATAAATTTATCAAACTTGTATGCGGAGTCTAGCGTCTCAATTTTGGGGAGGATTCATTGATTAACTTATGGGTATGTACACAGCGAGTTGCTGTTGTTTGATGTTTGGGAATGCTGTGTCGCATGCAGTGTTCCTGCTGTCGGGTGCCAATTTAGCCAAGTGCACAAAATTGATTTGGCACCAAACTATCTTTGTTCAAGCTGTAGGAAGACAATTAAACGTTTGATCAAACATTACATTTGACTCTGGGTGCCGTTACGGTTACGATATAACAGTATTAAATATTTTCCGACAAACGATCATAATGACGTTCGGTGACAAAAAATATGATCTCATCATTTTAATTTAATTTAATGTCTTTGCCAATTATAGATCCTTAGACAACTTGTTCTCTCCTCAAAACAGGAGGGGGGGGGGGGGGGGGGGGCATGCGACAAGTAAGAGAGAAAGGTTGACAGGAAGGAAACTAACGGTCACGTGGACAGTTTTGTTTGGGAATTCCCAACAAAAACGCACCAATAGTCAATTGTATTTTTAGGCTTCAAAGTTCATCAAATCACTTTTTTTTCTCTCTGGAATATTCAACAATAATGCAAGATTTCAGTACAATGCTTCAAAAGGTTTTATTAAATTGATATTATTTCCAAGTGCTGCTTAGTTTCGGAGATTGCATCATTTCCGATTGCTACTTTTCGAGGGATAAGAGCTGACAGTTGTCATTGACAATTGAAAATAACCTAAATCCCAACGTAAAACTAAAATATGCAAAAGCACAAAAATACGTTTTTAACCCTCTGCACAGGGATGTCAAAATATCCAAGATTTAAGCATCAAATATCTCCCATAATGCAGTTTCATAGTCAACCAAATATACCTTGTTTGAGAGAGCTCAGTGAGCTCTGTCAAACAAGAAATAATTTGTTAAATTCATAGTTAAAGAAGAGAAAAGCAGAATGATTGAAGAAAGTTTGGTTGTACTACCAGAGCGCTAGGGGTTAACCATATGGCACGAAAAATGGCTTTCAGAAACCGAAAAGGAAACAAAAACCGCACAAATGATGAGGCCTTTTTCATTTTAATAACAAAATAGCATACTATTTCGAGTTGCGGGTGCTTTATTAACATGAGACAACGCATGTTTGTTAATTTGTAGTATCTTCTGAGGTAAATTCTTTTAAAACGTAATACATATTAATTGCCGCTTCCATTTCACTCTTCGCGAGGCGACGAACGATAAATTTAGACGAATTTGCATTCACTTCGATGTCACCAAAGGTTAACTTGGATGCAGTTCCATTGTAGTTCTACTGTAGGTGTAAATTTTAACTATTGAAATCCCATTGCTTTCGTGTTCACCGCGGTGGGCGTGTAAAGCTAAAATTTATGTCATAGGCTTTTTATAGTAGAATAGGTAATCGTGGTATAAAGAATCATATTTGTACATTGTTGTTTCCGTCCGTGGAATTGATTTAACCCTTTACCTAACCTGGAAAGCAGACGACACTTGCAAAAATAATTCTTGAATAACCAATTTTTTTCATTTTTTGTCTCAAAAACATAAGTTATGACCCCTCGTTGGAACGAGCTCGGCGAGCTCGTTCCAACGAGGGGTCATAACCTATGTTTTTGAGACAAAAAATGAAAAAAATAATGAAAATTAATTGGCGATTTTTGAGAATAGCGCTGGTCGGTTTTGGCCGTTACGTTGGGTAAAGGGTTAATGGACAGTTAGCTATCCTTAATCTCCTACAGCTGTCAGTAAATTGAATTTTAAGTGTTTGGAAACTTCATATAAAAACTGAAATTTCGAAATGTTAGCGAATTTCTTTCATCTGTGTTTGGACTTTTTCCAGTTTTTTTCCAATCTTTTTGTACCTTTTACTATTATTTTGTATTGAAACCCATTTAGAAAAAAGAAAATAGAGTTAGCACCTTCTTTTGAGTCTTTGTAACTATTTTGTGTTCTTCATATCAACATTGTCACATACAATGCAGGGATTGTACTTTTCGTTACAATAAAAGTCCAGGAGGTGAGATTTGCTAATTGTTTTCCTGGGGAAATCTACGGTAAAAGTACATTCGCTAAACAAAGAGAAATTCTGTGTTGGTGAGTGGGAAACTGATAGATACTCTTAACTCTTTTGGCGCTGGATAATCTGAGAAACAGAATTCTTAGTACCTAATATTCATCAGGAATTTTACAAAAAGTATAGGTTGTTAGACTAAAGCGTTATAATTTTCAAAGATGTTCTAATGATCTCATTGACAGGTTTTCAAATGATTTTCTGTATACATGTAAATGGCACCTTTATACTTTCAAGGGACGGTATCATTGTCCATGGAAAGGACACGAAGCATAGGAATACGTATGTTTGTTCAACTCTTTGCCCAACGAATCGGTCCCAACCCTCCCCCCCCCCCCCACCCCCGCGTAATATGCAACTAACAGTTGAAAAAATATTATTTTTAAAAAAAAATCAACAAAACCATATCATGTGACCACTCGTTGGAACGAGCTCGTCGAGGTCATTCCAACGATGAGTCACATGATATGGTTTTCTTGAATTTTTTTGAAAAATTTGAAACAAAGAAATTTAAAATAATAAATTTTGATATCGCCTGCGTTGGGTAAAGGGTTAAAAGCACTTGAAAATGGACACACACAGTTGTCTAAAATGACAACTGCAGTACCTTTCCGCGGTCTGCCGTCTGTCGACTTTAGTCGCCTGTCGCGCCAAAAAGAGTTATTGACGGATTATCGAAAACCTAGGTGAACCTAATTAGCTTGCCATAAAAATGGGAGCCGTCTGTTGTTTTCGTTCATTAAAAGTAACAAACGGAAACTTTGCTTCATTTTCCACTGGTGCCAAAGGTTCTTGCGTTTTCTCAACAACTGCTTGCTTCGTAATTGGACATTCCTTTCTCGGTAATAATCCCGAGGAAGATTCGTTTATCGAAAATCGATTTTCATGACGATATAAACCAGCAATGTATAGATATTTGCCTGATAAGTCGTTCAGTATATTATTAAATTCGCTATCTAGCTGCCTCGTTGGGGTTAATGCACATATTTCCTTCCAGTGAACTTCATAAAGTTCATTATGTATGTCCAGTTTTCCCCTTTTTCGTACTGCCAAATAACTGAAACATAATTATTAAAGGACACCCTTGCATTAAGTGTGACGCATATTGGAATGTATTAATGAGTTAGGGTGCAAAGAAGGGTTCGCCTGCAGTTAAAACTAGAAGTCCTGTCGTGAAATGCGCACAAATAGCACGTCGATCTGCGAGTTAATATACGTGTTATGACCACAGTAAGGCAATCAAATTCTGTACATATGGCCTGTGCACAAACAGTGTTTCAGAAAAGTTTTACCCGGAGGTCCATTGGCAGAAACATTTGCTATGAGTAACCAGGCGAACCTGCCGTGCTTGGATGCCATTCGATATGGCCATTGCGCGCAATCCCTACGCGTAATTAAGCCTAGATAAGCGCATTATTCGTGACAGGACATCTAGTTTTAACTGTACCTCTAAAGTCTTGACCACCGACTAATCACTCACAAGAAATAGATCTAATAACGAAGACGAGTTTCAAGTATGTTGTGTTAGTGACGTAATTGTTTGACTAAGGCTGCATGATTGCGAAAGAATATTTCATTAGGTCTAAAACAGTTAAAAATCTGTTTCTCAGGCCCTCTCGAGTGGTCCTTTTGGCTGCTGCATGCTCTTTTTTAAAACCAATGCAAACATTAAAAAATAAAAATTAAATGCTTTATATCTGATATTTTACCCAAGTTAATGAAATTGATAAATTTATCCCTTTGATTGCAACAAGGCTTTGCAATGCTTCAGCATTGAATGCTTCAGCATTGCAAAGCTTCCTTGCGCTCAAGGGACGAAATATACCACCACCCATGCTAATCTGTAGATTATGGGGCCAATAACATAAAACAAACCAAGAACATGAACTTTTGGTGGCAAAGAAAACTAAAAAACATGTGGTTCTTGATGACATTATCAACAATTCGTCTCTTGAGTTCCAATGTGTTCTATGTGCCTACTGGCACATAGAACACATTGGAACTCAGGGGACGAATTGTTACCAATGCGGCGAATGTCAATGACAATAGTTCACTTATACAATTCTTTTCATACATGTGAGTCCATAAAATCATTATATAACTAAACTTGTCTTCAGAAAGCAGCTAGGAATTCGATGCAAACGTCAGTTTTCAGGATCTCCACATTATATTTGTTACTTTCAGTAACGTAAGTAAGTTTTTAATTTAAGCGACATCCAAAATACGCTTCCGTACATATTATGCGAATTTATTGGGCTGTTTGTGATTTTAAATTATTTTCTGAATAATCTATACATTCTTGCTTAACAATGAGAACAATGAGAAAAATGTGAAACAGTAGTGTACACGTAAGTTAAACAACCGTAACAGACAAAGACCACAACAGGTAGATGGCAGAAAATAACTGACAAAAATTACTTATGAGCATTTTAGATACAGATACTGCAATTTGCCAACTGGCAAATCTCCTTATTATTGAAAATGCTAATGGTTCAAAGTGACATTACCACAACCTTATTTTTATGATTACGCCTCTTAGTTCCGCTAATTCTGTGAATACATTGATGGTTTTAAGGTGGATTAAATACTTATTGATTGGAATATCTATAACTGAAGCACGAAGAATATCTGTATATCTATGTTAGTAAAGAAACATCACATATCGATGGTAGTGTGTGTGTAAACCCCGAGAAAAGTGGGTGGAAACCATCCTATAACAGCGTCGAATTCCTCGTAGAATTAGTTTGGTGGCTTGGGAGATTGGGATGATGGGTTTACACACTTGGACATTGGACTCTTTTTAATGTACAAGTTGAAGACAGAGGTCTTATTATGTAAGGAATACGACGCTGTTATGGTCTGTGGCCAACTACTTCTTAAATCGACCATCGCTTATGTTCAGATTAAATCGGTTTTTTTTACCAACTGAAATATTCTTATTGATTGTTAACGTATTGATTGGGTAGACATTCATTTCCTTTGAATTAACGCGAGAAACCTTTCTCAATCCTGGGCCCAATACTATAAAACTTTTACAATTGTATTTTCTAGAGCTGTATTTTCTAGTTACGATTTCATTCATATCGTGCCAGGCGGTGGTTCTGTGACAGCAAATTGCGACTACATGGTCTTCTCGATCGATCGGAGACCACCTCCGTGCAACCTTGCCCGGATAGTCTGCGTCGAAACATTTACCCCGGATGCATTCTGAAGGTCACTGCGAAACTGGGTTGCTGTGGCAAAGCGGTTGCTACGGGCCTGAATGATCAGATGTTGCCATGTCTCTGCCACCACCATACCATCTTACTGGTGTGCCATACTGCTGAAATCTTGCGCAGGCTCTGGTGATCACAGTATGGTGCACATCAAAGGCTTCACCAACCTGACGATGGGTAGCCCATTGCTCCACCATCCCTACAGCCCGCCACATTTCTGCTTCAGATAAATGTCTTCTTACATTTGCATTCGCCATATTCAATCATTAAATCACAAGGGTTTGTGTTGAAATGAAGATTGAATACCCTACACATGTCATGTACATGTAGACAGTACAAGAAAACATCATGAAAATCAAGCGGCACATGCTTTCCATGTTTGACACGAAACGTTTGCCTGTCAAAAGAGCTAATGTAAACACTGGGGACCATCTCGATGCATTCCCCAATCATATCCACCAAAAATATCGCAAATATGTCACAAGCAAATTTCACAATGATGTGTCAAATATTTGGTGCCTAGCAAACTTTGAGTAGATACTTTCGGAGAATATTTAGAGAATGGCGATACGTAACATGCTGTAAACATCTGGATTGCGATGGTGTTTTGGGACAATAGATTATTATTTATTTATTGGTGTTTCAGGTCACATACCTATGCACAATAGCTAATCGTGGCCGTGACAGTTTTACGGGTGGAGGAAGCCGGGGTATCCGTAGAGAACCACCGACCATCAACGAGCAACTGTCAGCTCCCCAACATTCTAGCTCTGTTCAAGATCTGCTCAAGCAAGGTTACAGCGATTGAAGACATGTTCATCATCGATGTGCAGTACGCCTTATTACACGGCGCCATCGTGCCCCCATGTAGGCAACCGAGATAAAGTGACTTGCCCAAGGACACAACGCGGGTCGTCCCGGACGGGGATCGACCTCGGGACCTCTAGCATAGAAGTCCAACAGTCCACCACTGAGCCGCCACGTTCCCGGGACAATAGATGATTTACCAGGATCTACCTTGGTACTTTTAATAAGGGATTTTTTTCAGTTTATACGATACTTTTAACTTTTGATTGTAAATAACTCCCCTTCTGCACCAGGGTCCAAATCCATTGCTGGACTGCAAAGAAAATTAGGAGTGAAACAAAAACAGGTTAGAGAGGATTTCATAGTTTCGTGTGTACAGTACGGCCGCCGTGGACTGGTCACTTTCCATGGGTAGGCAGTATTTCCATGGACGCAATAAATTAGGATATAATCATCAAAACTTAATTAATGATGCACCCGGTGATTCATTAATTAAAATTTGGATGATGATGATTTTTATTATCTGGTAAACGCATGCGTGGACATCTCTGCTCGCGCGTGGATTACGACCAGTCCAAGGCGACTGCACTGTTGACAACGGCGAAACCTTAAAATAGGGAGTGTCTTCTCCGCAGTCATTGAGTTGATACATAGAAACTACATTCTCAAAGTATTCACATCAAAGTATTCAACAAATTTGCTTGTCAATCTGTCTCAGATAGAAAGTAAACAAGAGCAATTACAAAGGTGTATGTGTCCCGAATGTCAATACCAGGTATTTCATAACGATGTTTGCTTTTAAACTGTGGGTATAAATGAATAAAAGTAAACATATTCATGATCCTTTTAATTAATTAACCCTTTACCTCACGAATCGCTCTCATCTGCCGGCGTAAAATTACAAATTAAGCAGCTGAAAAAAAGAAATTCAGCAAAACCATATCATGTGACCCCCACCTTGGACCGCGCTCGTGGAGCTAGTTCGAATGAGGTGGTCACATGATATGGTTTTGTTGATGTTTTTCTTTAAAACTAAAAAAATAATAATTAAAATATTGAATTTTATATCGTAAGTGTTGGATAAAGGGTTAACCAATTTTTACATCGCCAAATAGTCTTAGTAAACATGGATCCAGTCAATATTAGCGAGAGAATATCAATATTTGCTATTATCATATGACTCGTCCGTTTTGTTCACTTTAAAACATTTGATATTTTGTTTTCATATTAATCAGTGATAAATAAAGCCTTCCGTCAGTTTCATTGGTCAATTTCAAAACTAGACAATTTGATTGGCTGAACAAAATAAAACTGAGCCACATTTTCATAATTTGCATAATTAGAGTTGGGAGCTTTCATTGGTCAATTTCAAAACTGGACAATTTGATTGACTAAACAAAATACAACTGGGTCACATTTGCATAATTTCAGTAGGGAGAATTTACGTTATCTGTCCTATTTAGGGTGGGTCATATTGTATTAATCTTTCGCCTACAAGAAAAACGCCATTCATTTTTTTATATTTTCACTTTTTGCTTCCAAAACATAGGTTAAGACCCCTCATTGGAACGAGCTCGACGAGCTCATTCCAATGAGGGGTCATAACCTATGTTTTGGAAGCCAAAAATGAAAATGTTTAGTTATTCGAAGATGTTTTTCCCAAGTGCCGTCTGAAACTCAAGTTAGGTGATGGATTAAAAAGTCATACTAAGTGGCTAATTTGTGCGTGTGTGTGTCATATGATCAATAGAATATGAAATGAGTGTTTTTCTCATATAATATTTATGAAACTCGTCCGAATTTTCCATTTGGGCTCGCCAGAGACTCGCCAAAACGGAAAATTCTTAGACTCGTTTCATAAATATTATATGAGAAAAACACTCATTCCATATCCTCTATTACTGCAGCAACCTATATCCAGGCGTGTTTGTGTTGTGAAACCCCTGAAACGAAAGGCCTCGATACCCTTTTACACAGAAAGGAATATCACAAGGAGGTTGAACAGAGTCACAATGATTGTTCGATAAGCTCGCACCAATGAGTGGCCACAATTCTTGCCCGTGAGGCAAAATTACAAAAATGTGAAAAGCAATATATGCGAAAAGCTTCGTCAAAACAGGCGTGTTGCCGTTGAATAAAATATTTGGGTGGAGCTGGCAGTATTTACAACTTGAAGAGCAGAGAGGTTCGATTCAAAATTCTCTGTCTGAATCGATTGTGATTTCCATTCGACCTGAAATATGAGTTTCACTGTGCACGGTTGAGTGTTAACTCTTTGAACCATTGTGGTATCTTCCATATCACTTACATGGCAGTAATTGGAGGAGTCCATACACAGTTTTACGGATGGAGGAAGCCGGAGTACCAGGAGAGAACCCCGAGTTGTGGCGAGCGACTGTCAGACTTCCCAACATGCTAACTCCGCTCCTGCAGGGTTAGCATTGTTTGAAGACAACTGCGCCATCGACATGCTGTACGCCTTAGTGCACAGTGCCCCGTGTGGGCAATGGAGATTAAGTGTCTTGCCCAAGAACACAACGCAGTTACCTCTGGTGGAGATCGAACCGTGGGCCTTTTGGTTTGAAGTCCTATGCCGTAATCACTGAGCCTCCGCGCTCGCGAGATATATATATATATATATTAGAATGAACCTTTCTTCACAATGCTCTGTCACAAAGGATTTTGCTGACTGGAAATGCTGTGTTCGAATAAGACTAAAAAGTCCACGCCTTCTGATAGAACAAGAGTTCACGTAGTGTTTTCTATGTTTATGTCTCCAGTGGCATATGTTACCGTTTGACGTCACTACGCAAAGTACTTGAGTTGAGGTTGCCTGTTTCGCAGTTATTCAATAAAAGTAGGACTAGCAAACCGTTTCATTTCTGTAGATGTTTCATCGTGCAGCAGGCGATGTTTCGAATGAAGTGTTGTTTAACCCTTTACCCAACGAAACGCCCACATTCGCCGGCGTCATGTGCAAATTCAGCAGCCGAAAAAACATTATATTTCGAAAAATGTCAATAAAAACCATATCATGTGAGTCCTCTTTGGAACGAGCTCGTTCCAAAGAAGGGAAACGTGATATGGTTTTGTTAAAAAATTTTGAAAAAAATTTAAAAAAATGATATTTTAAATAATAAATTTAAAAATCGGCGGCGTTGGGTAAAGGGTTAAATTACAAATCAGTTTACAGATTGAACTAAGATGGAGTGACATTGATCTTTATCTGATCTTTGTATTATTTGAGCAGTGAAGTCGTGGCGTACTCGAGAGGTCTATTAAGTAACTTGTTTTCTATCGTTAAAAGTTGGGGTGGGGTAGGTTCATATTGGAACAAAAAAGCCAACCTCAGACTATGTTACCGTCAATTTATTACAATTATTACAATTATACACTATTATTATTATCATTATCAAGATCGTATAGCAATCGCACGTACGATTCAGACGTTACTTCCAATCTGTAAACTTTTTTATTCCATAAGTTGTCGTTCGTTTTGTGTTTGTCGGCTTATATTCATTTTTCATTTTTTGAAAATTATCTTCATTTAATTCGGAAGACTGAGAGTGAGACATTTTGACAGTTCGTCTGCAAACAAACTGTTTACGGAGGTTAACAACTTAACGTCATCATCACTGCGGGCCTAGAACGTTAATGGCTATTTTTAGCCATAAGCGCCAGGTGGGAAATTCCAGTGATCGTTTTCGTAGTGGAACTATGGTACCTTATCGTCCGCGTAATTTCACGTTAATGTGCTAGTAACACCCCATGAATTGATAATAATAATCTATAATGTTTTATCGCTTTCTGATATTACTATATCCCTTTACCTGACCTGAAAAGCAGACGACACTTACAAAAATAATTCTTGAATAACTAAATTTTTTCATTTTTTGTCTCAAAAACATAGGTTATGACCCCTCGTTGGAACGAGCTCAACGAGCTCGTTCCAACGAGGGATCATAACCTATGTTTTTGAGACAAAAACTGAAAAAAATAATGAAAATTAATTGGTGATTTTTGAGAATAGCGCTGGCCGGTTTTGGCCGTTACGTTAGGTAAAGGGATATATAGTGCATGTTATCATGTGATCTAGTCGGCAGGAACATAATTATAGTAATTTAATCTTATTTGTTTTACAAGGATTGGCGAACAAGTTATGCAACTTATATTAACACCTCTCCTCGGTCCAATGGCAGAGGAAAGGATCTCTTACAAGCATATCAGTATTTGGCAGTCACCATTTACTGATATGCTTGTAAGAGATCATTTCCGAGTTTGTGGAGGAAGTGGCTAATTAACACAACGACAGATGTTGGGATAACCGGATTCGGCCGAACCTTGGAGCAAATAAAACTTCTTAATGATAACTGAAAACCTCATCAGCAGATATTCAGCCATGATTGTCATCACTTGTAGAAAATTGTTTTCAGCAACCATATATTTTATCGGTCTGGAACTGTTTTTTTCTTTCTTTTATTATAGAATTGTGATCCCAAAAGTGTCGTTTTCCTGGGTCAGATCGCGATCTGGTTGAGACACACATATACATTACGGTCGCAGTGGATTGGTCACTTTCCACTGGTGGATACCATTTCCACGGATTGCATTAATATTAGATTCCAATCAATAATTAAAGAATACTCATCAAAAATTTAATTAATGTACCCGATGCTTCATTAATTAAAATTGTGATGATGATGATTTGTATAACGTGTACATTACTACCCACGCGTTGATTACGACCACTCCGCCACGACGGTACTGTACAACAATGGGTCGAGATTCTATGAACCAAATATTGTGAAATCAGATCAAATTGCACAAAAAACAAACGAAAATAGAATTTCAGACGTTCTCGAATTTATTTTTCGGTCGTTGCGATTTTAAGGTACAGTATAGTCGCCGCGGACTGGTCTGATCCACGCGTGGGCTGTAATCTGCACGCATGCGTTTACCAGATAACAAAATAATTAATGAAGCACCGAGTTGTACCCGTACTTCATAAATTGAAATTTGTACTGAATATTCCTATTAGTATTTGAAATTTACTATTATTGCGTCCAAGGAAATATTGCCCACCTGTAGAAAGTGACCAGTCGACGGCGGCAGTAGTGTACTGTACGTAGAAAAATGGAAATTGTCCTTCCACTTTTACGATCACATTACTGTAAAGCATTCGAGATAATATTAGATACACAGTTTGTTGGTGGCCTAATACGGTATATATGGTGTCAGTTATTTTCCTTAACGAATATATCTTACTGACTGCTGCATCGATGCTCAGAACTAATAACAACAGCGATCAAAATTAAATGAGAGAATTCTCACAATGTGTTCACGTATCTTTGCCTTGTTACAATTTATGGTACAGGCACTCTCCCATAAATTGTAACAAGGCAAATTCATACATACCAAACACTTTCATTTCGAAGGTAACATGACACGTATCCACAGAATATGAATCCTTTTAAGTTGCATAACCTGCACTTCAGACCAAATATGAGCTTCCAACACTCAGTCTTTCAACTTGAAGCGTTTATCGGGTGCCGCTATTTTGAATAATCAATGACCAAAGGGGAGATTACCCATAGCTGTCAGCGTATATTGATGTTGACAGGCAATATTTGGTTTTATATGCAGTCTGCATGTGACGTCTTTGAACCAATGAAATTCCCAGATACCTGTAGGAGGTAAGATATAGTAAATTATGTGTTTAAACTGGCGAACACCACCAGCAAAGTATTAATCTGTTACTCAAAATTGTTTCCAAGAAAGCTCCCCTAGTACTTGGTGTAGGGAATTACTTGGCATCAAGAACTCATGATTCGGACTCAGTCCACATCACCCACGTTGTGTCTTAGACACACCACCCAATTACTCGAATAAGAACGAAATTCACCATGAGACTTCATCCACTGCTTCATGTGCACAGGATCCGATTTTGATCTGCTTGCGAAGTGAAAACCGTTGTTTGCTTTCTCTTTAGGCGTTTTTTTTATTTCGGAAACACTGTCCACCCCAACACAATAGTACCGCCCATTGTTTTGGGGTTAAAGTCCATTGCTGCAGATATTGTGGATAGCTAACGAATCGATTTCAGCGACCAAATGAGTCGTCCTCGAACCAAAGTAGTTCGCTCGGTTTTTCACTGAAATCAAAACAGATAGGTCACTGTATATTAATCCAATACCAGAAATAACAATAACAGTTACTTTTCACCACGAAACAGTAAATGCCTTTCAGTCTTTTTAACACTGGTGAGTTTATTTCGTGTTCCTTGATATTATGTTCAGTGTGATTCGCCATTTGTACCTTCTGTGAAAAATACGATTTTTAAACAACGTAGTCATGTGTCCTGCATCGACCAAGACGACGCATACAACATCCAAGTTTTCGCTATTTCCCGAAACATGTGTTTTAGCGGAGGAATGTAATACAAAATCATTTTTCGTTAGTTTATCGCAATTCTCTGTGTGTAAAGGTCTATAGTCGGCCAATGGTGAGCGAAAGCCATGGTATCAAAGAATGCCAGAATGTGTCCAGTGAAGTTGAAATCTATGGCTTCAAACTCAGTTGCAAATTTGGAGCAATAATAGCAAACAACATCAGTGTTAGTTTCGTTTCTTGAGAGGTGGCACCCACCCCACTCCCCACATCTAAAATTCAGTATTTGAGGAGTTGCAATAGCCCTGCAATACACCCATTCATTATGAACCACTTACAATCTTAATGTGTCCTCTTCAAAATCATGTATTGAATGGGGTTGTCTTTGGTGCAGTTTTCAATGCAGTGAAAGCAGAACAATCACGATTAATTTTTAGAATAGTTTATTCAAACAAAGCAACACGGACAGAAAGACATATTGCACATACTAACAAAATAACTAATCAATATTTTAGAACGATAATGAAACTAAAGCAAAAAACAGTAGATGCCATCTAAATCATAAATTTGTTTATTTGACTAATAAGCTGTTTCATTAAATTTGTTGCATTATAAATTAGTGGAGAGTGCTCTAAAGCACTCTCCACTAATTTTTAATTCAACAAATATCTACAGATGAAATAACATTTTGGGGGATGGCTGTGAAGTACGAACATAAAATATATAAACTTTAGTATGGTGCCCTGACTTTTTTTTGAAGCCATGATAGTGGCTTCCAGCACTCAACCAGTTAAGAACACCAGTATTGCAAATGGAGAGGAAACAAAGCTTGGGCTTGAAGATATTATTATCCCTGATGAAAGCAAATTAATGCTGTGCACATGCATATCAAATCGCCGCGTTATCCATATTAATTCCTTAAAACAACTTCCGTCTGACGTTTGCATAGCTCAGACAGTTTATGATATAATGTGTATCAGATTCCAATTCCTTAGGTAAAAGTTTAACAATGTACCTGCGTTTTAAACAATTAATGTTCACAAAAAACAATTTTAACATGTCTTGCATCGTTGGTGCAATATTTGATACAATATCAAATATATTCTTCCGTCAATTTTTTCACCTCCAGCAAACCATATAGTTGTGCCGTGAGTCGAGCAATACTTAGGCATTGCAGCTGGCGCCATATTCTACTCAATTAATGTAGCTGAGTGAAGTTTGGTAATGTCTTTAAACTCTTCGACGATGGACTCAATGGAACGTGAGAGTCTGCCAAGTTCAGCGTGTGTAGAGTTGTTAAAAGACATATTTTTGTATTTACGTCAGGTTTTATTTTATAAACTTTGAGGTGAGCAGCATCAGAGGAGAGACCATCCAATTTTGTGAAATGATACTCCGTATTCCACACATCACTAACATACAACAAAAGGAGCCTAATGAGTTGATTAAACTATTTTGATATTACTGCGGTGGATCCCAAGTGTTTACTCTCAGAAGAATAAAACAATTATAAAGTGCTTTAGTCTATTCCAGTTCTAAAGCTCTCTGTGCATCACGAAACATACACTCGCACTTCACATATCTTTATTTTGACAAACTCAAATCTATCGGTTGATTTATACTACAGAATATACAGCATGGCGTCTATAGGTGCCGTGGTCGCCTACGATATACTAGAGGAAGACTTCACAGCCAGTAAAATATCTCTAAAGCCGGGACATTAACCGGTTATCCGATATACAATGCAACAGATTTATAAACTGAGAACAAATTTCTATTGCCGTAAGGGAAACTCCCCTAGCGCCCTCAGCCAACCTAGATTATGTATGTGCTTTTTGCCTTTATTCAAATGTTCATGTGAAAGTTGTGGGATCTTACTCGCGCTTCTTTATATATGAATGCAGTGTTGTGATGCTATATTTTAACCCTTTACCTAACATGAAAAGCAGACGACACTTGCAAAAAAATTCTTGAATAACTACTATTTTTTTCATTTTTTGTCTCAAAAACATAGGTTATGACCCCTCATTGGAACGAGCTCGACGAGCTCGTTCCAATGAGGGGTCATAACCTATGTTTTTGAGACAAAAAATGAAAAAATAATTAAAATTAATAGGCGATTTTTGAGAATAGCGCTGGCCGGTTTTGGCCGTTACGTTGGGTAAAGGGTTAAAAGGCCATTTGTGGATTTGTCACCTTTCTAGGGAACCTGCCCCGTACTTGTCTTCACTCACCCCGCCACCCTCGCGAAACATATTTCTTTTCCTTTCGCCACCTTTTGCTGCGATACTGTTGAACTTGGGCTTATTGTTTTAATCGTATTATAGCACCTCTATTTTTATCATTTGAGAAATGTTCATTTTTGTCATAACAACACCATTTTAACTCTTTACCCAACGTAACGGCAAAAACCGGCCAGCGCTATTCTCAAAAATCGCCAATTCATTTTCATTATATTTTCATTTATTGTCTCAAAAACATAGGTTAGGACCCCTCTTTGGAACGAGCTCAACGAGCTCGTTCCAAAGAGGGGTCATAACCTATGTTTTTGAGACAAAAAATGAAAAAAATTAGTTATTCAAGAATTTTGTTTGCAAGTGTCGTCTGCTTTTCATGTTAGGTAAAGGGTTAATATACTGGTATTGATAAACAATTGGTAAAATTATCATAAAATATAAACCACAAAAGAGCAATATATTCTACACACAAAAGTGTTGAACCACACCAAGTTTCTCCGAGTTTTTCGACGAAAGTTTATTTGGCCGACTGTTTTATGAAATATCAACATGAATCCCAACAGCTTTACACAGCAAAGTTAATTTTGAAGTTGGCCTACGCTTGTTCACCGCAGCGACCAATAATCAGGCCAGAGTTGTGTTTCGAACATCACAAATTGATTAGCAACATTTATCACACACCTATTAATGTAAAACACTGTTCTGCTTGTATGATAAAAATAAAGTTGTGTCGCACATGTGATACAAAACACGTTCGATTTTGTTTCCAACGTAAAAAGAAGAGGAACCCGTCTAAAATATCATGTCAGTCATTGCTCGAAAGCACCGTAGTCGCGATCGCTTGGAAATTCCAAGATCCCCATTTAGATTCGTTTACCCAAGCTATTTAAACAATCAGATTCGAGTCAAAAATTTACAAAATAAAAATAACATTCTGGCTGCTTGTTCCTGAACACATTTGTTCCGCAACTAATAATATAATGAAAGAGTGTGTTAAAATAATTAGCTATTTAAAAACTTTTTGTTGTGTTATTCCCCGCTGTTTTGTCAATATTTGAAGTTCGATCATCGTGACTTTGATATTGATCGATATACATTGGTTTCGACCAATTGAATGCCGTGAAACTTAAAAACCAAATTAGGGTTGGTACCCGGCCAACTAACAGCGATGTCTCGTTGGCAACGAAGAAAACCAGCAATTATCCAGCTGAAGAGTGTTTTAGTTGTTTTTTATTTATTTGTGGTTTTTTTTTTTTTTTTATCAATCACTTCTCTATTCATTTTTGCCAGTGTCTAAGAATTTGAATTTTGAATAGGCCCTACACAATAAAATAAAATTGTTACACACACGCAAGAAGATACTTGTTCCTATATAAATACTTGTACAAGCACCTGCGATGGGCAATCACCCTACTTTTAAAGCCCCAACTTTTTCCCAACCAGTGAAAGCAACGGCTATACTTTAAAGCATTCATGTGGTAACCAAACAATCAGTACAGTTCAGTGTTTTGCAAGAGAAAGGATAGCGAGCATTTGAAAATCCGAAACATGTTCTCTTTGAGAGCATATTTTAGTTGCATGAGAGGTTTGTGATAAATACAGAACCGATTGCTTTGGCCCAGAATATCACTAGAGCCTTCGTCTCTGGTGATATCCCAGGCCAAAGCAATCTCTCGTGCGATAATTCTTAACCCATTCAAACGTATGTGCGGCTCTGTATATGTATTACATGAGATTTCTGTACATTTCGTCCTTAGATCTGTTTATTGTGCGACTTTGATGCACTTTAAACACGTCTGTACAATGTCGCAAGAAAGAATAGTATCTGTTCGTGAGAGAGTCCGCGTCCTGGGACAATATCAAACTGGTCTGTGTGGTTGTACATTTCGGCCGCCGTAGACTGGTCACTTTCCACAGGTGGGCAATATTTCCATGGACGCAATAATATTAGATACCAAACACTATGATGGGAATAATCATCTAAAATATAAATAATGAAGCACCGGGTATAACTGTGCTTCATTAATTACAATTTTCTGCTGATCATTTTTAATTACTTGATAAACTTACGCGTGGACATCACTGCTCACGCGTGGATTACGAACAGTCCACGGCGGCTGTACTGTGTGTGCGCCAGCAGGGTCGTTAGACATTTGGTGCAACTTTCATGAACCAAATGGTATCAGTTGGTCAGGACCAAGTTCATTCTCTCATTTACAATATGATGCAGGGGCGTTAAACGTGTTCACAAGTCAGTCGTGGGCACACCCAATACTGACTAGTAAAAATGTGATTTTTTGGGTGCCGACTCCTCGTGCGCGTGACGGGTGATACCCAGAGACGCCGGAAGAACGGGGGCAGAGGAGGCAGTTGCCCTCTCCGCCGTAAGACCGTGGGGGGAGGGGGGAAAGAGGGGGCAGACAATGCCCTTCCCAGGTTCGTCACTCAATTTTTTGGAATGATTTATTCTCGAATTAAAGCTAAAATACACCTCAGATCCGTTCAAAATTCAATGGGAAAGTTTGGGGAGTTCGAAGGAGGTGGCCGATTGGAAGGGGATACCTCCTCTCCAACTCTTCCATTTCCGGCGTTCGGCGTTCGAAACATGCATGCTCCGGCATGTCATCGACGGAGCTGCTGGTGCGTGTAAATGCCATTTTTCCGGGGGTCTGCCCCCCCCCCCCCCCCGACCTGAAGTGCTTCCGGCGCCCCTGGTGATACCACGGATACTCAGCGGTGAATTCGTCTAAAACGATCCTTCATTTGTCCAAAATATTTAAACCGAAATGTTTTGTGTGGTCCAACACATGTGTTGTGCAGTATATGTGATTCCTTTCCGTCTGTTTGTTGTGTAACGTTTTAATTAATCGTATTTTAATCTGACGGTAATGAGTACGGCATTAGTGGTTCACTCAACCATATAAACTGAGATTATAATCTGTCTGACAACTGGAATGTCTGACAACTGGGAGACATCCGCTGTGTGGATTCGGTCAGGGATTTTAGAAGAAAATTAATTGCTAAGAAAACTTATTTTTAACAAAATTCATTGATTCGTAGAAAGAAGAGTTAAATTGTAATATTCCGTAGAAGTAATCCCGTGTTCTGTTGAAATTCCATTCCTCTAGACAGTCAAGCGCAGCTGGTTGGTAATTGAGGTGGAATTTATTGGCAAATAGTTCTTTGGTGTTCGTCAGCTTTGGTAGATCTCCCACTCCAAAGATACAGGCGTTCCTGACGTATTTTCCAGCACATGAGTGGTCTGGACAGTGTTTCCATTGCTTGTACCTAACTGTGAATGGTTTCTCTAAGGATCTGTTCAAGTAACCTGAAAAGAGAATACAGTCTCTGGTTTCTCAAAGGACCTGTTCAAGTAACCTGAAAAGAGAATACAGTCTCATCTCAAAACACCTCTATGTTCAGGAGCAAAACATTCGCTCAATTTGATCAATTACCTATCACCGGGCTTATTACTGATACAACACTTTTCCTTACTAATTGGTTGCATACACTAGCGACAATTTGCAAATTAATCCGTTGAAAAAAATGTATCTTTCAAAAAATTTCAACAAAACTATATCATGTGCCCCCAACCCCTCTCTCAGTAGAATGAGCTCCTTTTTGAAACAATATAAAAACAACAACAGAGGGCCCGAAAATCCGACGAACTGACCTCCAGCATCATGTTGCTTTTATCCTTGCTCAATTCATCTGATCTATGAGGACACAGTACTGTCCGTCTTCACTCTTCAACAAACAAACACTGACGCGTCGTGGACACTTGCCACGAACATTCAGTATTATGTTAAAGTATATCGGTGTGCTATTTTTCAGAAGGCTAAATCCACCTCGCATCGAGGAAAAGTCAGTTCGTCAGAGGGTTAGCAGAGGGTTTGTGTTCCCAAATGCATATTGTGGTTAGTATCCTCAGCTCCCATCTCCCTTGCGTTTTAGTCTAGCCACCAAAGGAGTTAGTCTTGAAAGCTTTGAAATGCTGTCTTAAGGTTTTACGAACTTGATTTTGATAGAATTAAACCTGTTTTCTGTTCATGCATTTTCAGAAAAAATGATTTTTTTTCATAACACAATGAGCCGAAAAAAACGCATTTTGGCCCGCCCTAAACCACGACGCCCCCAATGTCTGTCTTAAAAATTACGTTGCGCAGTGTGAATGGAAAAGAACCCCTGCACGCTCATATTGTTTCAACATGAAAAGTAATTAATATTTATCTCATCACATTAAAAGACTTTCAAAATAAAATTTAAGAAACAGTGAAATTCTTATGTTTTTATTCCATGTTCAATTTGTTTATATGGAATAGGTGATCGTCTGTGTTCATCTTTTTACCCAAATCAAACGTAAACAATGGCCGATCATAATAATCCACAATCGAAACTCACGCAAACAAAACTTTCCAATTTCCAAATAGCCTGAATGAACTCTTTCTGAGACCATGTTCAACCAACTTCAAGTCATCTGGGTTTATATCGAATTTACCGTTTACAAACTGTGTTTTCGTTTCTCGGCAAATGGTCAAAATCAGAATTAAATATAACTCAGTGTTGCTTTAAATGACAGCAACCTCCCGTCAAGTGGAAAAGGAGACTGAAGTTTTGTGTGGCATACGACGTTCCTTTTAACATTTGCTTGGATAACTTTTGGATTACCATTAGATTATCACTTACATGGATGTTTAGTCAAATCATCGTGGATATAGATGTATTCTCTTCAATGCCTTTGTGATCGGATTGAAGCGTAGGAATACATTACTGTCCCCTACGCAGTTAACAGAGGGGAATCTTGAGTTATGAACCCCAAAAACAAAGGTCAAACATAGTGTAAATGGGCTACGCCAGCATTATTTGTGGATAGACCAATGACTATTTTCAAAGTGCATCCAAGGGGCTGCAGGTTGAAAATATTAACTAATAATGTTTTTGTACCGGAAAAACTGTCTCTCGGATTCAAAGAATGAAAGTTGGTATTGCTTATTAGTGTTAAACATGTATATCAAACGTTATCTGGACAGATGATCATTCAAGTTTTGTTTGGCTTCACCCTCCCCCCCCCCCAGGGATGTGGCGAGAGGGGGGGGGGTCACCCCCAATTCTGACCAAAATTTCAAATAGTTGGAAATTCGGAGTGTAAGTCAGGAGTAGTAGGAAATTCCATCTTTATGGATTTTAGAGCTTCTTTGTCGATGCTGAAGTCTCCTGTACTTTCTAAAATTCCAACTCGCTTTCAAATCGGCAAAAATTCCAACTGTTACTATTTACCACTACGGTGTACGTAATATCGAGCTTCATAAGTATGCATTATGTCATTCAGTACGAGAGTTCTATAGTACATTTACTTATCGTAATAAAAAAACTCCTCGAAATGCACTTCTAGAACATGTAAAATCGTTATCCTGAGTTAATTCCATCATTTACAGTTACAAAGATGAAACATCGAAAATTGACCATTCGTGCAAAAGATCTGAGTTAATATTTGGACAGTGTGAATTGCTCGAAGTTCTCGGCTTGAGTATTTGTTTAGCATATATTCAATTCCCAGAATAATACCAAATAATAATAGCCTGAAAATTCTATCATAAATGTGTTGGCATTTCAGTTACTGGAATCAATTTTATGCCCCCTCTCATGGATTCATTTTCAAAGGTGTTCTCGGAAGTGAATTTCCAACTGGGGGAAGGACCGGGATGGGTTTTTCCCCTCCTGGTCCATCCCCTAGTTGGAAATTTACTACCCTACACCCCTCCAATCTGAAACCTCTAGCCACGTCCCTCCCTCCTTCTCAAGTATGGTTACGTTCAACCATGGTTAATAAAAATAGAGAACAGAGGCTTTAAGTGAATTTCGTGAATATGTTAGTGTTAAATAAGTGTTGTTTAAATAAGAAATCAGTTTATTATTTGAACTAATATAGAGTGACTTCCACCTTTATTATTCATTTATTATTTTCCTGGTAACATTGTGGGGGTACTCGAGACGTTTATTTACTAAACCCGTTAATACGGTCAGGCCCTGTTTATTCCATGATGTGGGTTTTACGCTGCGAGTAGGGTCTTATAGGAACACATATATTATTGAGGAATTAATGGTAAAATGGGAATATAGTCTCACTCACTCAACTCACTCACTCACTCGCTCACTCTCACTCACTCACTCTCACTTACTCACCTTCATTTTGTTTTCATTTAGTTTGAGCCTCCATTTGTTCCCAAGAATTGTTATTCTTCTCTATAGCTTTTCTTCACTTTTGGGCACCAGTACCATATCAACAGATGAGAGATTTTGTGTCCCTCAGAGTTTAAATATACTCGTCAACCATGTTTTCCCCAGTGCATTGCTCCGGTACAACATGCGTACTCGGAGACAATATCACTGTGACCTATGGTATTTTTATAATGGATATATTGTTGTACGGATTCGGACAGCAATCTTATAAGAATATATTATTACTGTATGGATTCGGACAAGCTATTTAACCCTTTACCCAACGTAACGGCCAAAACCAACTAGCGCTATTCACAAAAATCGCCAATTAATTTTAAATATTTTTTTTCATTTTTTGTCTTAAAAACATAGGTTATGACCCCTCTTTGGAACGCGTTCGTCGAGCTCGTTCGAAAGAGGGGTCATAACCTATGTTTTTGAGACAAAACAAATAATTATTCAAAAATTTTGTTTGCAGGTGTCGTCTGCTTTTTATGTTAGGTCAGGGGTTAAGGTTGACTAATAAGGATAAGGAAACTTATTTTTGACTAAACTGAATGATTTGTAATAAGTAGAGTCAAATTATAATTTTCCGAAATAGGAATTCCGTATTTTACTGAAATTCCATTCCTCCAGAGATGTACAGTCAAACGTAACAGTTTGGTAGTGAAGGAGGGGTTTATTGGCCAATATATCTTTAACATTCATCAACTCTTGTATATCCATAGCTGACAATTTTCGTCATTGGACAAAATTGACAGGAAACTCAGGTTCCCTTATTCTCAATACATTTAACACTAAGGATACATGTATGTGAATTGCGTGTAAAGATTGAAATTGTGCAATATTAGCGAATCGTAATATCGATGTGCGCATCATTTTACAACTTCAGGAACCTTCCCTGTAGAGTAGTGTGAAAATACTGAATCTGGCTTCTTACAATTCTTTGATGTTTCGTAACATTTTTCTGATAATTACATCAACAGTGTGCGCATCGTGATATATAATGCAGACAATATCCTTTCCATTAATAACATAAAAATCTTTGAGGAAAAATTTGCTATTTCTCCCTGAGTAGAATAAAAACTGGCAAATTACTGTAAAACACATTCGCTAAACAAAGATCAAAGTGGACAGTTATTTGGTTGATTCTAATCAGCTCGCCAGAAAATCAAAGTTCCATTTTGTTACTTTTAATAAATAAAAAAAAACAGACAGCTCCGAGAGCTATCTGTTGCTTCCGTTTATTAACCCTTTGCGACAACGGTCATCGTGGCGTATTAACGTCACGAAGAATCAGGTTTTGGCAGCGTGAAACGCAATCGTTAGCCGTTTCAGTCATGGTGGTATCTTCCATATCAGTTCAAGGACAGAAACAAGAAGAGTCCATATTCACGATTTGGGGGTAAACCAATTAATATTTGCAACGTGCAGCCTTATGGCTGCACGTTGAAAATAGTAATAGGTCTACAACACACATGCACCAAGCATCCATCCTATTTAATGAAAATATGAAGTATCGTGTTCCTGGACGAGAAAGCAGCCGCTCCGGTTCATCGTCGGAATACGTAATATTGTAGCGGTCGAGGTATAAAGGCCATCTACCAACCAGCCTGGTTGGTCCGGATCTCTTAGTCTTGTGGTAAATCGGTCGGTTTGTGAACTAAAGGTCGACGGTTCGAACCCCAGCTCCCGCACTTACCTCTTCTCCTGGTACAATATTACGTACCGTAGTCGCAACGCACGTAAAGTTGGGAATGTAATGTTACGTACTGAAGTCGCAGAGAGTTAAAAGTAACAAAACGAAACTTGGCTTTATTTTCTTTTGATATTATAGCTGTTTTCTTAACAATTACTTGCTTCCAAGTAATTCATGACGAGATACGCCAAGGATGCCCCACTCCGAGGATTCAGATGCCTAAGAGAATATGTTCAGGTAATCTGTAAAAAAGCCCAGTGTCAAAACATCTAAGTGTTCAGTAGCAAAACTCCTGTAATGAAATAAAGGATTCAACTATTTATAATTCGGTTGACAGGGCTCTTCGGTCGGTAGGTCGATGTCTGACAAAATGTTTTTTTATTTTTGTTTACCCTGATGCATTCCCCAATAGAAAATACAAGTTTTCAAATTCGGCATATTGAGGGCGAGTGGGTGTAGTACTGAGCTGAGTGCTTTCCGCAGTAAGTGTGGTGTGAAGTCTTGTTCGAGAGTAAATAGTAAATGTTTTCAGTTAAGATTCTACTCCCCGACCCTGTAATGAATTTGACCAAAGCGATTCAAGAAACTCGAAATCTTTGCACACTCTCTTATTGTTTGTTTATTGCTTAATCCTTCACCCAACGTAACGACAAAACCGTCCAGCGCTATTCTCAAAAATCGCCAATTAATTTTCATTATTTTTTTCATTTTTTGTCTCAAAAACATAGGTTTTGACCCCTCGTTGGAACGATCTCGTAGAGCCTATGTTTTTGAGACAACAAAATGAAAAAAATAGTTATTCAAGAATTTTGTTTGCAAGTGTCGTCTGCTTTTCATGATATTAGAGGGTTAATTGGGTTTAGGGGCTACTCTACATCTCCCAAGGTTCCCACTGGCAGCACATCGTAAGCCTCACAGCCAAAAAAGGAGAATAAAAAATTGTTGAATCTAACTAAACCTCCACAACTCTGCGCATTAATTTAAGCGTGAAGGAGATTTAACATTTGACTTAAAAAGTAGGATGACCGACATATTAACGATAATTTAATCTGATAACCCGAAAAGCTGTGTGATCAAATTCTAAGAGACAAGTACTGCAAATGCGTACATCCCTCCTCCGAAAACAATGTAGTATAAGACGGTATTAACCCTCTGCACACGGATTAGAGCTGGTTCGTTTTGATTTTTCAGATTCCTTTCGCTTTCGGTTCGGTTTTGGAAAAAAACCTCGGTTTCGGTTCAGTTTTTCTATTTGTTAAGGACATTTAATGATGCAGGAGCCGAGAACGTAACGCGTTGCGCACGGAGCCCAAGGGTTGCCTGTCGGAACCCCAGTCGGGGAAACGTAACGTAATGCAATGCCGACGTGCATTCGAAACCACACTCCTCCTCCACAGTGCCATGTTCGGATATGGTGCTATGATATCGGGTGAGGACGTAAATGGCTGTCCCGCGTGCAGAAACTACTGTGCACGTTAAAGAACCTTATTGTGGCAAAGGAGCAAAATTACCCGACCCCCCCCCCCCCCAATCATTGGCCCGACCATAACACCCTGTTTTTTTCAAATTGTTGCCATCGATTATGTGGGGGAGAGAAAAAAAATGACAGTGCATGCAGTTCGTCTTTCGAGGAACATAATATGACAAAATTCCCTGCCAAATTGCCAAGGGCAATTTAGCAGGATATTTAGTCATATTTTGTTCCTCGAAAGACGAACTTTAATGTGGGGGCCCCCACAAATGTGGGGGCCCTGGGCGTCCGCCGAGTCTGCCAATTCGTAAATCCGGCCCTACCCCAGAAAATGTTTGAAAAATGACCTCTTTCAGACCAATTTTGGTGCTATATCTTCAGTATTCCAACCGCGTCCGAAGTAGCCCCCAAAATCTCCTCATATTACGTTAAGTCGTCATTAATAGTTGCCATCGTGTGCCCAATATTAAAGAAACAAGACGATCTATGCGCGCACTATTTTCGGATATCCGCAGAACAAAATTAAAAAATCATAGCCTAGTTATTTGATATGAATGACGTTCGACTGAAGGACGATCACAAAAATGTCATGATCGGCAAATTTTTGGTCCCGACATTGGTCGGGGTGGTTGGGGCGGCTTCGGCGCCCCTGCCCTTGTATATAGTGTATATAGTGTACTTCATTACCTGTAAAAAGGACCCCCGATATGATTCACTCAGGGAGCTTCGAGAGGTCAACGTAGGAATCAGGGCTGTAAAGCCATTGAATCGAACATCGACTGGAAAAAACGAGTGTAAGACCCGAACTGCCACACCAGCACACACGAAATATACCTGAGATGATTCTGATGATGTGGGGTTCACACAGAATGCTCCGACAAATTTACGGAGGAATTTCCGAACAAAACATAGTAAATAACACATCGGGCTAATTAACTTCGAAAAAAATCAGCAATGGTTTGAACGACACCACGCACCATAAAAACCCTACCTTCAAGTATCTAAAACTGGGTTCAGTATAACTTCCCTTTGATCATTCTTAGGGGATAAATTACTAAGCCTACTGGGTTTGAAAAAAATCAGATGAGGGTAACAAATGAATAAGATTTATCTTATCTACAGTACAGTCACCGTGGAGTAGTTCTAATCCATGCGTGGGTAGTGATGTCCACGCATGCGTTTACCAGATAATAAAAATCATCAGCAACATGACCTCGTGCTTCATTCATCAAATCGTTGAGGATTATTCCCATAATTAGTGTTTGGAATCTAATATTACTGCGTCTGTGGAAATATTGCCCACCCGTGGAAAGTGGCCAGTTCATGGCGGCCGTATTGTATGTTGTGTTCTCATTGTCACATTTCATGTCAATAATATTAGTTACACAGTTTGTTGGTGGCCTAATATGGTATATATGATGTCAGTAAATTTCATATTGGACGTAAGCTTCGCAGTCGGTAGGATATATTCCTTACAACAAACTGTGTAACGAATATATCCTACCGACTGCTGCATCGATGCACAGAACTAATAACAACAGTGATCAAAATTAAATGAGAGAATTCTCACAATGTGTTCATGTGTCTTTGCCTTGTTACAATTTAGGGGCGAGTGCCTACAAGCACTCTCCCATAAATTGTAACAAGGCAAATTCATACTCTTTCATTTCGAAGGTAGCATGACACACATCCACAGAATATGAAGCCTTTTAAGTTGCCTAACTGCATTTCAGACCAAATATGGGCTTCCAACACTCAATCTTTCAACTTGAAGCGTTTATCGGCTGCTGCCGTTATGAATAATCAATGAACAAAGGGCAGATTACCCATAGCTGTCAGCGTATATTGATGTTGACAGGCAGTATATGGTTTTATATGCAGTCTGCATGTGACGTCTTTGAACCAATGAAATTCGCAGATACTTGTAGGAGGTGAGATATGGGAAAATATACTATTGAAAAAAGTGAGGGATATCCAAACTGAGGTTGATATTTACGGAAAATGGTACTGGATACGCGTGATTGGGCGCATCAATATATTACCAAGTTCAGTGTGGATCATGAATGTCGCCGGCTCACGAAAACTTCGTGCAGATTTCTCGCACGAGCGCCGCGTTAATGTCTTTGGCGTCGATTTTGAAATTTTCATTTGTACTGGACGGGCTTTTTCGGGGGTCTCATCGTTCTTTTCTTGGTATAAACTAGTTTATCAATAGTTTCTGGTCGAAACGTAACTTTTGAGTTATGCGAAGACTGACACATGACGATATATAGAGTGCAGTGGCACAAATTCTCAGCGTTACTCAATCGGTTATTAGCAGGCTGTGGTCACGCTACCGCCAGACAGGTAATGTTGTTGACAGACGTCGGTCAGGTTGTCCAAGGACAATAACTGCTAACCAGGATCGTTTCATCCGAACCACAGCATTACGTAACCGCCATCAAAGTGACTCAGAAATTAGACAGCAGCTGCACAGAGCGACAGATGTGCGAGTTAGTGGTCAGACTATCCGAAATCGCCTATACAGCTGGAACTTGTACGCTTGACGACCTCGAATAATTCCATGATTGAGTGAACGTTACATCGCAGCAAGGCGTAATTGGTGTGGAGCATGACAGCGCTGGAACAATCGTCGGTGGAGCAATGTAATATTTTCCAATGAATCGAGGTTCACTCTTGACTTCCACGACAGGCGAAACAGAGTGTGGCGGCGGCGGAACGAATGATACCATGGTGTAACCGATTGGCTGCACAACAGTTTTGGTGGTGGATAGGTTATGGTGTGGGGAGGCATAACCATGACAAGCAGGACAACGTTTTATGTCATCCAAGGGCGTGCCACAGGGCAGGACTACGTGACGATATGTTAGCAGCTCATGTGATGCCATTTGCGCGATATCACGGCCGTCGATACATTTTTCAAGATGACAGTGCAAGAGCACCCAGGGCCCGTGACGCTACAGAGTTCCTCCTCACTACACTGCCTTGGCCAGCACTAAGCCCAGACCGTTCACCAATCGAGCACGTCTGGCATATGCTTGTCAGGCGCGTATGACAACGCCAACAACCCCTACCAATGTTCAGGAACTCGACGCTGCACTGCAGGAAGAATCGAATAACATCAGTCAAACTGATATTGGACGTTTGGTGAGGGGTATGCCACGTCGGATCCGTGCTTGTCTCGCGAACCGAGGAGGATTTACAAGGTATTGAGGTCTTGGACTGAATGTGGTAAATTCTCTGACTGATCGCCCATGTCTTCTACAGCTCAGTGCGAAGAATGTGTGCTTGTCAGACGTGCATCTATCGCTGCAATCATTCACCAGATGTCACAGGGTAATGCCTCAACTGTCTTTTTGATGAAAATATAAATATATTTCTTCATATATCTCACTTTTATCTCCCTACTTTTTTGAATAGTATATGTGATACTGAGAACATGGCGTATTTATCCCTTTTCGGGAATAGGTTAAGTGTCGAGAGTCCATAGAGGGCCCTAGTCCAGCGTTCCTTCCCAGTAAGATACATTTATCAGTTTATGCACAAACAGTTAAACAGCTTAGCCGTTTTTTTTGGGGGGGTTTTTTTTTGCTTAGTCTTTTTCATTTTTTTGTCTCGCAAACATAGGTTATGACCCCTCATTTGAACGAGCTGGATGAGCTCGTTCCACAGAGGGGTCATAACCTATGTTTTTGAGACACAAACTGAAAAAATAATGAAATTAATTGGCGATTTTGTGAATAGCGCTGGCCGGTTTTGGCCGTTACGTTGGGTAAAGGGTTAACCTTGTGTAGACCATGTAGGAATCGACTGATCAATCGACAAATCACAGACAGAGCCCGTGATAGGTACAAGAGCCTGTGACGAGTGCAAAGGGTTGGCAGGTCGCCTTTTTATGAAGAATAGTATTAAAAAGTTTATACATTTCAAAAATATGTAGAACAAAAGCGAATGAAGGACCTGAGAGTTATTAACTTGCCATGTGCTACTAAAAACTTGTCAGGTCGCGAACTGTTGGAAAACCCTCTTTGAACCTAGAGATTCATTGGCTAAATGTTTACTTATATTTGTTATGCTTTTACACCGAGCATGATAAATCGCTTGGGGGAAATTCCACCCTTGTGTTTTTTTAATGGCACTCTACTCTCCACATGCACAAGTTATTCGTAACGCTTTGCATGGTGAATCCATAACATAAAAAACATTAATACTTCAACCATCATTAACCCTTTACCCAACGTAACGGCCAAAACCGGCCAGCGCTGTTCTCAAAAATCGCCTATTAATTTTAATTATTTTTTCATTTTTTGTCTCAAAAACATAGGTTATGACCCCTCATTGGAACGAGCTCGTCGAGCTCGTTCCAATGAGGGGTCATAACCTATGTTTTTGAGACAAAAAATGAAAAAAAATAGTTATTCAAGAATTTTTTTTCAAATGTCGTCTGCTTTTCATGTTAGTTAAAGGGTTAAAAAGAACTATCGTCAAGTCTTACCTTTATATGCGCCAGGGATCCCTAAATGCTGATTAAAATTCAACGTGGAAAAAAATGCTTCGTCTGGTATATATGTTTTCTTCATCCAGAGCAATAAGTCATTCGCTTTTGGGTTGTGTAATACGTAATCCACGAATGCTCTGCTTAAAGCTACTTGAACAGACCCTTTCGTGGGTATCATTCTGTGCGGGGGAAATCCTGCATCCATCCATCGCCAGAATTCGGGTCTAAAAACAGAAAAATACGTAGAAGTGTTAATGTTCAGAGGAATACTATAATTGCAAATTCTCAGCGGGCTCATCGTCAAATGGTGGACGTTTGGCAGCATAGCGGTGTTGTCTCTTTGGATGCGTCCAGCGAAAAGCCATAGTCAGATTTGACCAGTTGTTGATAACTTGTTCGACAATAACACAAATACATTTATTTATTTATTTATTTATTTATTTATTTATTTATTTATTTATTTATTTATTTATTTATTTATTTATTTATTTATTTGTGTTTAAGGTCACATATTTCTGCAATGGCTAATCATGACCAAAATAGTTTTAAGGGTGGAGGAAGCCGGAGTTCCCAGAGAGAACCACCGAGAAACGGCGAGAAGCTGTTAACTCTCCAGTATACTAATTCCACACAAACAAGATTAGTATTGGTTGAAGACAAGTGCACCGTCGACGTGCAGTACGCCTTAGTATACAACGCCACCGTACCCCCACGTGGGCAATGGGGGTGAAGTGTTGTCCAAGGACACAACGTTGATGCAGTAGGAGGGATTCGAACCGACCATGCAGCCTGCACCTCTACCTACTAAGCCACAGCGCCCCACACAAATACATATGTCGCAGTAAAATAAGACTGTAAGTACATTCCTGTTAAGATGTGTTATGAAAATATGATTGCATAAATAGCTTTTCCACGGTATCGATCAATACAGACACAGAACGATACACACGTGTGAAGGTATAATCGACATTGCACGAGTGCAAGCGCAGAAGGATAAAACGAGAGGCCACAGACCTCGATGCCACACGTGTGTGTCTTTCTGTGTTTATTACACGCCTTCCCGTATATAAAAAAAACAGTTACCAAAGAACAGTCAGCAATTCATTTGACAACTGTTCGCCCCCTGATTTCCAATGTGCATTCTCTAGAACACATTGGAACTCGGGGGACGATTACTATCAACAAAAAGAACAATTTTTTATCGCTAACCAGATTTGTGAGGGATACCCGTGTTACTATTTTTAGCTATCGCTAGTTATTCAAATTGTAATTGCGGGGCACGATTTGTAGAAAATTCCAAAGAAATTTCGCTTCTATTTGAAAATTATCAGTCAACGATTTCCATTCGGCACATGTGTGCGGAACGGATTTTCATTTTCCGCATGGTTTAGTGTTGCTGTATATTGGGATTTCATAGAACAGGCGCGTAATAAATTTCTTTATCTTACAACAAGAACGCATTCCCTCCTCCAAATACAAGTAAACATGTCTAGATAAAATATAAATCTGTATTGAGGGTAGCAAATGCATGTATGATTATACAGTTCAGAAACAGAAGTTTTTTACCGCACTCATTTGGGATCGATTTATTGTACATGTCGAGTTTACCGTTTTTGATAACAGTAATTAAATGATAAATAAATCACGAACTCAACGAAATAAATTAGATTAGATCATTATGTCCCACGTTGAAAATAATAATTGGTCTACCCCAGAATAAGAACATGGACTCTTCCAACTGCTGCCATTGAACTGACATGGAACACATCAACAAGGTTCAAAGGGTTAAAAGCAAGTGTGGACAACATCCATCTATGATTTCGCAACAGGAGATTCTAAGCAAGTATTCAGTTACAATACATACTTTTGGAGAGAAGAAGCTTGTTGGGCTGAATACCTGCCGACAGAGACAGAGCAGGCTTCATGAACTTGGAGGGAAGGGACGTACATGTCCACACTAGCGCTCTCATGTGCCCTAGTTGCACTATAGGAATACAATACACAAAAAACTACGTATGGGACTCACCCATCTCTACATGTACACTGTGAGCTCCACAATTAAGATATCTGTTAAATACGGATCCAAAGATGTACATCATTCTCCAGTTCAAAGGCCGTAGCGGATACAAATCAAAGGATGGAATTTTTGGTCACATTTTAAGAGTAAAGACTTCGTATAGCTCTCTCTCTCTCTATCTATCTATCAGGCAATCATATGACCCGTGTGTCTTGTACTCCGGCTCCTACGTCACTGTATGTCGAGTTACCGTTCCCACTGGCAACTTGGATATCGGCGAATCATCTCAATATTTTTATTGATTTTTCCCCCACACAATCGAGATTGCGAGAATATCTTTTTCATAAAGGGAGGTGGCGGTTTATAACAATGGTCTGTTCATCCTGCCCATTTCCTAGCAATACGTTTTGTACCCTTGGTGTGTAAGGTCAAGGTCACTGTCACAATAAACGGCTTTGCATCCCCTTTGCAACAAACTTTAGTTTCCTCTTGTATACACAACTATAACGTCACTCCCAGATTTCCTATGCAGTGCCGGTGATTGTGATCCTGTCTGGAGTGAATTTGACAAATGTCAAGAAAACTGTTACTATAAATAGAAATTTGGTTTCTGCGAAGTAACGTTACTTTCCTTTTACACACAAAACACTAACGCCGGCCACAGATTTCTCTAAAATGTCGATGATTGGGATTGTGTTTAGTGCCAATAGGTCAAAAGTCTAAGTCAGTAACCTGGCTTTGCAACACTCAAACTTAAACAATTCTTTTCAAGGAATGAACCTCAATTTAACTGTTACAATGTAAAGAATTTGAAATACCTTTACACTTTCTTGGCTCTACAGCACTCGAATTTAATAAATAGTTCTCTTCTTCATTGAATCGCCTTTAGTTGGTTGGACGGGAAGGTGTGGTTTATCCTCCGTAGCACCCATTTATTTTATTTTTATCCCATAATATTAATGTTGATGACAAACAGCAATGCCCGTGATTCTTAGAAAATGCTCAGAAAGAGCATTTCCAAGAGTCATTATGGGATTCTAGAGTCATCCATGAAAAGAAAACTTAGTCCTTCGATGATTGGCCGTCTTCGCGATTGGTTCGCACTGCCGCGTTGTGTCCTGGGCAAGGCACTTCACCCCCGGTTGTTCACATGAGGGCACGATGACGCCGTGTACTAAGGCGTACTGCACGTCGATGGTGCGCATGTCTTCAACCAATCTATCCCTGCCTGTGCTGCAGTGCCGAGTAACGATGTTGGGGAGCTGGCAGCTGCTCGTCGTTGCTCGGTGGGTCTTTCCTGGTACTCCGCCTTCCTCCACCCGTACCTCTGACACCGACACCGACACGATATGACCTTGGCTGTTTATGTGTCTTTAAACCCTAATAAATAAATAAATGAAAACAAAACAAAACAAAAAGTTTTTCTCAATCTGATCTCAAACTGCGTTTTGTTTGTCTGTAGAACACATTCATGGATGCTTACAAGCTCTCAGGCCACCAGTCCAATTCCGTCAGGAATCCGACCCTGTTGTTGGTTGTTTATTTACCCACTACTCGTCCACTGAGTTTCAATCTGGATATACTGTTGATTTAACGTCATTTCCTTTTAGTCACAAAGATATGTAATGTAGGTATGCATTTGTACTGCAGTTATTGATATTAATTAATAAATCCTTAGTCTTGAAAACATCGCTTTACCCTTTGAGATACTTTTGTTCGTCTTATGACGTGCAAAATCAAACAGCTCGTTGATACTTTGTGCCGAGTTTGTGGTCATTTGTTTTGGTATTAGTTTTCGATTTTTTAAGGTTTTAACCTCAATTCCTCTTTTCTCCCGAATAGTGCTCAGTGACAACCGTTGAGCCACATGTTATCGCAGCTTAAAATACTGATATAATCCTGCTGTCAAGATTTCCTAACTGGTTGAGTGCTAGAAGCCACTATCAGGGCTTTTAATAAATGATGATACCAGAGTAACAGCCGGCATTTCCTTGCTTATATTTCATATTCAGTCAAACATAAATAATATTTTATTTATATAATTTGTTTTATTGCAAATTATTGGAGAGTGTCTATGGACACTCTCCAATAATTTGGAATAAAACAAGTTTCGTATTACAAATTCAGACCACCCAAAATAATACAGCTCTCAACCAGTTAACCCTTTACCCAACGTAATGGCCAAAACCGGCCAGCGCTATTCACAAAAATCGCCAATTAATTTTTATTATTTTTTTCATTTTCATTTTTTGTCCCAAAAACATAGGTTATGACCCATCTTTGGAACGAGCTCGCCGAGCTTGTTCCAATGAGGGGTCATAACCTATGTTTTTGAGACACAAAATGAAAAAAATAAGTTATTCAAGAATTTTGTTTGCAAGTGTCGTCTGCTTTTCATGTTAGGTTAAGGGTTAATCACTGATGTGAAAAATATCTTGTTATTTGTATTTTTCGATGTTTGACGTCGGTCGCAGTTTGAAAAAACGTTGAAGAAACTGAATTCCCAGTGACGTTTGAACGACAGCATAATTAAAGTCTGAAGGAGTTAACATAATTTGTGAAACTATGTGGAGTAATCATAAAACTACAGACATGACCAGTCTTCGTTGATAAGTATTCAGTTTAGGGCCCACAAAATAGATCTTCTATTTCTCGGGCCATTTTTGTTAAATTGCATGTGGGTCAGCGAGGGTTTTTAGTACATTTTTTACTTGTTTAATTCTCTCTTTGCGATCAAAAAGTCATATTCTTGGTTTGTATTATGTTTTAGTCCTCCTAATCTACAGAACAGCATGGGTGGTTGTAGATTTCGTCTCCTCAGTGCAAGAAAGCTTTACAAAGCTAAAGCATTGCTAAGCCTTGTTGTACTCAAGGGACAAATTTATCAGTTTTATTAACTTGGGTAAAATATCAGACATAAACTATTTAATTTTTTAAGACTGCATGCGACAGCCAAAAGGATCATGCGGGAGCAGAGGCTGTGAAACAGATTTGTAACTCTCGAAGTCCGTTCAAAGATTTCTTATAGTAGTGTAATGTCGCTAAATATTCGGTCGAAACAATTTTCGCTTGAGAAACATTTCTTGTGTATGCAAAGAAAATGAATGTTTATGGCAGTTTAGGTTCAATCTTCTGGAATATTCCAGCTATTCGGAAATGAGAACCTTTGGTAACTTTTTCCGCCAAAATGAAATATTTAAGTCGATTGAATCTAAAATAAAGTCGATGGACTATATCCCTTTACCCAACGTAACGGCCAAAACCGGCCAGCGCTATTCTCAAAAATCGCCAATTAATTTTCATTATTTTTTTCATTTTTTGTCTCAAAAACATAGGTTATGACCCCTCGTTGGAACGAGCTCGTCGAGCTCGTTCCAACGAGGGGCCATAAGCTATGTTTTTGAGACAAAAAATGAAAAATATTAGTTACTCAAGAACTTTTTTTGCAAGTGTCGTCTGCTTTCCATGTTAGGTAAAGGGTTAAGGGCTAGGCTGGTTACATGCCATAATAGCGTTGAGTTTCTTACAGAATTTGACTTATGGAATGAGAGCTTGGAACGTTCAGGAAACTATGTAAATCACATTGAAGTGTTACATATTCATCCCTAATGACTTGCGATTTGATATGAAGTGTCTGAACTGCGCTCATTCAAGTCGACCTGAGCCGAGGTTTTGTGAATGAGGTTACAAAATTTCATATCGTGCCGAATATGTGATTCTTTTTATCACATGCAGTACAGGCGTTGTGGACTGGTCGTTATCCACGCCTGGACAGTGATGTTCACGCATGTGTTTATCAGCTAATAAAATCATCACCATCATTTTAATTAATGATGCGCCGGCTTGTACCCGGGTGTCTGTCCCTTATATCTTGCCTCGAGGGTGGGGTTTAACCGCCCCACCCAGGTACCCATGGAGGATGTGTTTTCTCCCACTATTTTAGGAATACCGCGCCATTAATAAGAAAATAACATATTTTCCTGTATTTTCAAGGAAAAAAAAATCAATTTTAGTGCGTTCATTCTAGGAGAAAACCGAGAAGATATTCTGAAAGCTTGCTGAGAGGTATGCTATATAAGTTGTATATGTACTTCTAATACTATGTCTATTGTTCTGCATTGTTCGTAGACTCTGACGTCATCATCAACTCTATTGTATGAATGCGCTGACGTCATCATCCACTATACATCCATTATATTCTTATTAGTAACATATAACACTGGGACACCATCAACTATTTGCAAGCTACTGTCGTCTTTTATCATTCACGCTATTGCACGAGCGTTATAACGGGTCATCCATTCTATAGGCAGGTCATCCATTCTATAGAAATGAAATAAAGATATGATAAAATGTTGTGCAATAAACAGTGCTCATCATTAGGTGAAAGGACACCTCATAGGCTAAGGGATAAATAGTTCAGTACATGTAAGTACTTAAAACTTGAGGGTAAGAATAACAACAGAAAAACTGTATATTCGCATATAGTTATATATATACTATTCCAAAAAGTAAGGGATGTTTTAAAAAAGTGAGATAAATGAAGTAACATATTTATATTTTCATCAAAAAGAAAAATGAGGCATTGCACTGTGGTATCTGGTGAATTATTTCAGCGATAGTTGGGTGTCTGATAAGCACACATTCCACGCACTGAGCTATAGATGACATGGGCGGCCAGTCAGAATTTACCACATTCAGTCAAAAACCTCCATACCTTGTAAATCCTCCTCGGTTCGCGATCCAAGCGCGGATACCTCAAAAGTTACGTTTCGATCGGAAATTATTGATGAACGAGATTCTCAAGAAAAGAGCGAAGAGACCTCCGAAAAAAAAATTCAAAACGTACCCCACAGATATTAACTTGGCGGCGTGCGAAAAACATGCAAGAAGTTTTTGTGGGCCGGTGGCATTCATGATCCACTCTAAACTTGGTAGTATATTGATGTGTCAATCACGCGTAACCAATAGCATTTTCCGAAAATATCAATATCAGTTTGATAACCCCTACTTTTTTTTGAATAGTATATATATATAATTCTGATATTTAAAATTCCAATCAGTATATATATTGGAATTGTATGCCATCTTCATTCCAAACTCCTGTAATTCTGTATATAATTTCAAACTCCTAAAAAGATACAAAGAAAAGTTATTGTGAGAGTAATATGACACAGGTACAATTGAATCAACATAATACAAGGTGTATTACATGGAGATGAACACAAAATTGAATTTACTAATCCAGCTGGAATTTATCATCAAAATTAATCAAAAACGAACTTAATTGTGAACAATAAAAATATTATTTTGAAAGAAGAATGTAAAGTTATTTCGTTGGGATTTGATACATGGAACGATATATGCAACATGCAAATGTGCATTGCTTACGTCTACTCATTCACTGAACTAGTAACCTTTATCTGATGTGAAATGGATCATGTAGAATAGAATTCTCAATATCTGAAAGTTAGAAATTAACTCCTATCATATCATACAGACGTTATAGCGACATAATTGATTCTTTATCTTCAAGAGATTGTTATAGATGAAGTTATTCAAGGAGTAGTCAACATGAGCATCAGTGGATAATGTGGTCAAATTTCGACAAAATATTATGCTTTTTTGATGAAACACAAATAGACGACCAAAGATAAGTAGGGTTGATAAAGGTCTCGAATTCAGTGATAAATTAGTTAAATCTTTTTTGAATGAGGTGAATAAAAAATTATTTACAACTCAAAATGAAGTTAAAGCATCAGTTGAATAAAGGGTAAATAAAATAATTAACCTTTTGAACTCTAGTGGTATCTTCCACGCCAATTCAATGGCAGCATTTAGAAGAGTCCATATTCATTATTTGGGGTAGATATTCAATATTTTCCACGTGCAGCCTCGAGGTTACACGTTGAAAATATTGTTTGGTCTACCCCACACATTTGTAGAACAGCCATCCTATATAATGACGTTATGACGTCATGTTCCTGCGTACAAAAGCGGCAGCTAGGATTCAAAGGGTTAAGGACATAATGTTCAAATATTTCACCAAACACAGAACTTACAGATACATTAACATTCTACAGGCAACAGTTAACAGTTCCAACCATACTCCACCTAGGGCTATTAAATACATGGCGCTAAATTAAATTAATAAAACAAAAAACAAAGCCACACCCCAACGCACAAATGCTAAATTTAAACTGAAACTAAATGTTCTTGTTAGGATATCAATTTTGAAACAACAATTTTAAAGACCCCACCATCAGCAGTGGAGTACTGAATTATTTAAAATAAACCAATAGATTATCAACCACGTATGCCCATATAAAATTGGTTGACTTTCAAAACGAGGACCTATAAGTTTGGTTTTATGAAAAGGAGGTTATGAAAGTGAAGAAAAATGAAAAATCTTTGTGGATAATTAAGAAAAAAAATCAAGAAAAGGAAGCAGAATGGAAAGTTAGTGTTTAGTAATTTGTATTCGGGTGGCGGAGATGTTTCATTTGAGGGATACCACGTTGGATGGGATGCATTGTACTGGTTCAGTTTACTACCTTTCTTATTGTCTTATAAGACGCCATGTGCAACAGTTTATATCATGTCAATGTTTTGTTTCCACCATTGGGCATGTTGCCCACGGTGTATATATTCAATCAATGAATAAATTATATTTAAGAAATAACTGTTGTTTTCCTTCGGTTTCTGCGATATAAACCGACAATTTTCAGCACAAGCTTCATAACAAGCATTAACAATGAATTATAACATGAACAGCATGATGCAGTTGTAAACATTGGCATTTCTTGATATAGAAACACCCAAAGCGACGGCACTTGTGACAATTAATTTTCGAAGAGACGTCATTCGTTCGAAATGACGTCATGTTTTTGGATTCAACTACATTGTTGTTACAAGATTGATGGCATGTTGCAGTTAACGCTTAACAATGAAAGTCAAATTTTGTTCGGCATAATAAAATAATTAGAACGTTTCTTTTCATATTCTATCGGTCGATAGTACCTGAGTTTGTGTGATTTCTGAAATAAAACCTTCAGCAGCTTCGCTGCTTCAGGTTTTATTTCAGAAATCACACGAACAGCTTCGCTGCTTCAGGTTTTATTTCAGAAATCACACCAACTCATGTACTATCGATCGATAGAATATGAAAAGAAACGTTCTAATATTATATTAAATACTTGAACACTGCTGAAGCTGACAGAAAACCTCAAACGCAGCTTTGTGTAAACTAATCTGATTTATGACTCAATTGTGAACTGTGAAGAGAGACCATCACTAGCAATAGTATTCTCAAATAATTAACAAACATGGTCAGAACCAGGTAGTACAATACCGTATCTTCTAATCAGAGTGAAGAAAACGTCACAGATCGAAGTATATATAAAACACGGAAATGATAGATATGCATCATTATACCATGATTACCTATTCTACTAAAAATGAAAAGTCTATGACATAAATTTTAGTTTCACACACCAAACGTGATGAACACGTCAGCAATGGGATTTCAATAGTACAAATTTACACCTACCGTAGAACTACATCCCCGTTGACCTTTGATGTCGTCAACCTGAATGCAAACTTGTCTAAATTTATCGCTCGTCGCCTCGGGAAGAGCGAAATGGAAGTGGCAATTATTTATTACGTTTTTAAATGGGTTTACCTGGTGAGGTGCCAAAAATTAACAAACATGCATTGTCTCATGTTAATAAAGCATGCATAACTCGAAATAGTATGTTATTATGTTATTAAAACAAAAAAGGTCCAGTTTCTTTTTTTCATTTCGTTTCGGCGATAAAATTGACAGCGGAAGTACCGCCCACTGATACTCGCCGTGTAAACAAAAACAGATTCGCTTGTATGTACGTCTGGTGCTCAGTAAAATCGAGAAAAAATAATAGCCACTCTTAATAATCTGACGATCATGGTATAAATAAAATATACCCAAAGTAGCTTGGTGTACCAAATGTTCACCACTCGTGGTAAAGTGGTGTTAACCGCGCGCCGAAGGCTCGCAGTTAACACCACTTCACCACCCGTGATGAACATTTGGTACACCAAGTTACTATGGGCATATTCTATATTTCTATCAGACCTAGTGGCGATAACACTTCATTTTAGTCATGAATAAAACAGTGTGTGTGCCAAACACACAACTATGGATGAACCAACATGACAAAAGCAAAAGGGAGAAATTCCACATTCAAAAACAACTAATAATGCAATGATTCCAGTAGTAAGAAATCATAGAGAGGCAGAGAAAAAACAATATTCGCTTAAAATTGTATCACCCATTCAACAAACTGTAGAACAAGTGAAAGATGAAATAAAAAAGGATGGAAAATCCAAATGTGTGAAATCTAAACAAAGAAGACATAAAGGTCACCTGAAGTGAAGGTTAAGTGTAATATCAGTAAGCGAAAAAACGTAAAGGGAAGACAGCGCGGAAAAGATACAAGAAGAAAGATATTGTGAAGGATATATTTACATAACCTCTAAAAAATGACAATGTTGGATAAATAAGTTTTAAAGAGGCGTAACCAAGGCAACTATCGCTGGTTGATATTCGACCAACCCAAACTGCAGTGGAACAAATTTATTCCCAAGAATATAGACCAATTTCACAAATTTCAGGAAACTGACCTATTGAATTTAATATATCAAGTCGAAATGGATTGAAAAACTCAAGACTGTTTGTCAAAATCAAAATCAAGAAAGCCAATAACCTGAATTTAGCAGCCTCAGAAAAAAAACTCTTCCAGTGAATCTTTTCCTTCAATCGATGTGGTCCCAGGAAGAAGTTACATTACAATGAAGTTTTTTTATCGTACCAGGGAACCCCATTATGCATATAAAGCCTACATTTAGTCGACTCTTGATTCAAGTGCAGCATCTATGAATTCACAATTACAAAGCCAGCTTTATTTGATAAATTTTGCAGGTGCTATGGATGAAGCAGATCCTAAATCGAGGAGTACAGCTCTATACGAGAGAAATAATTTTATTCAAGACAGCCAATCTGTGGAAATGGAAGGATCTATATACCATGGTGTGTGTCAATTGAACAGATATATATTGCACCAAGTAAATGTACAGATTAGAATGTATAGAAACACAGCTATTTTTTGTCTTATGCCCAAAGAATTGAACTCAGATTATGGCATACATATTGAAGATGTAATTTTCAAACCATGCAAAATTAGAGTCGATCCAGCTGTAATATATGGTCAGTCGGAAATTCTGAAAAGTATTAATGTCAAGTATCCCTTTATCAAAACCGACATCCAAATCGCTGCTTTATCTAAGGGTCAAATTAGTTTTGTGTGGGAAAACGATTTCAATCCATTAAGCCAACAAAGACTAGAGTAGGGTTGGTATCCAACAACACTGTTTCCGGATCTTATACATGAAATCCATTTGATTTTAAAACTTATATAGAGTTGCATAAATATCGGTCCTATCAGACAGTGTTTCAGTGGATGGATGTCCTTTTAAATTGCAGTATACATCGCCATATTCCCATGGGTTTACTGATAAGTTATCGTTTACAATCAAACCCGGAAATCCCAGTAAATCCCACTTTGGAAAGTTATAAAATTCAGGCCTGGCATTCTGAAAAATGCAGGAGGGCAAAAAATCGCTCTCCTCAATCAGCTTAGGAGAGCCATTAGCTTTACACAGCATTTTAAGTATCCAGTAGAACGAACTCATTGAAACTGAAACCAGCAGACTACATCAGTGATTTTATTAACTTTACTAAGGTAAAGCGAAATCTCTTAGACATCTAGATGTCTCACTCAACAACCGAAAACACACTTGACAAGACCTGTGTGTGTACCCAGACCTGTTGTCCAAGAAAGTCATAGCCTACCACTACCACCTTCAACCCCCAAGGGGGGTTGAAGGTGGTAGTGGTAGGCGTATGACTTTCTTGGACAACAGGTCTGCTTGAATCTACAGTCACATCCTGGTGCAAATGCTTCAAGTGACATAATAGTAATGGTAGTATATTATAGTGTCAATATTCCTTGAATAATTACCCCTCAAACTGTGATGTCAGTTATTGAACTTGAAACTGACAGAAAAAAAAAATTGCTGTGACCCATTTTGCTTCAAATGATTGCAACTGTGTTTGGGTATGGTTGCAGCCATTACCTTTTACCACAAAACCACTTTCAAAATGAAATTACGTGATGTTATGTGACTTCGAAGTTAAATTACATTTTTGCTTTACAACAAAAATTTAATGTGAGCATACTACATGTAATCTCAATCATCCCAGACCAAAATATTTAGGAGGGCAATTTTTCGCTCTCCTTAATTCTTTCAGGAGGGCAGTAAGGAGAGCTAAAAAATCGCTCTCCTGAAATTGCCAAGCCTGAATAAAACAAATTTTATCTCAATGAGTGATGAAGAAAAACAACTGTACAACTACATTACATGTTTTGTGTGTCAAGGACCATTTTACCCAAACAATAAAACGGCGTGAGATCACTGTAACTTAACAGGTAAGCTCGTAGGGGTCACACGTCATCGATGCAATTTAAAAACACATCAATGGTACTGCACAACTTGAAGAATTTTGATGAACATATTATTTGTCAGGCAATTGGAAAATTTAAAAATGAGGAGATTACGTTTACCCCCTCTTAACCTTGAGCGTTACCCATTACTTTCCCTTGGTGAACTAAGCTTCAATGATTCATATCAATTTCTTTCATCATCTCTTGACGCATTTGTTAAAGATTTATGCACCACAAATAACAATAATTTCAAGCTTTTAGAAGATGAAGGTTTCTCAGAAGCAAAATGTACACTGTTGAAACGAAAAGACATTTTTCCATATCATTATACGTATGATACCAATGAATTCATTTTTAGAGAAAGAACTGCCTGACAAAAAGTTTTTTTTACTTTTACAGATACTGACAGTTTAACCTATGAAATTCAAACAAATGATATTTATGACAACATACACAATGACTTGCAGTATTTTGACACAAGCAGATACCCTAACACACACAAATGGTTCAGTTTAGAAAACTAAGCTGATGTTGTTTTTTTTTAAAGATGAAACTAACTAATAAAGTACCTATTGATGAATTCACTGGGTTAAGACCAAACCTGTATGTCTACAATTATTGGAACATTGAAAAGATTCGCGCAATAGGAGTTATCAGTTCCGTAAATACACTGAAGTTTGATTTTTACAAAGAATGTATTTTGGGTGAAAACAGCGATTTAGTATACTGTCAAGCCAATCGTATTCTTAGTGAAAATCGTGAACTGTATTGTTCAAGCAAAAAAAATAGACTCTCTCTAATGTACAATGTACTTCTCTTTCATGAGAAGAGTTGGAACTATTTTTTTTTGAAAATGTTGTTTGACTCTTCACTGGACGAGTTCGTTCCAATGAGTGTCATAACCTTTGTTTTTGAGACAAAAAATGAAAAAAATAATGAAAATTAATTGGCGATTTTTGAGATTAGCGCTGGCCGTTTTTTTCCGTTACGTTGCGTAAAGGGTTAATGCAAATAGGAATTTAATCAATTCAAACTTGTTTGACGGAGCTCAATTAGCTCTGTTAATCAAGCTTCAATTGGTTAAATTAAGGCAAACAATGACTGCTTGAAATTTAAATATTAAGACATCAATGTAATGGTATTAATTTGCCAGCATATCTCATAAAAAGTGTTTGTTAATGGTTATTATGAGCTTCGACAGTACAGTTAAAACTAGAAGTCCTGTTATGAAATGCGCACAAATAGCACGTTGATCTGCGCGTTAACCTGCGCGTTATGACCATAGTAAGGATATCAAATTCTGAACATATGCCCTGTGCACAACCAATGTTTCAGCCAATGGACCTCCGGATAACCCGGAGGTCCATTGGCAGAAACATTGCCTGTGTTTGCTATGAGTAACCAGGAGAACCTGCCATTCGATATGGCAATTGCGCGCAATTGCTACGCGCAATTAAGCCTAGATAAGCGCACAGTTCGTGACAGGACTTCAAGTTTTAACTGTACATTTATACTGTTAACTTTGTTTATCATTTTAGGTGCATTTCTATTTGTGTGTGTGTGTGTGTTTATAGAGCAGTTATGGCCCTGTCACGAGAATTGTACTTTTTCTTTGATAGAAAATTTACTCAAATGTTTTGGGCTGGAGTGAGAAAAATATTTTCAAAAAGATATGCCTCAGTAACAAGGAAATAGATATGTCAAAGAAGATCAAATAGAATTAGACACCAACTAGATCGGATTACCTATTTATTTGTTTATTTATTTATTATTTATTTATTGGTGTTATTTAATTATTAGGTCACATGCTTATGTAGAATGGCTAATCGTGACCGTGACAGTTTCACGGGTGGAGGAAACCGGAGTACCCGTAGAGAACCACCGAGCATCGACGAGCAACTGTCAGCTCCTCAACATTCTCTGTCCAGGCTACGCTCAAGCAGGGTTACAGTGGTTGAAGACATGTGCATCGTCGACACGCAGTACGCCTTAGTGCACGGCGTCATCGTGCCCCCCATGTAGGTAACCGGGATAAAGTGCCTTGTCCAAGGATACAACGCAGGTCGTCCCGGACGGGGATCGAACTCGGGGCCTCTAGCATAGAAGTTCAACAGTCTACCACTAAGCCATCGCGCTCCCTGATCGCTTAACCTATTCATAATTCATTTTGATGTCCATTCTCGCTGTGTTTATTAACCCTTTCCACTCTGATCACGGCATATTAAATTTCAAGCCTTAAAGTTTTTCATTATACACTCAGTATAGAACCAATTCAATCCTGTTGACAGATCTCTTTGAGCTCTGTCAACAGAATTGAATAGTTAAATGTCGAGATGCATTATGGAAGAACTTTATTAACCGAAGTTTGATATTTCGTTTTATTATATGACTCGTCCGTTTTGTTCACTTTAAAACCTTTGATATTTTGTTTTCATATTAATCAGTGATAAATAAAGCCTTCCGTTAATTTCATTGGTCAATTTCAAAACTAGACAATTTGATTGGCTGAACAAAATAAAACTGGGTGACATTTTCATAATTTGCATAATCAGAGTTGGGAGCTTTCATTGGTCAATTTCAAAACTGGACAATTCCTTCATCAGTACATTACTCGTATTATTTACAGAACAGATTGGACTTCCATTAAAACCCTTTACCTAACATGAAAAGCAGACGACACTTGCAAAAAAATTCTTGAATAACTAATTTTTTTCATTTTTTGTCTCAAAAACATAGGTTATGACCCCTCGTTGGAACGAGCTCGACGAGTTCGTTCCAACGAGGGGTCATAACCTATGTTTTTGAGACAAAAAATGAATATATTTTGAAAATTAATTGGCGATTTTTGAGAATAGCGCTGGCCGGTTTTGGCCGTTACGTTGGGTAAAGGGTTAAAACCCTTTGAACCCCAGAGGCCGTTTTTCGGCCGGGTCACAAGCTACGTCATAATGTCATCCGCGAGGTGTGAATACTTCTCACAGAGAGAAGTCAAGATAGTTTTCACAGAGTTGTTTATAAGTATTTCTTTTCTATTAATTTTATTTCAGGAAAGTGTATTATATATTTAGTTTGTATGTGTGTTAGGGAAGGATTAGAGGGGTGAAATAAGGAAGTTTAGGTGATAGGTTTTCCCGAGTTTACATTTATTTACTTTAATTGCCTTTTTCGTTTGTTTGGTATTCTTCTGATTTCGGTCTGTAATGGTAATTGCTCGACGGGTGTCCAGACGGAGGTGAGTATGGGTATTAAAGGGGGTCAGGGGAAGGTGAGTCGAGGGGTGCAGGTGCAGGTGGGGGAGATTGAGGATACACGGGCGTGATGCAGTGTGATATGAGGTATGGTGGAGAGCGGCAAATGGATCGTAGTGGGGTGTGTGCTAACTGCAGGGATATTTTACAGTTGTTAGAGAAATGTGTTGGGTGCGAGCGGGACATTGCGGAGCTGAAGGGGAGGTTGGGGAGGGCGGGTGTCTCTGGAGTTACACCAATGAAGGTTACCTATGATGGGGAGGTGGAAGGAGGATGGAGGGGTCGCTGTGGACTCAAGGAGGAAACAGGGAGGCAGGGAACGTTGGGGAAGAATGCTTGATGTGGGGGTGTAACCGAGGAAGGGGGATCTAGTAGGAAAATTCGGAAGGTAGGGTCAGGACAGGGTTGCGTAGAGTCAGGCCAGAATCGGCGTATGGCTGCCAAGGTTGCTAAGCGGTGCTTAGAGAACAGGTTCAGTGTGTTAGATGAGAGTGAGGGGGGGATAAAGGGAGGAGAGGTGGCTGCTGATGATGATAGGCCAGATGGGGTAGGGAGGGCGGTGAAAAGAAAGAGGGGGCCAGAGGCATGCAAAACGAGGCGAGTTGCAGATGATATAAGAACAGGGGGAAGAAGAAAATTAGTTGTAGCGGGAGCAGCATTGTACGTGGGATTGACAATATGGTTTGAGGTCCTGACAGTTCTAATCGAACAGTCTTGTGCTTTCCGGGGGCGAAGGTGGAGGATTTGAAGGACCGGGTAGATGGTATTGTGGCAGGGTCAGGATCAGAACCGGTAGTGGTGGTCCATGTGGGGACCAACAATATCAGGGAGAGAAGGTCAGTAAGTTTGGTGGAGTCGTATAGAGGTTTAGTCAGCAAACTGCTAAGTAGGAATGCAAGAGTAGTTGTATCCGGGATCCTCCCTGTGCTTGGAGGTGGGGACGAACGGAGCTCAAGGATTTTGGCGCTGAATGGGGCGTTGGAGGACTACTGTTTTGACCTGGGGATACCCTTTATCGACCATTGGGACACGTTTTGGGGCCACGCGAGCATGTACAGGCGTGCCGGGCTGCATCTTAGCAGGATGGGGAGACGGGTATTGGGGGATAAAATTCTACGGGTAGCGGAGCCTTTTTTGGAGAGGAGCGGGGTGGGAGGCCAGAGGCAAGTATAACAAGAGTGGACAAAGGTGAGGTGAACAAGGTCGAGGGAGATAGAATAAGTTTACCAAGGCTAGCGCCATCAAACAATGAAACCAGTAGACAGAAGCCAATGAATCTCGGTACCCTGAAAGTGAGTTATAGCAACATCCAGGGTCTCCACTGGAAAGTAAGTGAAATTGCGACACTGATCGCGGCAGAGGACTTTTGATGGCATGGGCCTAAGCGAGACGTGGGTAAGACACGAGGAACGGGTAGACCAAGTAAGGGGGTGCGTGTGGATAGGTGTAGGGCGAACGGAAGGCCAGAAAAAGGGGGAGGGGTAGGCATGTACATTAAAGAGGATTTAAAACCGTTGCTGATCACAGATCTGGAAGATGTCAGCACCTCAGCTGAGGTATCGAAAGGAATTGGATGGGTGAAGATTAATCTAAGAAACAAAAGTATTGCCCTTGGGATTGTGTATTGTGCGGTGGAGGGAAGCAAACCCGAGTGGAATGACTCGATATACTCAACACTAAGGTCCAATATCACAGAACTAGAAAACAGGGGGCTCGGTATAATTCTGGTGGGTGACTTTAATGGACACGTAGGTGATAAGGAAGAAGGCATAGAGGGCGAGGACAAGAAAGTCAACAGGAATGGAAGGAAGCTGTTGAACTTCACAAATGAGCTCGGTCTGAAGATTCTGAACAGGGACGCGAAGTGTAAGGGGAAATGGACCTGGGAGAGGAACGACAGAAAAGCAATAATCGATTATATTCTCACAGTTATTAATTTATGGATGGAGGTAACAGGGGTAGAAGTGGATGATGAGGGTAAAATGGAGGTGGATAGTGATCACAACTTGATTACAGCGACGATCAGGGCCAAAAACCTAGTTAAAAGCAAAGGAAGCTTCAAGGAGATTTGGGAACTCAATAAGGATGCCGACTGGGCGAAGTTCGAAGAAAAATTGAAACTAAAGCTTGCAACCGTACACGCGGGGGGGGGGGGGGGGGGGCAGTGTCCAGAAGATGGCCGATGTCTTAGTTGCGAGCCTAGTTGAGGCAGGGAAGGAAAGTGTAGGAAAGATTAGGGTACTTGGGTACAGAGTGAACGAAGAACTGAAAAGGGCCATAAAGGGTAGAAAAGCTAAATGTGCTGCATACAGGAGAAGTAGAAAACTTAAGGGGCGGAAACCAACGAGCCCGCGGTAGCAAAGGAAGAATACCAACAAGCACGAAATAAAGTAAACAAGATTAAAGACGATAATCGGAGAGTGCGAAATAGCAGTCTTATTAAGACGATAAGAATGACAGGGGGGTCGAGTTCGAACGTATTTTGGAAATGGATGAATAAACGTAACAAAGGAAGTAACCCACAGAGTATTAAAGTAGATGGAAGAGTTACAGACGATCAAGATCAAATCGCATTAGAACTAGTCAAGCTCTGGGAAAAGGTAAACGATAGGCGATGGGGAAGGAGGAACCCACCGGAGTGTCCGAACCAGGTCGAGGAAAATTTACTGTCCTTCGTGTGCAACGAAATTAAAACGGAGGAGGTGCGAAAGATGATCTCAAAATTAAGGAATGGAAAAGAGGGAGGGGTGGACGAAATTCCTAACGAGTTTATCAAAAAAGGGGGAGAGGAACTCTTGGAAAGCCTAACTGGCCTATTCAATTTAGCCATAGCAAAACAAGAGGTCCCAAATGAATGGAGAGAAAGCAAAGTGACATTTATAAAGAACGACATTGGTTAAATATACATAGACTTTGGAATAAATTGGTTGAAATGAATAATTGGAGTTTAGTACAAAAAGTATTTAAATGGGATTATAATAATGGTCAAAGTGGGTGGTGTGCTGAAAAACGATGCATATTCGAACAAATTGACAAACGTGAAACATTTGAAAGTCAATCTGTCTGTGACATAAATGAAATGAGGGCTCTGTTGAGCAAGTATTTTTCTGAAAGGTGGCTGAATGGTATACAATTTGTACCCAAATTTAGGACTTATAAGCTATTTAAAAATTCGTTCGAGACGGAAAGTTATGTAGAAATGAATCTCAATCGTCAGCAGCGATCAATAATGGTTCAGTTTCGCTGTGGTGTTCTTCCAATACGAATTGAGACCGGTAGGTTTAGAGGCGAACAGCCACTTGAGAGAAACTCAGAGAATATGTACACTGTGCGAAGGACACGCTGTTGAAGATGAATTTCATTTTCTGCTAAAGTGTCCTTTTTATAATGACATAAGAAAACAATTGCTAGAATATATGTCAGCAGAACATCGGAACAAAGTGTTCCCACTTGAAAGTAGATCAATGACCGTGATACTACAAAATTACCCACGTAGATGCGCTGATTTTCTGGTTAAGGCATACAAAAGGCGAAGGAACTTCTTTTATCCCAATTAACCTACAGTGCTGGGAGAGTGGGTTGTTGCTGGGTCGCCCGCTGAGTGAAGTTATCACGCAGGCTGTAACTTTCATTTTTTTGTACATACCGACAAAAAACACAGGCAACGTTTCAGCCAATGGACCTCCGGGTTTAACCCGGAGGTCCATTGGCTGAAACCTTGCTTGTGCCGGTTATGTTTTGCAACAAATTTGCAATTATTGCTTGGGTGGAATCTCCGCTCGGTTGGTGATTTGGTGATAGATACAATCTCCACGTACTGTTGGTAATCATGCTTGTTCGTTTGTGTGGTTTTATCGAAGTTAAAAGTGAGAGTTGTACTCTTTCAGGTAGAGTTGTTGTCACGTCTATGTATACATAAAAGGACGAATCTGTGAATGAATGTTGGTGGGGGTGGGGGGTAGGTGTCTCGGGTGGGGTGGGGTGGGGTGGGGGTGGAGTGGGGTGGGTGGTTTAAGGGATTGTGCGATTGAGTGAATGAGAGAGCGAGAGAGTGAATAAATGCGTAAGTGAGCTAGTGAATAAAGCGAAAGTCAGTGAGTGAGTGAATGCATCCGAAGTCAACCCTGAGATCACAGAATGTATTTTATATTCTATTATGTGTAACATATAGACCCCTTGGGTCGGGTGCTTATAATATCTTGATGTCTCACTAGAATAATGTAATGGTAGAACATGTCACTTTAATAAATGATTCTACTACTACTACTACTATTCACAAAAAGGGGGAAAATGACGTTTTGGATAATTATCGAGGGATCTCTGTCAGTAGCAACATTGGAAACGTTTTCTGTAAAATCCTGTATGGGAGATTAGAGGTGGTGATTGAGGAGAAAGGTTTTTTGGGAGAGATCCATAATGGCTTCAGGAAGGGAAGGAGAGTCACTGACCATCTTTTCACGCTATCCCAAATGATAGAATCCGCGAAAGCAAAAAATAAAAAGATGTTTATGGCCTTTTTGGATGTTAAAAAGGCATAGGACAGAGTATGGAGGGAGGGTATGTGGCGCAAGCTTGAGGCTCTGGGCTTGGGAGGCGAGTTTGTTGGAATTATGAAAGCATTATATAAAGATGTAAAGAGTGAACTTAGCCTGGGAAACATAACAACAAAACGTGTGCCCCTGGCGATAGGCCTAAAACAGGGGTGTATCCTTTCGCCAATTCTTTTTGCATTTGCATTGTACCTCAAAGGTTTAGGAGATGAACTCCTGCATAGCGACGAGGGGGGTAGCAGTTGGGGACTTGAAGATCCCAGGGCTATTTTTGTTGATATGGTGCTAGTGTCAGAAAGCGAAGAGTTGCTAGCGAAAATGCTGGGAATTGTCGGGAAATATGGTAGCAAATGGAGACTCGAACTTAATGGAAGCAAGAGCAAAGTTATACCCGTGGGCCGCAAAGTGGACCCCACTCGAAGGTGGAGAGTGGGGGAGTTTTGTATTCCGGAAGGTAGCAGCACTCTTCTTAGTGTAGGAGAGACAGCTGACTACGAGTATCTGGGGGTAAGTATAAACATCACAGGAAGAGGCACCTACCGAAACCACACAAATAAACTGATTCTGAAGGGGAGGCGAATCCTTAACCAAATGAAACTTATAGGTAGAAACAGTTTTAATAAGGTTTTCGTGGGGAAAACCATTTGGGGAAATGGTGGGTCTGCCAAGTATAACATATGGTACGGAAGTGGTACCCCTAAACCAGACGGCTGTAAAGAGCTTCGAGATTCTGCAGAACGATGCAGGCCGATGGATAACGGGGTCGAGTAATGCCGCAGCACTAGAAGCAATCAGGGGTGAGCTTGGGCGGCGGAGGATTAAGGACAGGATAGACTTATTGAACTCGGTTATCTTAATTATTTGGTAAATCTCCCCGACAGCCGATGGTGTAAAGTAATCTTCCTGCGAATTTTCAACTCAGATATTAAGACAGGATGGATGGTCCAAGTGAGGGAACTCGGACCTAGACGTTGGGGCAAACCAGGGTAAAAAAATTGTCAGAGAAAGGGTTACGGAGGATGGAGACCTTAATTGGCGAGAGGGGGTCAAAACAAAGAGATCTTTGGGTGGCCTGCGTGATAAAGAGAAGCCTGGTTTTGAAGAGTACCTTGATGGCACCTTTGGGGGGGGGGGTCACTGTTGTTCAAGCTGAGGTCGCGGTCCCTGGAGCTGAGGGGAAAAATTGAGAAAAACAGTGAAGAGGAGTGCCAGATGTGTAATTTGGGCGTGGTGGATACCCTGGAGAATGAAGGACATGTGGTTAGTGGGAGACTCAAAGTAGATGGTTAATATGCTAATCGGAGAGATTGGGAAGAATGGGGCAAGGGATGTCATCAAGCAGTTCGTCTCCCAGTGTTGGGAGGAGAGAAGAAGCGTGGGAATAGGGAGGCAGTTGGGAGGCAGTTGGGAGGCAGTTGGGAGTACAGGGGTAACCAAGGCCTTCTCATCCGAGAACCGTGACAAATCAGCGGCCGGCCAAAGTGTTATTATATTATTAAATGGGATGGCTACAAGGTAAATGTGAGGTGTAGACCAATCAATATTTTCAACGTGCAGCCCCAAGGTTGCACATTGAAAATATTAATATGTCTACTCCCAAATAATGAATATGGACTCTCCCTACTGCTGTCATTGAACTGACTATCTTAATTTCGACTTGGTTCAAATAGTGGTTTGTGACCGCTATGCGTTCCCAAAGTCACTTTGAACTATGTCGATATTACAATATTTGCATTACTGATGGACTTATAACCACAATATTCTTTTATACTCGGAAGACTCGTTTTATTTTGGAGCATTTACAATGAATATCATACAAATGTCTTAACATTTACCAAGCACACATTTGATTGTTTGTTTAACCAATATGGACTGTTGTTATCCCGGGTCTTTATCATCGTTGTGTTGACTGTTTTAAAATTGTCATCCCCCCACTTGTACCATATATCGGACTTTTTAAGTTTTCTATAACATTCTACTACCACAATACACAATTGCATACATGTACGTGAGAAAACGGTGGCGTTGTGTATTAAGGCGTACTGCACGTCAATTGTGCACATGTCTTCAAGGCTGCTAACCCTGCTCCTACGAGACAGTAAGTTGGACAATCAAACGGTTACGCGCTACTGCTCGTTGATTATCTCAGGATTCTTCGGCTCTTCATCTATCCGTAAAACAGCCGACACGACATTGACACTGTCTGTTGAAAGTGTCGTTGATTGAACTTCAGTAAAAACAAATAAAAAAAAACCTACAATACTCTTTATCCCAATTGCCCATGTAGGTAGCAGTGGCACTGTGCAGTGAGGCTTAATTTAGTACTCGCTAATGGTGCACTTGCCTCGATTTTTTGCTAACTTTTTTTGTTCCGTATAGGTAAAATTGGAGAGTCTGATAGTTAATCTCCGCTTGTAGGTGGTGGGGGGGGGGGGGGGGGGAGGTTCTTGTGTTACTCCGGTTTCCTCAACGGAAAACCTTTCAGACGATCTGAACCTGGTTATTGAAAGTGTCGTTGAACCTCGATAAACACAACAAAAAAAACCCACCGAACTAGACAATGGAAATGAAATTACAAGAATATTATTATTAGGGAGGTGATAGCCCTTGTTCTGTTACATCGATGAGGTGTCATTTCACATACTAATGTGTACTGTTTATTGCACAACATTTCATCATATCTTTATGGAATTTCTATAGAATGAATGACCTGTCTATAGAATGGATGACCCGTGAATGATAAAAGACGACAATAGCTTGCAAATAGTGGATGGTGTCCCAGTGTTAGATGTTACTAATAAGAATATAGTGGATGTATAGTGGATGATGACGTCAGTGCACTCGCACAATAGAGTAGATGCTGACATCAGAGTCCACGAACAATAGAGAACAAAAGACACGATGCAGTGGATGGGGTGTCCCAGTATTAGAAGTACAGTACGTGGAGAGTGTATTATCAGTAAATCACCCGCAGAGTGGAGATTCCACCCGAGCAATAATTGCAAATTTGTAGCAAATCATAACAATCAAATGCAAAGTTCCAGCTAATGGACCTCCGGGTTAAACACGGAGGTCCATTGGTTGAAGCATTGCTTACGCTTTCTGTCCATATGTACAGAATTTGAAAGTGATATTTTGGGTGATTACGCCACTCCACGGGTGATTTAGTTACAATCCACTCTCCGCGTACTGTACATCTATTAATTATATACCAGAGATATATACCTCTAAATATGCAGACAAGCACCGCACGTTGAGAGTTAATGCACTGAAGCACCCTCAAATGAAAATAGACATGTCTGCACACGTCAATTCCAGACATGTACTTCAGTTTGACAGAGCATACTAATAATCTTTATATTTCTCTCCGATAGATGTGCTGAAGTTTTTCTCAAACTGCTCTGGTTTCGATTTTCGTTTATAAAGTCAGTCGTATTTACGGAAGCAAAACGGCCATCCATTTTATTTGTGTATACATGTGCAGACGTGACTTGCGATGATTAAATGGTTCCGGCGCTAACTAAATATGCAAATATGTTAGCCACGTGGAAGTGATATAGCTGTCACGTGGGTGGGTGAGGCAGCCATATCTCTCCCAGCTGTCTCACTCGACTTAATAGATGTCTCAGTACTTTAGTGGTGAGGAAAAACTCTGAGCCGAGCAGCAGAAATAAAAATGTTATTAAAATAACCCTGAGTGATCTGTTTACCCCCCCCCCCCCCCCCCCCCCAATTAAATAATCTAAAATCAAGAAATAATTTATTTATATACAGTGTACATACTCTAAACTACTTTTCTACTTTCAGAATGAAGAAAAAGCATTGTCACCGTATATTACATTTAATCTGATAACCCTAGATTATAACATCCGTTGTGTATACTTGAAGTATATGCAACGGTTGCTGTATATAATTATAATTTATGCAAACAACCTTTGACCTCGTTCGATTCTATTTTCATTCATTCATAAATTTAATTATGCAGGTTTGATTTCTTCGTTGAAGGAACAAGTGATACTTTACCGAAATAATATGATATATTTTTTGTACGAATAAACATGTAAATATTTCATTTATTTTGCTGAAATAAAGAAATAATTACAATCTACTTCGTTCAAAATCTTATGTAGAATGTCAGTAATGTGTAGTGTACTATTTATAGTTACGTCTTCGTCCACAATCAATGTACTGCCCAAATTACAAGTTCGTCTGCTACCAGAAAATACAAGTTTCGTACAAATTGTATACTAAAACAAAAGTGGACCATAATTACTGGAAATTGGAAATTTCTCGACTGAATACACATTATTCCAACATCCGTTCTGCACACGGTAGAAAATCAACTTGTCCTTAAGCTTCAAGTTCGATTGCTTCGGCAATAACATCACCAACTCAGCGCACAACGTGTCCTAATTACCGCCACCCCAGTAGCAGCAGTACTCCTAAACATTCATAATTACGAAAAAATGACAATGTCAACAAACAATGTTTCACAACTATTCTATTACACTTACCCGTTCACAGAAAATCCTACAACGACATCACCAAGAAAACGTAAATTCCAGAAAGTTATTCCAATATTGTCCGATTCCGAATGAAAAAGTTACTAAGAAAAACCACTTTTCATCGATATCACGCAGATGTAACATGTTAACTTTTGTTTCAGTGAAATGAGAAATCGTTTCTCAATCGTCGTCACCCATTTTGTGGTGTAAGGGGTGCAACTTTGTCTCGTTGCATTTGGTTTAACTCGTTTATTACGGAGGCCCGAGGGAATCGGCATAAAAGTGAATATAAGCCTTAGCGTGTTAAAGTGCTGTTTGTTATCAGGTAAAAACAATATACATATAGTGTTTTTTTGTATTTGGATAAAACAACTCGTTGAAAAAACAGATATAAAAACACTATGTTTTTTGTCTATATATATTTTCAGTAAACATTAAAAGAAAAGTCCCCCACCCACAAACCCGAAATAAAGCTTTGTAACTATAAAATATGAACTTTGCATATCCGGACATGGTTGCAAAGTTTCGATCTTATCACTCTCTCTAACGAGCGCTTAAACAGAATAGGATGATGCGAAGAAGGATCTCTCCATGCCTCCGATCATCACGGGGCCTCCCTCATTTGCGTTTGAATGAAAAGATTCACATGAAAACTTGAAATATATTTATACCCCAGTCTACCAATATATCAATTTTATTTGACACATGTCCCATTATTTTATTTGGGTTTGGTTATGTTCCGTCGTGGTAGCACCTCATAATATTTCTGTTCTCACTGGACAAATTTCAAACCAGAAATTGTTACGGTGTGTGTCAAATTTCACAAAAACTAAATTCTTTTCGCTAAGATGGTCAGGCAAAATAATAAAATCTGTAATCCGTTTGCATGACATGCCGGGCTCTGATCATGGAAACGCCTGACAATTGACGGCAGTCTGGGGGTGATATTGATACAGAACTGCTCGGAACAGAGTGGTTCATGTCGCTTGCAGCCCAGTGTAGCACATAGATGGTGATTTGTTACAGCACTGGACCATCCTCACCCCTTCCATCCATATCATGAATATAACCAATCGATACTAGGGATCATTTTGGGTGTCTACCGGGTCCGCATATGGGACTCTTTCCCAATGGCATTTTGGTATGATTTTTCCCAATTCAAACCAAAACTTCCCAATCTCGGTCCTCATTCAAATAAAAATTTAATTTTTGTTTTAACTCTGGGGGCCTTATTTTGATTTGAATTACTTTTTACTGCAACAAAACAGATGCCTCAACAGGCAGTTGTTAGATACATTTGCAAGTTACATCCCAAGACCCTTATCGGTTGTTTCTAGGCAAGTCTATATAGGCAGCCAAGTCTTGCCTAAATACAACTGCTAAGCCATAGAATGTAGATTGTCCAAGTGTAGCAAATACAACAATTTATAATAGAGATTATTACCACTTTTGCGGGCGTTCCTAGCACATCAACGATGATTTACAGGGCGTTGAAACCTCGTAATGCTCAACAAGTACAAGTCGTGTGACGTGTTGGGCCGTTATTGACTATAACAGCCCAACACGTCAATAACAGCCCGACACGTCTAAATATAGACAATGACGTCACATCGCTCAGCAGATCAACAATATTTTTTCCCAGATTTCCATTGGGATCGAAATTCAATTCGAAATTTTTAATTTGTAAACACAATTAACACATTTGTTTCAAGTGTTTCCCTTTGTGTCACGGATAGATAATGTATCAAATATAGGAAGCGATACGCACAAAGTAAGTGATGACATCTTTGATGAATAAACTCCTTGCCTAAAGTTTGCATTTCGAAGATATATTTCATCATCTAACTTCCCAAATTTCGCCGTAGACTGATCAGACGATAGTCATGTTACCCGGTTTGTTTGTCAACAAATCAGACGATAGTGTCGCTGTTTTTTAATTCTAAAATGTCAAACTTCATTTATTTATCTTATTTCCCATATAATTTAATTGTAATGTACCCGATGTACGAAAGTTGCAATAATAGAAATAACATGACTTTGTCGGCATTACAGTGTATCAACGGCTTAATAGAAAGGGGTAACAGCCCTTGAGCTTATTAGCGGCCCTCGACTTCGTCTCGGGCCGCTAATAAACTCTTGGGCTGTTAACCATTTCTGTTGAGCCGTTAATACACTGTAATGCCCTTCAAAATCATGTTATTGTTATATTACAAAGACTGGTCATTATTTCATGTGACTGTTTGTTATAAACTAACTCTATGTATTATACATGTAGTAGCTTATGCATTAATGTTCTCGGATCAATATGAAGGTAATAATTCTTATTGTTTGTGTGTTTCTTCTTCCAAACAAATTCCCAATTGGAACCTTCATGACAGGAATTGTCCCAATTGCATGGACCGCGGACCCTTTCCCAAAATGTGTAGAAGAATCTCTGGATACGAGTAGAGGAAACTGTCTTTCTTGATATTTTAGGGGAAGATGTTATTCAATAAAGGGATACGTGTATGCATTTCACCACTTGTTTTGAAAGGAGAATAATTACTTAAAATGGACTAAAAGGGGGAATACTAAGTTACCAATCATGAGAATGTAATGATTCTATCTCAACATCATTCTAGTCCTCGAAACAAATATCATGAAGAGAAAAATAGCTTCTTTCAAAATTCAAATATCTCGAAAAAATAGAGAGAAATCGCTTGACTGGACTGGTTACGTAAATAATTCATCATAGGTGAGGAACGTTGTACAAACACGAGTGCGCTAATGCGCACTAGTGTTTTACAATATAGTCCCTCGCCTCGAAATATTATTTTATCACCCACCTATTAATGTAAAACATGGGGTTTCCACTGTTCTGCCTGTACGATAAAAATTAATGTTGTATCGCACATGTGGTAATACAAAACACGTTCGATTTCGTTTCCAATGTGAACAGAGAAGGAATCCGTCTAAATAAACACGTCATCATTGGTCGAATACACTGGAGTCGCTTAGAAATTCCAAGTTCCTAATTAAGATTTGTTTATCCGGGATATTTAAACAAACCGATTCGAATAAAATAAAATTTTGGTTGCTTGTTTCTTGACAAATACTTTCCACAACTGGTCATACAGTGATGGAATGCGTTTTACTTATTACATGTAGCTATTCAAAAACTTTTTGTTCTGCTGTTGCCTCAGTTTAGTCAATATTTGAAGTTCGATCATCGTGACCGTGACACTGGCTGATGTCAATTGGTTTCTACTAACTGAATGCCGTAAAAGTTAACAAGCAAATTAGGATTGGTACCTCGCCAACTAACAGTGATGTTCTGTTGGCAATGAAGGAAAACGCAGCAATTATCCAGCTGAAAAGTGTTTTGGGTCAATTTTCGTGTAGACTGGTTGTTACCTGGGAGGTGAGTGATAAATACAGAACCACACATACGTTTGAATGGGTAAATAATTATCACACGAGAATGCTTTGGCCCAGGATATCACGAGAGCCGAAAAATTATCACATGAGATTGCTTTGGCACAGGATATCACGAGAGCCGAAGGTTCTGTATATATCTCCCCCGGCTATCTTCTTCCCCCACCCATGAAAGTTTTTTCCATGTTAATTCAATGCCGCTTCATGCTCGGATGTTGAGACATACACTATTGTCATCAATTTCAAGCATTTATGTTTTGAAAAAACATCAACCCACCAAATAGTAATGTCATTTGGGTCAGGATTAAGAAAGTCGTGTAACCATTCTCCATATGACAAAGTGTTAGAAAAAACTTTGTTTCGATTGTGTACCTCCCGACTTTAAAGTCAAATAGCTCAGAAGTAATGGGAAATCGTTTTTTTATCGGGGGGGGGGGGGATCCAGGCCTGGATATCTTCCTCCTCTCCCTACCCCATAATTCGGTTTATATAGTTTTAGTAGTCATATGATAAGGGATCTCTGTTACTTTTCGATGAATATTCAAAACTGGTGCTTTGTATTGTATATTCGGATTTGGGATGTGGAAAGGTGGGGTGGGAGGATATCCCCCACCCCACCACCCCACCCCAAACGACAGTGCCATTGGGTAGGGTGATGTTTTCTCCAAACCTAAACACCTGAAATTGATGTCAAAATGTATATCTCAACATTTGAGCTTCAAATAATTTTCATGGGTGGGAGGGGAAGATATCCAGGCCCCACCCCTCGATATCTCAAATCCAAACTACTCATAAAAAGCACCAACTTTCAGTATTTATTGGAAAGTAACATAGATTCCTTATGATATGGTCAGTAGCACCATATTAACCAAATTGTGGAAATGCACCATGAGGTAGGGAGGGGGAAATATCCATGCCTGGATATCCCCCTCCCATAAAAATAGGCTGATTAAATCGTCATATGTGTACCCATACGAGCAACTAGTAGAAAGCTGTTATTATCTCAGGACCAATTTTAGAGGAATTTTCAATTTGAGGGATAAAGGGTTAATATCTCAGGATCAAATTATCAGATTTACACCAAAAACTATACAGCGCGGCACATCAGTAACCTGAAGATCTATGTAAAGTAACATGACCATTGGATTGATATTTTTTTAGTTATCTCATGCCAAAGGGATTGGAAGAATTCTCAAATCGAAGGATGATAAAGAATAAAGGGTTAATATCTCAGGATCAAATTATCAGATTTACACCAAAAACCATACAGCGCGGCACATCAGTAACCTGAAGATCTATGTAAAGTAACATGACCATTGGATTGATATTTTTTTAGTTATCTCATGCCAAAGGGATTGGAAGAATTCTCAAATCGAAGGATGATAAAGAATAAAGGGTTAATATCTCAGGATCAAATTATCAGAGTTACACCAAAAACTATACAGCTCGGCACATCAGTAACCTGAACAAAAATAAAGTAACATGACAATCCAAGTTATATTTTTCAAGTTATCGAATGCCAAAGAAATGGATACGGACGCCGTACGGACAGACAGACGGACAGACAAAGGATGGACGAACGACGGAAGGCCACCCCGGATGCCGACATTATGTGTATCATACATGGTATGGGTACACATAATAACTTTGATCAATATATTTGAGTTATCGCATTCCAAAGAAACTGATTGGAGTAATTCTTAATTTGATGGATAAAGGGTTGATATCAGAGGATCAAAATAACAGATTTACACCCAAAACTATACAGCTCACCACATCAGTAACCTAAACAGAAATTTAAAGTAACAACACAATCTGATTAATATTATTTGAGGTATTGCATGTCAAAGAAATAGATTGAATTTTTTTTATTAATTAAGTGGGATCAAATGACAGGATTTATATAAAAAAAACTATACAGCTCGGCAAACCAGTAACCTGAACATCTATATGAAGTAACAAGACAATCAGACTGATATTCTTTGAGTTTTCGCATGTCAAAGAAATAGATTGGAAAAATGCACAATTTGATGGATAAAGGGTTAAAATCTCAGGATCAAACTACCAGATTTACACCAAAATCTATACAGCTCGGCACATCGGAAGCCTGACCACACATATGAAGTAACAAGGCAACCTAATCAATATTTTTTAGGTTACCGCATGCCAAAGAAATGGATTGGAGTAATGCTTAATTTGATGGATAAAGGGTAAGAATCTCAGGATCGAATCGTCAGATTTACATCAAAAATTGTACGGCTCGGCACATCAGTTGCCTGAACATATCTTTCAAGTAACATGACAATAGGATTGATATTTTTTTAGTTATCGCATGCCAAAGAAATGGATTGGAATAATTCTTAATTGGATGGGTAAAGGGTTAATATCTCCGTAATGAATGATCAGATTTACACCAAAAACTATACAGCTCGGATTAGGAGCTATTTTTCGGTTTAGGGGCTACTAAAACTAAAACCCCACCCTGACCCCAGCCCTACTCCCCCCCCAGACCTAACCCTCCCCAACCTTAAGCCCTACTCTGGGGCTACCCCTAACCCTAACCCCACCCACTCCTAACCCTAACACTACCTTAATTTGGAGGTAGCCCCTAATAATAATATTCCCTAAACCCCCAATGTTGGCCCGGACAGGCGGACAAAGGATGGACGAAGGACGGAGGGCCACCCCGGATACCGGGCATTATGTGTACCATACATGGTATGGGTACACATAAATATGACGTGTCATTAATTCAAGGCTATTTGACTTTAAAAGTGGAGAAACACAGAATCTAAACGGAGTTTGAGAAAACAATTCACCGGTTTGTGATATGCTGATTGATTACATGACTATGTTAATCCTCCCAAGGAGACATTACTGTTTGATGGGGGTGATGTTTTTTTCAGAACGCAAATATCTGAAATTGATGACAAAAATGGATGTCTCAACATTTTAGTATCAAATTACATTGAATAAACAAGGAAATAAATCCTGGGTGAAGGGATATTCGGGGTAGGAGAAGGTATCCTACGATACCTTTCCCCAGGGAGGCAATATCCTAGGATAGGGTAAGATATCCACGGGGGGATGGGGGGGGGGTGGCATCGAGAAAGTGCTTTTAAGAAAGATTTCAACAAACTTCTGAACGCCGTTCACTTCACTGTTGCACAGTAAGTAGGGATTTCAAAATTATTACCTGATTTTTCACAAAAGCTTTTCGAAGCAATAATCAAATTTATCAGACTACGGTTTTATACCTGGAATGCAACTTCAACTTTGTAAGTCTATCAAATGATTCTCCGCGAAATGCATGAGTGGAAAGACAGTGAGAGGCATTCATTGCCTTTGATGTTTGTCAAATTATATTGTTTAACCCTTTGAGACTTTAATTATTCTGACGTTCAAACGTTCAGTTTCTTAACCCTTTACGTAACATGAAAAGCAGACGACACGTGCAAAAAATATTCTTGAATAACTAATTTTTTTCATTTTTTGTCTCAAAAACATAGGTTATGACCCCTCTTTGGAACGAGCTCGACGAGCTCGTTCCAACGAGGGGTCATAACCTATGTTTTTGAGACAAAAAATGAAAATATATTGAAAATTAATTGGCGATTTTTGTGAATAGCGCTGGCCGGTTTTGGCCGTTACGTTGGTTAAAGGGTTAAACGTTTTTCAAAATGCGATGTCAAACGTAGGAAAGTACAAACAACAAGATATTTTTCACATTAGTGATTAACTGGTTGAAGGCTAGATTATTTTTGATGGTCTGAATTTGTTATTCCGAACTTGTTTTATTACAAATTAATGGAAAGTGCTCACAGACACTCTCCAATAATTTGTAATAAAACAAATTTATATAAATAAAATATTATTTGTGTTTGACTGAATATGAAGTATAAGCAAGGAAAGTGTTGGCTTTTGCTCGTCCTGTTAGTGGTGTCCAGCACTCAACCAGTTAAGAAGTATTGACAGCAGGATTATATTATATTTTAAGCTGCGATAACATTTGGCTCAACGGTTATCAATGAACACTATTCGGAAGGAAAACGGAATTGAGTTTAAAACTTTAAAAAATCGAAAAACAATAACAAAACAAATGACCACAAAGTATGAATGCGCTGGTTGATTTCGTACGTCATAAGACGTACAAAAGTATCAAGGCGCTGCTTGATTTCGTACGTCATAAGACGTACAAAAGTATCAACGCGCTGTTTGATTTCGTCATAAGACGTACAAAAGTCTCAAAGTGTTAAGTACCAATGGAATAGTCAGAAGCCTTGGAAAGCCATACACTGTATCCGTCGTGGAAAGGTCAAATCCACGCATGAGCAATATTTCCACGCATTCGTTAGCAGTGAATCTCCGACTTAAACAATGGAATCGCCACCCAAAATTCAATGAATTTAGAAATAACTGTTGTTTTCCTTCGGTTTATGCGATATAAACTGAAAATGTTCAGCACAAGCTTAATCATAACTCGCTACGCGAGTTATGATTAAGCTTGTGCTGAATATTTTCGGTTTATATCGCATAAACCGAAAGAAAACAGCAGTTATTTCTTATAATTTAATCCGGCTGTAATATTAAAATATAAAGACTGTGTACGTGAACGAAAAACTTTTAATTTTCGCAAAAGACAACAGTCAAACTCAGGAAAGTGTGCCACAAACAGGTCACGTCAATCATTGTCAAATTGTTTGTTGTTTTGATTTTCGATCGCAGACGACAGATATTTAGTAAGTCACGTAACAATATCATTAAAAACATTTGTTTTAAGTTCCCCCAAAATCACGTTTGGGTGTATGATCTTTTATTCGTCTCCCACTTCGGTACATTTTATTAAATTCAATTGTTCCCGAGAAATTATCATTATATTCTCGCTGACTGGAGGCGATGAAAAATCGATCATTGATCTGTGTTTACAAGCTTGTTATCCATCAATCAGTCTGCCGTCACGCCCTCACGGTGACAATTGGATTGAGTGGGCGGGGCTTCCAGAGTCTTCAAAGTTGGACCGGATGTGCGAACTTGTAGAGACATTCCAAATCATGACGTGATTTGGTTTATACGATTTTGACGACTTTCACGCTGTATGCTTTCAACCAATCAAACGCAGAGGTGGGGCAAATAATTAAATTATTGAAGCATGAATATTTGCTGAAAACTACTGATTATTGATTAAGAAAAGCTCCCATCAATCAACCATATCATGTGCCCCCCACCCCCCCCCCCCCACCTCCACACATACAAACATTTGAAAAGGATCGACAATCCTGATATAGTTTTATCGAAATTATTGAAAAATCATTTTGTACAGCACAATTTGTATATTGAAAGGCAGATGCAGCCCATTCGTTAGTTGAGAGTTAAGCACTCGCTAGGTGGAACAGAAGTGCGCTGTTGTCTGCATGCAAACAGTAAAAATGCAGGTGTGATTACGCGCAAATGAGACAGCTTACCTCAAAATCGAAAGATTGGCTGCACAGATATATTTTTCATATTCTATAAACCACAATCTTCATTTTGATGTGTAATTTGTGAATATGAATTGGAAACCTATGCAATTTCAGACCTCGGAATAGTTTAGTCAGAAAATACATAATTTATATATATATATATATCAAATGAATTAAAAGTTAATAAAAAATTGTAATCTTCTCTGATTCATTTCATTCGATCGCACATGTAGAGTCTCAGGAAAAGTACTAAATGCACCCATGGAGGGCAAACAATAATGTCTGCTCTTGTTTGAAATTACTCCTGATAGCCGAATGCTTGAACTGGGTTCAGGGTTTCACACAGGACGATCACTGAGCAATGGCAACACTGAACGCATTCTTTTCATATAAATTGTCGTTTTTGATTTTAAAAGCGTCTGAGTTCTACTCTTCGGTAAACCCTATACGGACAGTTGGTTTCCCGTCAGAGACAGCACAGTACAATTGCTAGTCGGACTTTCCCAGCAGATTCTGTTTGGCAGTTCTCCGCCCTCAAAGATCGAATTGAGACCTGATGTAGAATACCCATGGATAATAAGATATTTATTCTACACATTCATCCCTTTTCATCACAATTTTCCATTTACATGTTCAATTATTGTCCTCCGACGGTTGGTTGAGAACGTTTAGTGGTCGGAGGACAGAGGGTGTGCGTGAAAACAAGTCTGTAACTTGCTGTGACGTGAGATATGCCAATGTCAGTGGTACGAAGATGTTGGTAAAGGATACTTTTTCCTTCAGTGTGCAATCTGAGAACCAAATTGAGATTGCATGGCCTCTCGACACCTGAGTGACTAACAGATTTTTTCAAACATTTTCACAATGTTTAGATCACGTCGTGAGATGTCCGGCCATTTTCATTTATAAGCAAATATGTGTAGCACCGCTTCAAATGGCCGCTGACAGTGCTGAGTCGTTTCAACGGTTGGAACGTTTATAGAGACAAAACATATTTGCCCAACTGTGAATAACTGGTCTTTTGGGGGATGGACTTGTGGAAAGCTGTTTCAATATTTGAATTCCTTTCCGGCCAACTTTTAAAAACGAACTTACCTCCATTCGTTTGGATTTTGGGCTCTGCACTTGAGAACTAAATATGAAAATGCCGAATGTGTTCGATAGATGTGCGGAATTTAGTAAGAAAGTGATTCAAGAAATTGACCGGCCAGTCAACATCTGAGTCGATTGTTCCCCACGATTAGTCGGTCTATACAATGACAGCTAATTCCGATTTCCACCTAATGCTGAATTCTGATTGGTTTAAAGGTCATTTGTCGCCACAGTATTTGCGCATAACTATCAGGAGTTCGTCCCCTGAGTGTTAATGTGTTCTATGTGCCCTTTGGCACATAGAACACATTGGTACTCAGAGGACGAGTTGAATTACAATTTGTACTGATAGAGTGCGCATTGAGTGGGACCAAGACAATGATGATGGGGGTGACATTGCCCACACACAGGAAACATCAGCTTGATACTGAAAACAATCAATTATGTTTTACTCCGAAAGCCCAGATAATTAAGTTTTGGTTGAGACTGATTGATGTCAAATACACCAAGAGATGTTTAAAAGACAGATCGAGATTCCCACTAGCCTGATAAATACTAGTATATTCGTTTCTTTCGAAAATATTGATGTCTGGAATATAGAAACGCCAGTCAGTGCTTCAAATAATTTATTTTCGTGAGTGCTGGGCTTCTATTTGGCAAACCAAATTCGAAGCCATTGTACGGGCAAAAATAAATTGAGTATTTGAAGACACTAACTGGGTGTTTTACTTATCCTCTGATTTGACCCCTAACCAAAAATTCGGATCTACAAAAGACACTTGAATTTCGACATCTATTTCACGGAGAAGTGTCATCAATATCTAGGATTTCTAAAGATCTAAATCCGGCTTATCTGGTAAGTGGAGCTCATGCAAGCAAAAAAAATTATACCTGTGCCAAATAATCCCTCTATCCCCATGCGATGAAGCGATTTGGTAGTTAGACATTGCCCCGTTTCGGACACATTTCTCCATACATAGTTGTATAGAGCTTGCAGTAATTTATCCTGGACAGAGAATGTGAAAGTCTTCTTCTCAAACTTGCACCTGTCATTGAAACTTCAAACAGAACAAGTTTTCACTTCATGTTTTCCCGATCACTTCGAGCACTATGAATCCAGTGTCATTTATGGCTGTCTCACTTAAATTTATTCAGTATTGCCTTATAACTGCACTCAATAGGCCAAATAGCTGAAATGTCTCAGTTTTCTAACGGGATTGTTTCAGTTTGTATAATTATTCTCGTCAAGCGAATCGAAATTGGAGGAAATCAGTTTTCCAAAGGACGTCATTGTAGCAACGGCGTAAATTTGTTCGTATGGTGATCCGTAACATTCTCTCGGGCATTGACGTCCAATAGAAACCATTGTAGTCCAAAGATGCCCTTAGATCCGATGACGTCAGCCTATCGATTAATTCTCTTTATCTGATCAGTAGGGGGCCTTATCTGATCAGAAGGATCCGTTATTTGGTCAGTAGCCTGAGAGAGGCATTGTTTATCTGACAGCTGTTAACTGTATTGAAAGTGTGGGTAAGAGGAGGTTAAAAAAGTCCACAAACTCTCTTTTAAAGGAATATGTTCGATTGGAGCCTTTTTACAACACAGTTTAAAAATAAATTTCGGATACAAATAACTCGGAAAAAATGGGTGCTACACCGAGTCTAAAGTTTTATCTGAGGGTCCCGTTTTTTTTGTTTTTTTTTGCGAAGAAAGTCTAGTTTGTACAGCAGTTCGGGTTAGATATAGTACATAGCAGGGTGAATCTGAGGGGTTTTTTTGTGTACCCATAGTACCATAGGATGGTATACATAATACTGGAATCTGAAACGGTCACCTGTTGTTCGCCCGTTTGTCTGTCAACCTTTAGACACTTTGCTTCATTAAACACTTTAGTGATTATCATCAGAGGACAAAGATCGTTTGTATACTGGTTTATCTCGGCGAGGTCTTGTACCATGTCGATGTTTTTGCAGATGGGTGCATAATTTCTAAGTTTTAACCCCTTCTTTGCCAAATCTCATTTTCGGTTTTTGGTCGATTTTTATTTTAAATACTCGACCTGTAGTTTGATGAAGTAGGTACATGATCGGGCAGGCAGGCGGGCGGTCGGTCGGGTGGGCGGGCCGTTCTGGGCGAACGAGTGTCGGGCGAGCGAGTGTCGGGCGAGCGGGCGTGCGTATTAGGTCGTTACCGTGAACAATTAAACAAATATCAGCGGATTTATTCAATATTTGGTATGTGTGACCTTCGTAACAATGTCTTGAATGAGTTCGAAAACTGATACAGTTCGGCAATACGGAGCAGAGTTATAGCCCTTTATTCGTTAATTGTTGTCTGTTTTCACCTCGTTAGAGCGATAACTTCAACAATGGGAAATGAATTTGGTCAATATTTAGTATGAGAGACTTTCTAAAAAATGTCTTGAATCAGTTCGAAAACTGGTACGGTCCGGACATAGTGCGCGGAGTTATGGCACTTAATTTGTTAATTTGTGCCTCTTTTCAACTCATTAGCATGATCTGGTTGACTTCTTTTAAGATAATAGACCTATAGTCTGATAAAGTTGGTGCGCGTGTGGGCGGGCATCGGTCGGTCGGTCGGTCGTATCGTATCATCTTGTTGTCTTGAACAAATATCAATGGATTTGGACATCATTTGGTCAGTGTTTGGTATGTGATACTTTCTTAACAATGTATTGAATGAGTGCAAAAAACTGGTACGGTTTGGCCATATTCGGCCGAGTTATGGACATTAATTAATTCGTTACTTTTTGACGCCAGCACAATAACTTCACCAAATTTTAATGGATTTGGGCAATATTTGATACGTCAAACTTTCTTGGCAATGCCGTGAATGAGTACGAAAACTAGTACAGTCCGGAGATACTCAGCGGATTTATTGGCCTTAACTTGTTATTTTTTGCTTGTTTTCAGCTCGTTAAATATTAATGGATGTGGTCAATATTTGGTACGTGAAACTTTCTGATTAATACCTTGAATTATAGCCTTGAATGAGTACGAAAACTGGTACAGTCCGAACATACTGGGCAGAGTTATGGCCCTTAATTTGTTGGTTACTTTCTTTTGTCAGATCGTTATCGCGATAACTTGCACAAATATCAATAGATTTGGTCAATGTTTAGAATGTGAT